>OY754970.1:22673558-23183558 GCA_963576475.1 Molanna angustata
TATATCATCATATATTGCTTAATTTTCAATAACTACATATTTGATTTTGATGACAATATAATAAAAAATCGGGGTTGTGGCCACTACTGGACTCACAACGTTTATATTCAAATTAAAAACTATTTAAGTCTTCTTCTGTAATGTAGATCAGTTTTATTGCGCAAAAATATAATAATCTATAGGTATGCACACTTGACGAAAAATATAAAAACGAATGGGATGTGACCAACACTAGAATCTTTTCAGTAAGTACTTTTGTTTATTTAATTTTTAAGCCATTTCCCATCATCCAAAATTACTAAATATTTAAAACACATTTGCGTTCGATGACAATATATAAAAATAGGGGTTGTGGCCAAATCCAAACTCTTTACAACGTTGTCTCTTTATAATCAGTCATATTTAACCATTTCCCATAGTCCATGCGTGCAAAAATTGTATGTACCTACCTATGTACTTATATATAAAAACAAATGGGTTGTGACCATCACTTGAACATTTTACATCGCTTAAACTCAATTAAATTTCAAACTACTTTTCATACTACGAATTAGCAAATATTTTTTGTGACAATATTATATAAACGATTGCTTATTCCTTCACTAATTTACATTCTTGGCCAACGGCGGGACATAAAAGCTAGTAATATAATATGGAGTCTTGTATGGAGCTTTCTTGTATAATATATTCATTTATGCACACAAGAATTCCGCCAGTATTTCTTTGGCCTCGTATATTTGAGTTTAGTCTACCAGAAGAGGTCTAGTCGAGGTCCCACATAATATATATTGATAGGTACACGCCTTGGCTATGTGAATTAATATTATTACTTTTTTCATACAATTTCTTTTCGAATTTTTCCCTTATACGTTTCCGATAATTTCTGACAAAAAATAAAGCAAAACCAACATTATTTCAAATTTTGTGGACTGCTAATATAAAATGTTTTTCTGAAAATGAGAACGCTCATTGTTTTCGTTATATGTTTAGTAATATTTATTCAACCTTAAATAATTACGCCTCCAAAGCCTGAACTATTTATTTTAGATTATTTTTCGACGACGTTACATTGTGTAGTGGACCAGTGAAAATTTCATTTGTAACAGTTTTTAAATTACCATATTATTATCATGAAATTTTTAAGAATTCTAATCTATCTGAATACTAAATTTAATTCTATTAATAATATACTTTGTTTTATTTTGCATTTTGGTATTACGTCCTATTTCTTTTTCATTATTATTCATGTGAACATATATTTATATTTAACAATATAAAATTGTCGATTGACTGAAATTAATGAGAAAAAGACTATTCATTTAATAAACAGAATTCCGTTTTGAAAATGGTTATTTATTTTCAGTGAAAGATCAAGTCGCCTTCATAAATTCGTGATTGAATAAAATGTGTGTATAGTTTTGAGCTGGATTTCAAACACAAGTTTGCACTCCCATATCTTAATGCTATTCCAACTGTCGATTCGTTCAAGAGAATTTAATTCTCTTTATGAATTGATAGTATTTAGCCAAGACGCGTGTACGAATGAACATTTTGTTTGAAGGAACATTTTGTATAGTGTAGTGGACTTTTTGCATGCCAAAAAACACCAACTAAGAGCATATGTGTTCTATATATATGGATGAATTCAGAATTTGAAGTACAACTTTCTGTTTGTCTGTGTTCCCCCCCCCCCCTTATACCTTCTTATCCGCCCAATGCACAGAGCCCAAAATTTTAGAATACATAGAATAGAAAGTTATATGCCAACAAAATTTTTATACTCATCATTTTGAATTTTTGTTTCAATCAGGGGTTGTCATCTTTTGAAATTTTCTTTATTTTTTCATAAAAAATAATAAAAACTAGAATGCTGAAAATTGGTATGAATATAGAAAAATTCAAAATCTCAAATTTGTTTATTCAAAAATAAATCCAGAGCATTGAACATTGTAGTCATAAACTTTTTTTAACAATTTTTATAAAAATTTTATTTAGTGACGATATCGTTTCATAAAATTTGTAAGGCAGTAAACACTACACAATATCTCACTCGATAGTTTGATACCTACTTTATCTACAAACATACATCATGCTGTTTTCATGTTATATTCTGGGTAGGAAAAAAGATTGTCCTCCATACTATCCTATCCTGGCAAACATAGGTAACTACATGTTTTATAAAGAAAACAAAATATCTTAAAATGTTTATAAATTTGTGTTTAAGTGTTTGTAGTTTGGTACGTATTCTTCAATTATGCATACTATCGCCATCGACAGTTGGATCTCACGTGTTACATGCAACTAGTTAATACACACTTATAATTCTCGACTTAGTATACTTTAATGCCTAGATATTTCTTTATCTTTCAGTCGAATTCTATATTTGTATCTAGGTACCCATATTTGCAACGTTATTTGAAGATTATTAAATGTAACTTTTTGAAGTCGAGATCAAATTTAATTCATGCCGGATGACTCTTTAGTTCTGAACATTGAATCTGTAATGAATTGTTTTGTTTTCCAGTATGTTTTGTGTTTACGTCATAGAGTTAATAACATCGTATGACTCAAACACTTTATGAACTAAATAATAATATAAATTATATAACAGATATAGGCTACATCTAAACTGGGACTATTCATATTCAAAGCTAGGTCGTTACTGAAATTCGCTACTTTCTTTACGCTAATGCATAAATTGAAATAATAAATGTTGTACCAATTTAACTCTCCACTTCTCCATGGAGAGTGAAATCATACCTCTCCATGGAGTAGTGGAGAGTTATGATTTCACAATTTTAAACGTATTTTTGTACATAAAGCTAACTATTTTTGTTTATAACGTACGCCAAAGAAATGTACTTCAGTAAAAAATAATTCAGGAATCAAAAAAATATTTCAGATGGCTTTTTTAAAATGCGAAACTATTGAACAAAATCTATATTTATTATGATCGTCTGTCTATCACCGTACAAATGATCTTTTAAAACTAATGGGTAGTTTTAATTATTTGTGGTCTCGGACATGTTCTTATATTCGCCCTCTGCGTGTCCTTTTAGGAGGAATCTTGTTATTTTTATTTTCTCTACATTTTATCATTATTAGAATCCCCTGCCAAAGCCTGGATTATCTCAGTTCCTTTCAGAGAAGGCGAACGTCTGTAGGCGTGGATTTTGGAAGTTCTTAATGTACCTTCTAGAGTCTAGATGATCTGATTCCTTGTCTTTAGTGGCGTTCCTTCCGCCTGCTACGTATGACAAAAATCAACAGTTATTAAATTTATTGCTGTTTACGAGTTTTGCACACTCAGAATCAATATTTCAAAGTTGAATCTGTTTAGAAAAAAAAAGTGGCATTACTAGAAGTATAAAATAAAAATAAAGAATATATTGATTAACCTACTTCATAGCTTCGACAAATATTAAAGATGACAGATAAAAAATACTTAGCTCCGTAGTATATTTATTATATCGAATTCTAGGTTTGTGGATTTATTATTCGGTTGCCTGTTACCTTTCTCGGGGAAGTATGTAATGGAGATTCACTATATGGGGTTGGGTCAGAATTAGAGTGACTTAATCCAATTATTAGTTGGTTCTAATTAACACATGGCAGTAGCTAACACTCACTGCCAGTCTTGTCATTTGTTAGTGACATTCGTGGGATTTAACTTAGTCCGCAACCCGGATATCGATCGGAATATTCAGAATGACATTATTGTAATTTTATTGGTTAACATGTCATGGCTTTTGTTGTTTAACTTAGACGTTGATTGTTAAAGTTGAAATATATTTTCTAGACAAACCATTTTCATGTTTTTTTCCTTGCATGCAGTTATCTAATCTGTATTTAAACACATTTCTAGAATTAAATCTAACTAAATCTAGACTAACGAATTTGCTTTTGTTAAAACATATATCGCCTTTGTTCTTGGTATATGTTGTAGTAGACTCACCTTTTATACACAAAACGTTGTCGTTATTTCATTCTGGTGGTTGCGAATAACTGCCTCTACAATTATTCTGATTTAAGATGTCGATTTCCCTCAGGATCGGTGTCCGTTTGAAAGGCTGGACACGTCCGACCCACGTTAGTATTTTACCAAACGAGTTTGCCGCTACACCAGACCAGATGTCCTTAAACTATTTTTAATAATAATGGAGGCGTAGAAACGACCGACATTTTGTATTAAAGAAAATTGACTGAAATAATCGATCAGATCCTAACCTTTTGGTTTATCCACAATGTATGTTTAGTAATACTGCGTAACTGAAGAAACTTTAGTTTAAAATTTATTACTGTAGTGGAATTACATTTAGTATGAAAGTAAGAAATATGATTATATTATCATTCTTTTTCGTCGTCAGCCCCCCGTCGTCCAGTAATGTATATAGGTCTTCCCATAAGAACTCCACAGCTCCCTATCCTGGGCAAACCGCCTCCATCGGCCTTAATCCACTCGTCGAATATCGTCAGATTTTGAGGTCTTCCAACACTTTAGATTCCCGTTTTAGGTCGCCATTCCAGCACTCGGTTCATCTGGGATCTGTAGTTCGGGCCATATGCTCTGCCCAGCTTCACTTATGGCTGACAACTTTTTGGACAACGTCGGTTACTTAAGTTTTCTCTCTTATCCACAAGTACCGGGAGAACGCAAGCATCAAATATTTTCTTTTTTAGATCATTTGCATACTTCGGAGACTTGAAGATGTAAGAGAGTTTATCAATTAATTTAATAATATTTACTTTGACAAGAAAAAATATAGTTTAATTATCTTTAATAATTGTGTAAAAATTTGATTCAAAATCGGTTAAAAATTAGATGAAATCAAATTACTCTTACTATACAAATTTTAATCATGTTTGCGTTACTCGGCTTACGAATTTTTCGGATTAGGTGAGAACTTCCTGTTTATATGGAATCTCGATGTAATTGACTTAAAAAGTTTCGAGTGGCCACGAACTCGTAGTTGAGAGTTTACGGTTTTGTTATAGAGATTCTTGAAATTTGTCCATGGAACTGGCTGTAATTTGAGTGATTGTGTCCTTCGGGACTCCGAAACACAAAGCAGTGGCCATATTATTCTACTCTTCACGGTTCGATACTTTACTGTCTCCCTTACCAGATGTGTCCTAACATCGTTTCTCCATTTGGTTTCCTCCACATATATTTGTACGCGTACGTATATTCTCCGATATAAAACTTTTGCATTAACCTAATACATGTTCTGGGTCTATTTCGTTCATATTGAACTTTCTTACGAGTACCAGTTATTTTTTTCTTAGATTTTTCCTCTTACAAAAATTATAAATTATTTAAGGGAATTCTTCTTCTTTTTCTTCTTCTTTAGCCGTCTCTCCACTGCTGGATGTAGGCCTCTTCAAAATCCTTCCATTTATTTCGGTCCATGGCTCGTCTCGGCCAGTTTCTACCCGCAACAGGGACAATATCGTCCGCCCATCTTTTCATCGGTCGACCTATTCCCCGTTTATTTCCCCATGGTCTCCACCTCATAACTCTGGGTGCCCATCTCTCTGTTCCCTGTCTAGCAACGTGACCTGCCCATTGCCACTTTAATCTTGCTACATGGTCCATAATGTCGACAACCTTGGTCTGGCGTCTGATCTCTTCATTTCTTATTTTATTTCTCAGACTTATAAGGGAATTGGTTGTCTTTATTTATATTAACTTTTGAATATTTTTTGCACGTCAATTAAAGTACAAAATTTTGGTATGAAATTAAATATTTGTTGTTCACTTTTCGAAATTCAGCATTAAAATTTTAATAATCGAATTCATCAGTAGATGCGCGGTAAAATGTTTCATTTTGGAAGAGCGGTTGATGCGCTAAACCAGCAACCCAACGAATCTGGGTTCGCATTCTGCCTCATCGGACTTGTTGAAGAGATCTATAACGGATTTCTTGAGGACATCTATAACGGATTTCTTGTTTATTAAAGTCTTTTATTTTACCTTTGAATTGAAATCGTCCTCAGGATAATTGGACACGTACGATTATTGATTATTGTACGCAGTTTATTTAGTAAATGTTGTGTTATTTTGATACGACTAATCGAAATGTATGTATTTCGCGCTGTTTTGCCTATATGAAAATGGTCTGTTGATTAGTTTTTTTGTAATGTATATTTTTCATCCCATTGAAATATTGAGTATTTTTTATTACTGACATTCCTTACACAATTCATTTCCTTTTTCTTGTGTGTTTTATTTAATTGAAACATTTACCTTTTCTTTGTAGCTTGTCTTATATTTTATTCACCATTTCCAAGCGTCAGATTGATTTATTCGTTTTTTTTAAATTTACCTTTTATTTAGTTATAATCAAATAGTATTTTGTCACATTCGCCTTATTTTTTACTCTTGTTACCATTCATCTTGTTTTCTTTATCTCCTTTTACATACATATTTATGTAGGTATAGGATGTTATATCAAAATACAACGCCCCCACGTAGACACTCAATAATATGTTGAATTTACGAAGACGAGTGCCGAATGCTTTAAATTATTTACTTATATCAAACTTAATAATATAATATATGACATTTTAAATATTATGCTCTCAAATTTCACAACTTTCTACCAATTTCAATAAAATTTCTATCAGATAAAACAACATCACAAAACTATAAAAAATATACATGGATAAAAACATCGATTCAGAACATATTCATAACATAGTAACACAAAATCAAATAATTAGATTTAATTTTTTGATGAAATTCCATTAAAATTTCTTAAATTTTTTTAAAAACATTACAAATAAAAAATGTTTTAACTTAATTCCACTGTTTATTAAGTTACTAACGTTTTTTATTTTTAATGTTTGATAAAAGTATTAAGGAAAAAAAATCAAATACAGTAGATAATATCTACCACATTTATTTCACAAATACAATGTTGTACATATACAAAGAAACTACACATATTTTCTTATATAAAACATCACAATTACCTTCATAGCAGTTACACACACGCTTTTTTGTAATATAGTGTATAAAAACATGTATGTAATTTTTCGTTCTATTCAACTTTTCTGCAAATGCAACTCAATGCCGAGCTTCGTCAGAGTGGTGAAGAATAGTAAAAATAATAATAATAAAAGAAATAAATATGCAATTAAGCGTAGATACCTATTTTTTTTCATTTCAACTTAACGTGGGTTTTTTCTTTATCTGTGAAAATCACGTAGATATAAGTGTGGTAGTGCATATCAAAGAAGATATAAGAAGGGCGTGCCACATGATGGCAATTACGGTTGTCCGTAGGAACTAGACGCAGAGAGAGACCAATGGAATGGGATAAAAGGGTCATAAAGTTGATATCAACTCGAGTTAGCCTACACGAAGATTTCATTCTTTACATTTCCACTACATAAAATCTGTAACTAAAAATTACGTGTAGATTTACGTAACGAAACTGCGATGAGTATTTGTTGATAATAACTGGTGCCCGAAATCAGCACTTTATTATTATTATTTTTAATTTTTTTTATATTAAAAAATAATTACAATTTCATTTTCCCGCCAAACTGCTAAGCAGTTTTTTGGCAGAGCAGATTCTCTCTTTCATATAACAACTTAACTTATGTCAAAAATTAAAGAACAGCCGCTGGAAACAGTAGGTAAGTACATTGTATAAAACAGTTATGTATAATAATTGTCATGTTTTTTATCTCAATAATTGATGAATTATATTATAAATCTCATTTTATTTCAAGCTATTATAACTTTTGTTTGATTTTATTTACTTATTAATTTATACTAGGTATAAATGAAAACACTAATTAGTTTTAGTTTCACTATTTAATTTTAACACTGGCACTGACCGGTATCGATCTGAAGATCATCGTCAGAGTGCGCGAAAATGAAAGTAAACAGAGTTTAAATAGATATGACTGAAATATTGGTACACAACCTTTTTTTTTTTTTTTTTGTAAAGTTCTATCAGTTCGATTAGTATTGCCAGAAAGAACTGATGAAGAAAACTGGCAAACAAAACAGTATGGTAAATATGTGTGATGTATACAAAGTTTAGTAATGTTGAAGTAGAAAGAAAAACTGATTTTACATTATACAATATAGAAACGAATTATAAGAAATATAAATATTATTGAGTATCCAGAGGTTGTGTATCCATGTAGTGAAGACCAAATGTGTGCAGGTATCTGAAACAAAGAGAGTGGCCGGCAGTAAAATTCTTTATATCGAAAGTAAACAAAAAATAAAGGATAAGTGTTGGAATAACCCCACATTAACTGCATATAATGTAGATTGTTTAAAATATCGGTTTTAATAACGGTGAAGGGGAGAAGTCTGTCTGTAAATTTATCAAAGTTTTGCTGTTATCACATTTCAAACGATTTATTTCTAAGATCTCCAAACGATCTAGTTTTTTACCTTTAGGGTTAATATGTAAAATTTTGGTATTACTATCGATGGAGAAGTCATGACCAAACTCGTTAAGATGTGCAGCAAAGTTGGATGAGTCCTGATTAAGTCTTTTACAACGTAAATGTTCATTAATACGGATCTTAAATTGTCTTCCCGTTTGGCCGATGTATACACTTGGACAGGAACCACATGCTAGAGAATATATACCGTTATTTTCAATGGGGTCTATTTTATCTTTATTGTTAATGAGCATTTTGCCTAATGTTTTTGGATTATAAAAAGCTATATTTTTCCCTGATTTTTTAATAACGTTACCTGCTTTTACGGACGAATTTCCTATGTATGCTAATTTAATCCATTTATCTGATTTTAAAGATTTTATAGTTAATCCAGGGGCTATGTTTCTGAGAAGGTTTTTCTTTTTCTTTTTTCTTATTAAGTCATTAATTAATTTAACTTTATATCCGTTGTTTAGTGCTAAATTATAAATAATATTGAGTTCGTTATCATAATTTATTTTTGACATAGGTACATTAAAAAGTCTGTGTATTAATGAATGGAATGTAGACAATTTGTGAGAGTTGTGATGTCTCGAGCTATTATGTATTATATTATCACTGAATGTATTATATTATCTATTTGTATTATATTATCACATTCAGTGATAATATAATACATAATAGCTCGAGACATCACAACTCTCACAAATTGTCTACATTCCATTCATTAATACACAGACTTTTTAATGTACCTATGTCAAAAATAAATTATGATAACGAACTCAATATTATTTATAATTTAGCACTAAACAACGGATATAAAGTTAAATTAATTAATGACTTAATAAGAAAAAAGAAAAAGAAAAACCTTCTCAGAAACATAGCCCCTGGATTAACTATAAAATCTTTAAAATCAGATAAATGGATTAAATTAGCATACATAGGAAATTCGTCCGTAAAAGCAGGTAACGTTATTAAAAAATCAGGGAAAAATATAGCTTTTTATAATCCAAAAACATTAGGCAAAATGCTCATTAACAATAAAGATAAAATAGACCCCATTGAAAATAACGGTATATATTCTCTAGCATGTGGTTCCTGTCCAAGTGTATACATCGGCCAAACGGGAAGACAATTTAAGATCCGTATTAATGAACATTTACGTTGTAAAAGACTTAATCAGGACTCATCCAACTTTGCTGCACATCTTAACGAGTTTGGTCATGACTTCTCCATCGATAGTAATACCAAAATTTTACATATTAACCCTAAAGGTAAAAAACTAGATCGTTTGGAGATCTTAGAAATAAATCGTTTGAAATGTGATAACAGCAAAACTTTGATAAATTTACAGACAGACTTCTCCCCTTCACCGTTATTAAAACCGATATTTTAAACAATCTACATTATATGCAGTTAATGTGGGGTTATTCCAACACTTATCCTTTATTTTTTGTTTACTTTCGATATAAAGAATTTTACTGCCGGCCACTCTCTTTGTTTCAGATACCTGCACACATTTGGTCTTCACTACATGGATACACAACCTCTGGATACTCAATAATATTTATATTTCTTATAATTCGTTTCTATATTGTATAATGTAAAATCAGTTTTTCTTTCTACTTCAACATTACTAAACTTTGTATACATCACACATATTTACCATACTGTTTTGTTTGCCAGTTTTCTTCATCAGTTCTTTCTGGCAATACTAATCGAACTGATAGAACTTTACAAAAAAAAAAAAAAAAGGTTGTGTACCAATATTTCAGTCATATCTATTTAAACTCTGTTTACTTTCATTTTCGCGCACTCTGACGATGATCTTCAGATCGATACCGGTCAGTGCCAGTGTTAAAATTAAATAGTGAAACTAAAACTAATTAGTGTTTTCATTTATACCTAGTATAATGGAGTTTCACCACGAATTATCCGTCGACAAAATTAACATATTAATTTATATTTTTTGTACCTACTTATATATTTTGTAGTTATGTTATTATTTAATTGATAATCATGTAAAATATTTATAGATTTTAACTTGTTATTTTACCAATAAATAAATAAACAATACTGCATAAATACAAAATAGTTGCTCCACAATTTGAATCGATATTTTTTTATAGATTTTAAACAGTTTCTATGTTAATTTAATGAGTGAAAGCAGAACGGCGCGGCGTGTCAAATAAAAGTAGAGAATAAATGGCTTTAGCAAGTCGACGAGTATGTCTATCTGGGAAGTATGTTCCAACGGAATGGACGGCCTGAAGGATGTCGAAAGAAGAGTTATGGCAGGAAACAGAGTGAATGGAGCATTTAGACCAGCTATGAATGATCGCAACATATCAAAAGATTTCAAAGTTGCCACTCATTTCACAATCGTAGTGCGAACCGTGACGTATGCAAGTGAAACCTGGACATGGCAGAAGGCGCACGAAAGCAGAATTAATGCAGTTGAAATGAGATCGCTAAGACTAATTTGCAATAGAACGATGTATGACAGGGTAAGAAACGAGGACATAAGGAAAAAACGTAAGATGAAGAAAGATACAAGTTAACACATTGAGATGGTTTGGCCACTTGCAAAGAACGAATGAAGAACGCCTGACGAAGAAAATATACGAAGCTGACAGGAACGGAATTAGAGGTCGGGGGCGTCCAAGAAAAGTATGGCACGGCCAAATGAATGATATTGTGAAAGACGGAAATGTAAGAAGCGTAAAAAAACAGACGAACATGTATAAGACGATGCTTGAATGTTGTTGAAGCGATGAATGTGGCGTCCGTCTCTCTCTGCCTACCCCGTGAGGGACATGGCATAATGGTATGTATATTAATTTAGGCTTCGGCCCAAATCTCGGTCAGATGCTAGATTTTATAATCATTATGATTCCAAATAGGTACAAGACTATGTTGGAACATTATTAACCCATGTTTCCTTAGGCACTGGTCGGATTGCTATTAAATCGAATGGCTAAATCGTACATTGCAATGGGCGAGGAAAATTTAAGATTTCGTTGGGTGAACATTTAGTTACCAATCAATGGTCAAACATCGACTGATCTCACCATTTGTTTATTACGGCATCTTAATATTTAGAACGTTCCCTTTCGAAGTAAAATTTTGTAAGAAAATGGCTCGATTTCTTAATCGTTATAGGTACTACATAGGTTCGATCTTGTTATCGTTTCGCCATTTATATTATAGAAACCTTTAGCACATTATCACCGTTTCCTTTCACACATTTATATCTGTTCCTTCTCATATTGTAATAGTGTTTCACCCGTTCGTTTGTACGTCCCAAATTCCTTTTTATATTCATGACACCAAAACGAAATCTTAAAAGAAGGTATTTTCCATGAATTTCAAAATTGCTTCTTACTGTTCGGGATAGGTATATCATAAATATCGGCTATTTTATCTTTATTTGTATATTAAAATAAATTTTACAAAGATATTAGTAAATTTATTTAATGTTTGCCAAAATAAGACATCGCATCCTTTTTTATTTGATTAGATCAAACCTGCACTATAAAGTCCGTTGTTTTATTTTTTGTTAAACCAGAGGTCACCAAACTTTCACTTGCCATGTCTTTCGGTTTTGGGTGGGTTTACCTGATATCAACTTCAGATTTATATCTCTTTTAGATGTTATAGAACTCCAAAGATAATTATATTCATGATATGGGTAAACATGGATGGTTTTGATTCCGCCTGATAACGAGACATCTCCAGTTGTATTTTTGACTACTGGTATATTATATATAGCTACCACGAAGAGCAACTTTAGGGCTTTCAAGACTTCCTGTTTTAAATTCGGTGCACTCTTATCTTCACTATCAGTGAACAGTGAGCCAGTTGTTTCCACATGATTAGCTCTATTTAAACAGAACTTCCTAAATTATGTTTTAAACCATTAATTTATTTTATCAAAATTTTCAACTCTTTTATAACTTGAAGAACTTCATCGGTTTTTCTTGGTTTTTGGAAAGTATTTGAAAATTAGATAATATCTATTCAATTTATGTGATGAAATTATTCCTCAAATGTGTATTGATACAATTTAGATATGTCTCTCTGCTTAAACAACATAAAGATGATCAAAAAAGTTTCTTGTAATATCATTTGAAGAATTGTTTTAATATTCTGTTTGTAGAATATACCAATCACCCAAAACCCCAAATGCGAAGTGCATTACATTTAAGCAATGTATTTAAATGTGGCTTATTAAATTGAGTTTGTCTGACCACAAGTAGATATCGAGTCTTTGTAATCGAACATATTTATTTAAATGTGTAGAGTAGGTGAATGTTCCCTAACCGGGTCTAACGTACGTGGAGCTTTTAAGTATTGATATTTTCTGTAAAACTATTCTGTTCCATATAGCCAACAATTAAGAAGAAGCATTCTTGGAATGTATCTGTATCGCTAACTACACGATTCAAATACTTATACTTTTATAAAAGAAAAAAAACGACACATGAAAGTAGAATAAATGCTGTAGAAATGAGATAATTAAGAAGAAATGTAACAGAACGATATATTTATAATTTTTAAAAACCCTAACAGCTATACATTATAGTTTTGACATATATAGTATAATGATTAAACAAGTAATTAGAAGTCTCCGCTCATAGGCATACCATCGGTTGCAAGATGAAAAATATAACATACCTAGGTATTATATTTCTATAACAGATTAAGTTTCATCTTGCAGCAGAGCAAATCATAGTATTAAAAAATAAAAATAATAAGTTCATCAATGGAAAGAACACATCATAAAGAAAATTGTAATACATATTTTAGTGGTTACTATTGGCAATTAAATCACTTTGTATTCTAGAAATTTGCTCTAAGAACACTTCTCGCTCCTGTAACACTACACTGGGATAATTCTGGTAAATATACATATGATTGAATGAAGCATGAGGAAATAAGGAGAGAATGCAAGATAAAGAAGGGTATAATAAGTAAAATTAAATTGAATGCCCTGAGGTGGTTCGGGTTTATTGAAAGAATGAACGACTGACCGATAAAATAAACAGCGGTGTAAAAGATGGAGTGAATAGTAGGGGCCGCCCCAGAAAGGAATGGCATGACCATGTGAATGACATTTTGAACGAATGAAACAAAAGAAACTTGAACAACTGAGAGCATGTATTAGACGATGAATGGATTTAAAGGAAGGATGTGTGCGATAATTAAAGCGTATGGCGCTCGGTTCTCTGCCTACCCCGTTAGGGACATTGCGTGATGTTATGAATGTATAAAAAGTGTTTATCTCGTTACGCCACGCATTGTTTAGCGTTCTTCACACAAGTTAGTAGGTAGGTTTGTTGTTAAGTACCTACCTGTTTCATTTTTTTAACTAACGATTTGTGAACAGATCAATTTGCTGTCATTCGAATGTACACACTGAATGGAAAACCTCATGTTATTTGGAAAATTCTCAATGTGTCTTCGCCTACTATTATGTATGTATGTAGGTATTATGTATCTGGCAACACTCGCGACGACAGGAATTAATGACTTGACAGATATGTGTTATGTACCTACGTTAGAGTCGCCAGACTCGCGCTACACTTAACAAATTACATTTTTTTTATTTAAAAAATTTGTCATTTCGATCGGAAATAATCATTCACTTTCTTTAAATGATTAAATGAATTAGGTATTATATTGAAGTAAGCGAGGGAATGTGCGGGTTACTTGGGGTCAATTCCATTGGTAGTTAGTGTACAAATAGATAATTCTTTGTTTCTTCAGTCAAAGTTGGAATATTTCCGATTTGCATAAAGCCAGTGTGGAAACGCATGTGCGAGTGCAAATTAAAAATATATAAATTAATTTTGGTTCAATTGATTTGAATTGTCCGTCGATTATTATCGATAATTATCGTCGATTAGAATCGACAGTATTAATCATTGTCCCTTGAGAGAGAATTGTATGCAGTTGTAGAGTTGCTTTATTTTTCCATATATTACAAAAAATAAACGCTGACAATTGGTATAAATATATAAATCTCAAACAAGTTTTTTTTTAAAGAATCGCAGAGTTTCGCAAACATTTCTAATTCAGAAAAACATTTTTTTATGATAAATTTATGTGTTTCACTGCCCATATTTCCATTTTTTAAAATGATCGTGAACGGCGAAACAACCCAACTAGAAAATTTAATTTTTTATAAAATACATAATATACATATAAATATACATTATAGTAGTGGTAGGAACTTTGTTCTCGTAACATGTAGAGGAATGTTTATTCAATTGAATAAAATTTATAATTGTAGTGGTGTACACAAAGTTGTGTTTTATTTCATTTAATTATGTAGGTAAAATGATACCACAAAGTAAAACACAATACCTACATTTATTTATTTATTTTATTTCAAATCCTTACATAGTTAGGTACATAGCATATAAATATAACTTAAATATTTTAAAATATATGTAAGGATCCCACTAAGGCTAAGCCTGTATGTGGGACTTATATTCGAATAGGATACAGTAAAATCTCTATATATATGTATATATACATATTTTTTTTTATTTATACGCAGTTGCCTCAGCCACCAAGACTCAGATTCACCGTGGTATTCGATAGGGGTAAAAAATGAGAATTGTGTTTTCGAAACATGAAAAATCATGAGCCATTCCCAAAAGATCCACAACATTTACAATAGCTACAATTAGTATAGGTGCATAATAGTTTCCTCTATAACAGCAGATCAGATATATATATTCGGAAAGTTCTCACCTTGCAGCCATTTTTTCATCTCTTTCCTAAAGGTATAAGGTTTGCTTTCTATATTTAGATTCGTTGGTAGAGTATTAAATGTTCTTGGTGCTACGAATGAAGCATGTCTCTGTGCAATTCTATGTCTCCGCATGGGTACTATAAAATATCCTGTCGTTCTTGCTCTCCTACTAATAGAAGTGTTTGCTTCAAAGTAGTCTGGGTGTTTGTGAATAAATCTTAGGCATTGTTCAATAAATAATTTCTTTATCGGTAATAGCTTACTTTCAGAAAACATCAATTGTGTAGGAAATCTTCTTGGCTTTCTGTCCATAATCTTTATCACAAGTTTCTGTAACGTTTCAAGTGATTGCAAGTGCACATCATATGCTCCCCCCCAACCAATGAGTCCATATGTCAATATGGACTGTACCAATGCAAAATAAACCATCCTACACACAGACCCATTTTGTAGACTGTTTAGTCTTTTAAAAACATAAAGAAGTTGCCTCACCTTAATTTTGACATGTTCTATGTGGCTTGTCCACCTCAATTGTCCATCTATGTGTAATCCTAGGTACTTTGTACTGTTAACACAATCGATTAATGGGCAGTCAACACAATCATCGATACATTCCTCCTTATGTGATCTTACACAAACTGGGTATTTTGTGGTCTGCATTATAATACATACCTACATTTTTTGTATAGAAAATAAAATATCTTAAATATTCAATCATTTAGATTTATATGTTGATAGTTTTATACGTATTCTTCAACTATACATAATATCGCTATCGACAGTTGGATCTCATGTGTTACATGCAACTAGTTTTATTAATAAGTTGAATTGAAATATTTTCGACGCGACGCGACAGTTATGTTTTTTTGTATTTGCGGAAAGATTATTCCGTTTCGCCGTTCAAACGCCGATTTAATTATAGTTTTTTGTGACGTTTGATGTGACGCTGTTGAGAACCTAAATACCGTGCAAATTTTATTAGCTCGAAATCGCGTGATCTAATCTGTGCGGCCTCTAACATGACTGTTGGGCGGAAATTCCCATTCTAATTATGGTCAAGTACTCGTATTATAAATAACTTTAAACACGCCTCATTGGATGAATGTCTTTTTTTAAAACTCGTGTCGAACCGTTTATTATTGGTATTTATATGGGTACGCAAATTTTGATGTTGAACCGCAATTTCAAGTTCTTAGTTCATTGACGAATGATGTTTTGCCTCGAGTTTGTTTATAAAAAAATCTCTGAAAAATGTCAACTTACAGTCAAAATCATTACAACTTGGTCCAATAACAAACAAGACACAAACTTTACTTTGAAATCATGGTGAATTCAAGTATTCATTGAGAATCGAATCTGTGACCTGAATGATTCATCTTACTCAGCCAAAAATAAAAGCAATATTCTGTTTTATATTTGTCTTTGAACGGGTATATTGTAATTAGCTAGCAAAAGGCCTAAACCAATTAGAAATGGATGTGATAATATTAAAGTAACCCCATGGTTAGCAGTATCACTATTAACTCCCGAAATATATTACTAATCTTTTGAGTGGGTTCCTGGTTTTATCAAAGATAATTGATTTATTTAATGTGTTTGAATAACGATGGCGGCATTAATCATTCTAGCTGTCCTCACCAAAATTAATATCAATCTTCTTGGTTTTATAATTTTGTATAGCATATTATACTAAGATGTAATAAGACACATAAACTTAATATTTATGAGCTTTTATAGATCATAAAGAGCGTCGCCTGTATAACATTGATTAGGTACTTAATTGAAAAAAGTTCTGATCGACTTATCTGGTTTTATACTCCGTATAGTCAAATATTGGGGCAAAGGTCCACTGTGTAGTCTCTTCATATTACTCTGTAATACACTCAAAAGAACATCCCACAATTAGGTTATCAGCCGCGCCTTTGGGATGATCTTGAATCATTAAACGTTGTTTATATTCTAATTTGAGTCGTTTCGTATCTCTTGTATGTAGTTTATGATTGTTCTTTAAAATTATTACTGCTAGCTTGCCCTAGAACAGGGTTTCCTAGTTGGGCAACATTAATCTACTTGTTTGTATCATCTTAAAATATTTTGTGAAAATAAATAGCAAAATAATCATTACTTTGTAATTTTTTAAATGAGAAATGGGACATTTTTATCGTTTTTGGCCCATTGAAATTTAGATTTTTTTTTTTCATTTTTACTTTAATCTAACAAACATACAGTCATACAAACAAATATTACAACAAATTCTATTTAGAAAATATATCATAACCTATTTTGTTTGCAAATATTACATTTGCAAACAAAATAGGTTATTCCGCACAGTATAAAATATTTACTATTACAAATTATTAGGTACTAAAAATTCAGAAGAAAAAAAGGACAAAAAGAGGGAAAAGAAGGTTTTGGCATTCGCAGTCAAACTGAACAATGCAGGAATCAGCTAGAATATCATAAACCTTCTAGAGTCTCGGAAATAACATTTTTATATATCATTTTTGTATGTATATCTAAAAATATCAACATAAAAATAAACATTATATGTTACATGCCCTTTAGATGAATGAATTTTTGACATAATTAGTTCTGTAGAGAGGCAATCTGTAAGTATGATTTGTTCTAGAGGGACAATTAATGGGAAGACCCAACTCATATTCAACAGCACCATCAATATTTCTTATATTTTATGATGACGAGTGGAAAGGATTGTATCGTCAAATGCAAGACGGCAATGGTTATAAAGGTGTTTCAATAATTTATTTTGAACATATCTACATGAATTAAAAAGTCAGTTGCTAAATGTCATGGCTGTTCTATTTTATTGACATTTTTTTATATTATTCCCTCGAATTTGTCGACAATATAATGAAAGTTTTAATGATATAGACATATTTTTCCTTTCTTATAATCAATTCCGGGAGAGGGTTAGGTGCGAGTGCGAACGGATATCACAATGACGAAAAGTGTTGTGACATACCATAGTTTCTCTACCTCTCACATTCCTCCACTTTTCTATTTCTATTCCTACAGTTCCTCCCCCATCTCCGTCATTATCCTTGTTGCTTTTGTCATGTATATATTTTTTTTAGTTTTTAATATATAATATTAATATTTTTTCAGAATCAACTGTAAATACGTACTTTGTGGACAGTTATTTTTTGGTCTTGATTTATTACTCATTGTTTTATATTCATATTAGCTAATAATGCTGTTATTGTCCCAAATAAACCAAATAAATAAATATGATAAGTTCTTTGTTTTATTGATCGTTCTTTGTTTATGATCTTAAGATTGAGAAAAATCTAGAATATTGTTAACGATCTATGATCTAGAAAAGACTGCATTCCATTTGGAATACTTTTGAATTTCATCAAAATTTCTATCGGTTAATATTTACATGAATCATCTGATTGCATTGCAGAAAAACTGAAATTTCCCCATTACTACGTCCCAAGCTGTTACTTTTTATCTGCCTACTCAACTACTTTCCGTTTAAGTCTATCCGCTTCCTGCTTTAACGGAATTTCTATGCTCTCTTTTTCACGATACATTTTTACCATTTCTTTTTTAAATATGATGTTTCAGTTTCATTCGTTGATAATACACATAAATTCTAAAATAAATATTTTAAACGAACTTTATCAATATCTTAATGTTAGTTTCGTATTAAGTTTATGATTAGGTATGTAAATAAAATAGTACCCATAAAAGGGTGTATGTAAATTTACATGAATTTTACTGACGAATAATTTAATTGTTAAGAGTTTGTCCCCATCCTGTGATACGGGTTCAATGTAAGATTTCTTAGTGATTTATTGTGATTAATAATCCAACTTTTGAAATATTCCATAATGCTATGTCTTCGCAGTATCCAATCAACATTTGGAATAGATTGGTCGATGGCAGAGCGGTTAGCGCGCTAGGCTAGTAATCCAGTGGTCGCGAGTTCGAATCCTGCCTCGACCGATTTCGTTCACCTATAGCACAAGCATTTATTTGCTTATTTGAGGGAACGTAGGAAGATGTATTTGTACTTGTTTAACAAGGACATATTCATTTTTATATAAAAAAAATAGAGAATAATATGGTTGCTGCTAATAGTGAATGGAATAAAACAATTTGTATGATTCAACTTATTTTTTTGCGGTGTCGATAGCTTTTTTGTCATAGGACATTATCAAGTCTAGCTTTTTGACCTTCGTCGTTCATGTGACATTTCAACTGAAAAGTGTATGATTTTTCACAGTATGTTCCGATCAATAGCTGGATGCTACAAAGCACGTACATATGCTACCATGTGTATATGTATTTTATGTTCAGTGGCGAAATTAGGCGGGCACTTCTCTCTCCGAATTTCATGAATCATAACAGGACGACACTTGCGTCTTTCGCAGGTGATCCAATTTCGATATGAGCCCTAGTGTTTGCCTTTCACTTGAATTAGTCCCTCTTCAATTAAAAATTTTCTCGGGCCAACGCGCCATATTTACAGAATAAACAGCTGGCCATTTGGAAGCCCACGGATTATTTCTACCTGATGTACCTAATATAATTAACGCTCAATGGCCTAGCCTTTTTTATAATTGCTCCAAGTGTTGCGCCTGCCTTTTTTCAATTAAGTATTGTAATCTTTTCACGTATGGAATTACTTTTTTTTATATTCTCTGTATGAACTCCTTTGTATTCTGAACATGCCGATGATATTAACTACAATAAAAAACAGCCGTGTTTTTATTTTTAGCCGTGTACAAAAAAAAAACTTTTTTCAATCCAAAACATGAATTTTCAAATTATACGCTTTTTTTGAGATGTCTTTATTACGTGTGTCGATGTCTTTTTTCATTTGTCAAATTATATTATTTTGTTATTTAAAATGACTACATATAGTAATGTAGAATAATTCACACACATGAAGAGGATAATGCACGTTATAAAAATATTTTGAATCGATGGATAATTAATACTTATTTATGGATTGAAAATACGAAAAGATTAGGATTAAAATGATGACTATAATTTGGGCTCATATAATAATGATTCGTATGTAAAAGATTATCAGTCAAATTTTATCACCACGTGCGATATTTTTTGATTCTTGTATCGAGTGAATTTTCATTTCAATTATAATCGAAATTCCTTCAATATGTCAAAACTACCTTAAATTCAATTTCATTGTGATATGAATGCCCTATTATCTCATATGTCTTATATGAAAGTGACTATAGATATGAACATATAATTTTGCATAGGCGTGTCTATATATAGAGATAAATCTGTGGTGGGGTCCTTCAATTATTCTGCGTAAATGCTAATTACGGGCAGTCTTAACTTTGGCCACCTATTTCAGTTTGCCCAACGAGTTTGGCAAAATAACTTTTATTTCATTCGCTCATTTATTTCCCCGAGTTTAAATTTAGGATTGGGTAAAGGTCTGGCCGTCAACTAACGATATTATAATTTTCTTAAACACATAATATTATTGCCTTAATAACTATTATGGGCCCTTGTTGTGTTTCTCGATCGTTCATTATTTCATAAGTGAACTTTACACACTCAAACTGAGAACCCGAGGCGGAAAATGTTATGTTTAGAAATATGCATACCATCACGGCGTATTCCAACAATGTGAGGTTACCAGCGACAGGTGCATGAGCGTGCATTACCATAAAAAAGAAAGCACGACATGCGTGTTTAGAAATATCTCTTATCGAAATTTGAGATTTTCCTAAGCATAAAATATTTGTGAGGTATTTTTAAACTCGTCTAATTTTTATTGAAGAAGCTCGTCTCAACATGTTTGAGGTTGACTTTTAAATTTTAATAAAGTTCTATTACAGCCTTTTTCATCCATCTTAATACATATATTTTCTAATATTACTATTTTGTTTCAATCTTACTTTATTCTTTCATGTGGTAGGTATTTTTTATGTAGGTACCTACCTATCCAATATATGACATTTTCTTTTAAAATACAGGTGACAGATTTAGTTGTAGATATTGATTTTGGACCAATAAATCTCAATATTTTTTTTCTATGTAAATCCCTGTCAAATCCTCGCTGTCCCGAAACATGACGCATTTTCGTCTTTTTACCACATTTCATGAATATTTTTAAAATCTGGGATATTTTCCATATTCGGGCGTGGAGGACAACTTACATACGGAGATGTAATCCAAGCTGTTTTCCCTACCAGGTCCAAGTCGTGACAAATAACCAAAGGGACTGTGTAATTTGTCTGGTCATGTTTCCATGTATTTTTTTCAACCATAACCTGGAAGGATGACGCATTTCTCTGGAGATAGTTTGTTGAAAATATCCCAGGATTTTCTCCACAGTATTTTGTAAAATCCATCTTGTCCCTGTATTCTGCATTCCTCGTCCGTTCTCCCTCTTGTATATTATTTATACCTAGATACTTGTTCTCTGAAAGCATCGTTGGCGTAGGTATCAAGAAATATGTTTTGTTGAAATTTCCTCCGCATAATACCTAATATTATCAATCTATGAGCTGTACAGAGTGCCCATATGTCTAGGATTATAACAGTACGAGTATAATAACATGTTATAGCAAATAGGTAATTCATGATATTTCTTTGAGACTTATGCATTTAATATTTTTTTTATACAAAATAATGTTTTAGCTATATATTCGGTGTTGTTCAGACGAGGCAACTATAGCACTTCTTACTGCTGTCTTTTTAGTTATTTTACCAACTGTCGATTTGTTCTAAAGAATTTATTTCTATTAACAGATCGACATACTTTCAAGCCATCTTGGCTTTTAAGAGATTTTATATGGATAAGTCTATATTTTTCATGGTTTTTCAAATTTGAAGTCAAAAACTCCAACTTAGAAGCTTCGCAGCATATATGTTATGTATATGGATGAACTCAGTTTAACTGCCTATATTTCCATTTTTTGAAATTTCGAAAACACTCCAACTAGATCATTTAATTTTCTTAAAACTTTTTTTAACAATTTTTGTAAAAATTGTATTTGGTATCGACATCGTTTCATACAATTTGTATGGCAGTATACCTGAATACATAATATATCTACGGGGACTCCACATTGTTTGATACTTAATCTTCAAACATACATACCAACAAGATGTTTACATATTCGGTTTAGGAAAAAAGGACTGACTACCACACTGTCCTATCTTGAGATGCAAAACAAAATATCATAAAATATTAAATAATTTGGATTTATAGCATGCTACGTATTCTTCAACTATTCCCAATATCTCCATCGACAGTTGGAGCTTATGTGTAACTTGCAACCAGTATTTCTTAATTTACAGTTATTTTTGTATTATCAGTTCCATTAGATTGTTTATATTTCCAAAATATATTTACCTCCAAAAAAATAATTACTATATATAATTATTATTAATTTTTTTTTTATATTTTTTTCGGGCAACTAACAGGTACTATGTCAAATATTATTTTATTTTATTTTTGCATCTTTCTGCATTTAACACGCACCCAATAACAAGTTGCCACATTCTGGAAACTTACGATACGATATTACGACATCATTTTTTATTTATTATAAGGCGACATAATTCGTTTTATGTAATGTCTACATAACATCACATAATATGTCTTACTTACAAATCAGCTTAGTTTGTAAGTTGACATATTTATTACATCTTTTTTTATCCATTCCCATTTTTATACAATTCGACAATCGTTTTCCCTTTTTCCAATAAAACTAAATTGATCATTATTCATTGTACTGTCGTTAAAGCCATTAATAATGTGTTAACCGTGAATATTTCCGTTTCTTAAGAATATATTGAAATTATTGAAAGACCTAGAGGTCCACGAAAAATATGCCGTATAGAAAAATAAATTTTCTTCATAATATACTCGCGTTTTATTTATGTCGACTTGTCCTCACAATTGGATTTATTCGATTCCCTTTGGAAAGTGGGTCAATGCGACAATTGATAAAATAGAATTTTGTTGGGAAATAGGTAAGTCTCACCATTAGATGAACGTTTTTATATTTATTGTAGCTTTCATCAACAAATTATATTCCACGGTATTCATTATTGTATAAAAAAACGAATTATTCCATTATAGTTTTATTTGATATTAGCTAATATCAAAACCGCAAAGCTATTAATAATGTTTTTATAACCGAGTTATGTGTTATGGCGTATAAAAATATATTAAACTTACAAAATAAATTTTAATCATCGTAATTTAAAATTCTGCCATTCATTATTTATAATAATAATTTATATTTTGCCTTAGCATATTTTTTCCTAAGTAATTTCCCACCAAGAGTAAATCAAGAAAACATTAATGTAATAAATTGAGTTCTTATTTTAAGTTCTCGATAAATAATTCAAAAACTTACCTTTCCGAGTCAAGGAGAGAAACTTTGGAGATGGGAATATTATTTATATCTTTTTTATTAATAACTAGATTTTCGTGTTTTTAATTATTGCTAGGTTTTTTTTGAGGAACGTATCACGAGTAAAATTTTTTTTATTTTTTTTATTGAGTAACATAATATGAACATACACATAGTACAAATATTTAAATTAATACAATTTTTTTTTTCAATAGGTACTGTCCCAAAAAAGTTAAAAACTTGTGCTTGGGACAGGAGCAAATAACATATCTACATTTAACATATTACATACATTTTACTTATAATAATAGAATCATTTAATAAATTGTAAATCAAGTTCAACTTACAGCTAATACATACAGATGATTAAAGTTTATTTTTGTTTTTTTAGTGAATATAGAATAAAAACCATAATTTATCCAAAAAGGAGAAAAAAATAAAAATTCACATATACAAATACACATATACAAATACACATATACACATACACATACATACACACACATACACATATACAACATACACACATATAATATACGCATACTTATACACACATGGACACACATACATATATATACATACACACATATACATATATACATACACACACACATACATATACACACTCATACATACATATACATACATACACACATATACATACACATACAAACATACACACACATACACACGTATACACATACATACATACACACACATACATATACACATAGTGAATATGAAAAAGGAATAGATAAAAATTTATTGTTATTTTAAAGATTTGATTTTTCTTTTAAAGTCATAAAATTTTTGTGTTTTTTTAATAATGGCAGGTAGTTTGTTAAAATATTGTATACCCAGGTATTTATAGTGATGTTGGGCATGCGTCTTATTACATTTCGGTATCATCATATTTCCTATGAGATGCCGTCTCTGTGTACTCACTAGATTTTCAGCCCGCTTTCCAAAGGTATCTTTATGTATTTGTTGTAAAGCAATATTTTTATATAAATTATCTAAATCAGGTACTTGGAATACATCAAATAATTGTTTTGTAGGAAAATTTCTAGGTTTTTTGAGAATGACCTTAATTATTAATTTTTGTGTTATTTTTAGTGATTTTAAGTTAGTCTCATATGTTATATGTCTTATATGTTCCACCCCAACCTATATTTTTTTAATTAAAAAACGAATATATAGTTTAGTTCAAACATTCCTTACATTGATTGAAACCTCTTGCTTTGGGTGAATGATGTAGGGTCGTAATAGATTTGAACCTAATTGGCCTATATTGCTGGCTGACGCTATGTCCTCTATGAATGTTTTTATGTATTAAATACTCTCCATCATAATTGATGTTTACCTAATATTTATTTTATTCCGATATGTCGAAAATATCATATAATCTAGGGCTAGTATTGTACAATTTATAATTATTACATAAAACGAGTGGGTTGTGGCCAACACTAAACTCTCCACACCACAAATATTGACAATGAAATATTTTATTCATTCTAAATTTTACTACCAGGAATATAAATTTTCTAACGATAGTATATTTTCATGTTAAGATAGACAAACTATTATTGCCGTATAGTGAAGAATGCTTATGTTGTATGAAATATTATAAAAAAAGCAGATAAATTTTGTTTTAAAGAACGCGAGAGCATTTTCAAAATTTTGACACGTGATATCATATGAAGAAATTTTTTGTTATTTATGGAAAGCTAATCAGTTCTATGTTCAAGCTCTTTACATTATAACATGAAATCAAATTACTGAACTTTTCCATACATAGAAATTTATCTAATTACATTTTTATTCATACTAAATGTTACTATCAGGAATATAAATTTTCTTCCGATAGTATATTTTTATGTTAAGATAGACAAACTATTAATGCAGTATAGTGAAGAATGCTTATGTTGTATGAAATATTTTTAAAAAAGCAGATAAATTTTGTTTTAAAGAACGCAAGAGTATTTTCCAAATTTTGACAGGTGATATCATATGAAGAATTTTTTTGTTATTTATGGAAAGCTAATCAGTTCTATGTTCAAGCTCTTTACATTATAACATGAAATCAAATTACTGAACTTTTCCATACATAGAAATTTATCTAATTACATTTTTATTCATACTAAATGTTACTACCAGGAATATAAATTTTCTTCCGATAGTATATTTTTATGTTAAGATAAACAAACTATTAATGCAGTATAGTGGAGACGTGAATTGCCGCTGAATGAATCACGACGCTTGTAGTTCGCTCCTCATATTTTTTGTGTTTTTGATGTTTTAAGTGGTGCAAAAACTTATATTTTGTGTTAATTTTTGTTTAAATGCTTATGTGAACATATCTTAGTTAAAATATTGTCCCCACGTAACCGGTGAGTTCGTTCCATTTTTATTTATTTTATTTTTTTTTGTAAGTGTGTCAAAACAATTGCTTAGTGGAGGTAGGTAAGCAAACAATTTGCCGGCGCTTCATGCGCTGTGCTAGCGAAATGTTACCTAGTAACGTTGTTGCCAAGTCAACAGATAACAATGTATTAGAATGTACGCCATCAAAACAAACTCGTAAGGCCCAGTCCACACCGATAGATCATGATAATACATTATTGGATAGTTCAGTATCCAAAAAATTCAAACCAAACATAAACCCCTCAGTACACCAAGAGAATTCTTTACTGTATAATGAATCCTCTCTTTCCCCATTTATTGTACATGTACAAAAGAAAGTAGCGGGAGAAAGTCTTCAAATACAGGCTATCTCATTCGGTTCGTTTATCTACAAAAATAAAATTGATAATATAAAAAAAATCAAGCCGTTGGGTAAACGCACAATTGCAATCGAATTCAAAAATTATTTAGCAGCAAATACTTTTCTTAATAACAAAATTTTAGAACAAAACAACTACTTACCATTTATACCTTCCTTTCACGTAACTCGTCTTGGAGTTGTAAAAGATATACCTACATCTCTTTCTGACGAGGAAATATTAAGTAATTTGGAAGTCCCTCCGGGATTCGGAAAAATAATAAAAATTCGAAGGCTTAACTACAGAGACCGTAAAATTGAAATCCCGACATGGAAACCATCTCAAACTGTTGTGGTCACAATCGAAGGGCAAAAACTCCCATCACACCTTTACCTCTTTTACAATCGTCTACCAGTAGAAACTTACATATTCCCTACTATTCAATGTCATCAATGTTTAAGATACGGACACACTAAAACTAACTGCAAATCTGCAGCACCTAGGTGTTTTAAATGCACTTTACATCATCTTGGAAACACATGTAATGTAACTCAAGAAAATACTATTTGTGTTCATTGCTCGGGAAATCACCAGGCTATCGATATAAATTGCCCAGAATTGACAAGACAGAGGAACATTAAGAAAGTAATGGCTGACCAAAGTATATCGTATATCGAAGCAGCTGGAATGTTTCCCTCCGTGAAAATATCATACTCAGAAAAAACGAAAGCTGTCAACAATTCAAACAAAATTGAAACACAAAATAATTTCACACCAAAATGGAGGGTAATCACCCCTTCAAACAAAAATAATCTTAAAAAACATAGTAATACCCCCCCTTACTTGGATAAAAAACAAATCAACTCATTATTAATTGCACCAAATGGAAACCATCCAGTACCTAAAAATGGATGTGCTCTCCCGTTAACAAATGAAACTACCCCAGATACAATAATACCTGAAGACATTAATTATAGTCGTAAAGAAATAATTCTAAATTGCATATACAATATGATCCATGAACTTCTTACCACAGAACACTATATCTCAGTACCGTCCAACGATGCACTTATTAATAACACCTTACAAAATACTGTCAATATACTCAATAACAACCTAAATAAAGAAGATATCGATTCAAACTCTATCACAGAAACAAATTAGACCTTAAACTTGTAACTCGCACAATAATTCCCTGTATAATCTTTCATACAAAATGGCCTTAAATATTGCCCAGTGGAACTGCAGAAGTGCAATACCTAATAAAGACTCTATTTTAAAATTGCTATCCGAGAACCAGGTTCAAATAGCGGCACTATCTGAAACCTGGCTCCGCGATGAAAAAACATTCAAAATTCCCGGCTACCAATGCCTAAAAGATAATAGACATGATGGCAAAGGTGGAGCTGCGTTATTAATAAAAGACACATTTTTCTTTAACCAGATAAATTTAAAACCAATAAATTGTCCATCACAAGTTGTTGCTGCGGAAATAGACGGTACAACTTTTGTCTCAATTTATATTTCTCCTAATTTCCAACCCACCAAAAATATTTTAAGAACCATAATTTCTCGAATAAAACATCCCTTTATAATTATGGGAGATTTTAATGCTCACCATAACATGTGGGGTTCATCATCATGCACAAAATTAGGTAGAATTATAGTTGATCTGCTAAATGAGTTGAATCTTTGCATTATTAACGACGGATCACCGACACGTATCCCTGTGCCAAATCAACGAATCAGCGCAGTAGATTTAACAATATGTAGTCCCGATATTGCTCCATACTTGAATTGGAAAATACTTTCTGACCCATTCAATAGTGATCATCTTCCAATAATTTTGCATTATTCACAACCGTCATACAGATACATATATACCTCTCATATTGAAAACTCAAAATCCAAAAGAAACAACAAATTCGATAAAAATGTTTGTAATTTTGGAAAAGCTAATTGGTCAGGATATAATCATTACACCAACAACCCCAATATAACATTTACTCCCCCCTCAATAGAAAACCTACAAGAATGCTACGATGAATTTATTAAAACGATTGAAATATCAGAAAAATTTATACCTAAAAAGAATCCCAAATTCAAAAAGTATCCCTTACCTCCTCCTTGGTGGGACTCAGCGTGCGAAGAACATTCGTCAATTAGGAAGCAAGCATATAAAGACTACAAGCATAACATGACACTTGAAAATTTCTTGTATCTTAAAAATGTTCAAGCTAAAGTCAAACGGTTCCTCAAAAACAAGAAAAGAAAAGGGTGGAAAGACTTCTGCACATCACTTAGTATCCAAGTTCCAATTTCAGAAGTTTGGAATAATATCAGAAAATTTCGTGGCTCATACAAAACCCCATCTTCTAAATCATGCCCTAAACTATGGTCAGAAGATTTCTTAAATAAAATGGCCCCACCGTATGCTGTTAACATCGATGAAATCTCGTTACAATATTCACATACTAGCAGTAACTGGCTAGATGCCCCATTCCAAATAGACGAATTAAAATCAGTCTTACAAGTGGTAAAAAATACTTCACCTGGAATAGACGGGATCCCATATATTATCTTACATAATAGTAGCGACAAAATTCTTGAAAATCTCTTAAAATTAATAAACATAATGTTCGATACAGGGGTTATCCCAGAATCTTGGAAAACTCAACTCATTATCCCAATTTTGAAACCACTAAAGGACCCTAATTCAGGTGTCAACTACAGACCAATAGCATTATCATCAACTCTGCTTAAATTAACAGAACATATTATAAAAAGACGAATTGATTGGTTCGTTGAAAACAAAAATATTTTGCCGTACAATATGTTTGGCTTCAGAAAAAAAAAATCCTCAGTAGAAAGTGTAGCCAATTTAACAACGGATATTCTTTTAGCTTTCTCTAGACAAGAACAGGTCATAGGAGTAAGCTTAGATATCACAAGTGCATATGATAATGTGCTTCTCTCCCTTCTTAAATCTAAACTTCTCCGAATTGGAATCCCCCTAAAATTAGCCATCTTCATAATGAATATTCTCCTGGATAGAAAAATCATTCTCGACATTCGAGGAATTGATACTCAAGAAAGAAAAGTCGACAGAGGCTTGCCACAGGGGTCAGTCCTTAGCCCTATCCTCTTCAATATTTATATTCACGAGATTTTTCATGTACTGTTACCCTCGGCACAGTTACTGATATATGCAGACGATTTTTTTATTTATGTATCAGGGAAAAAAATCCAACAAATGGAGAACATTATGAATAATACTCTCAAAAATATTTCTTCGTGGTTATCTGAAAATGGCCTGAATCCCAGTCCTCCCAAATGTAAATCCATTATGTTTACAAAAAAACGCTCTATACCACATATAAAAATTCAACTAAATGACATTATCCTCCCTGTCTCTTCGGAATTAAGATTTCTTGGTATCACTTTGGATTCCAGACTATCTTGGAACTCTCAAGTTACACATATCATTAACAAATGTCAGTCTGGACTAAATGCAATGCGAGCTGTAACCCGTACTTGGTGGGGAGGTCACCCTTCTGTTCTACGTTTAATGTATATATCATACGTTCGCAGTCAAATCGACTATGGAGCGTTTTTACTTAGTCCAATTTCCAAGAAAAATTTACAACGCTTAGATAGAATACAATTTGAAGGTCTGAGACTTATATTAGGCGCTATGAAATCGACACCGGTATGTGCACTCCAGGTGGAAGCCGTGGACCCACCACATGAGCTGAGAAAACAGTATCTGTCAGATAAATTTGTTTTAAAATGCAATATTATTAAATTCCACCCTCTAATTAGAAAAATCGCTATGCTTAAAATATTCACAAATCAATCACCATTTTGGAAACATAAAATCTCCCCTCCTCTTGTAAATAGCCTCACCTTTTTAGACCAATATTCATCGGATTTCATTAAATCTGAGACACTCCCAGTTTACTCATTACCCTATCAAAATTTAATCGAGCCGCCAAACATAATCCACTCATTAGGAATAACTCCAGATGCTTTTGCATCTAAAAGACTTAAACACGTAATTGAATCCAAATGGAATGACTGGAAAATACTTTATACGGATGGATCAAAAATGGACTGCAAAAGCAATACTGGAGCAGCAGTATTTAGTGATTCAGATAAAGTTGAATTACTTTTGACTCTCCATAAAGATTCTACAATATTCTCAGCAGAATGTATAGCTATAATAGAGGCTTTGAACTATGCAAATAAAAAACGATTCTTAAAGACATTAATATTGACCGATTCCTTAAGTACACTCGAAAAACTCTCTAAATCCCCTATTTTGTATAGTGATGACCACTACTGTATAGATATATGGAAAAAAATTAAAGAAATATGCAACCAAAACAGAAAACTTTGTCTGGCATGGATACCAAGTCACTGTGGTATACCAGGAAATGAGAAAGCGGATGAATTGGCTAAGAGAGCAACATATGGAAACACACGGACACATCCCAATATTACACAAAACGATCTCCTACCAATCGCAAAAAACCGTCTGATGAATAAATGGCAGTTATATTGGGACACAAGCTCACTGAAAAAGGGTAGACTTTACAAAACGACCCAACAAACAATTGTCAATAAGCCATGGTTCCATGATAAAGCTTTTGACAAACATTCCATCAGCGTTATGTGTCGTATCCGCATGGGACACTGTTGTACCAGAGAGCATTTAAAAAAAATAGGGATCATTGATAGCAGTCTCTGCGAATGTATGATTGGTGATGAGACACTGGATCATTTGTTTCTTGAATGCCCCATAAACGATAGGTATCCATCCTTTTTTACCGACCTCACAGAGATTGGGGTTCCAATGCCAACAAATGTGAGGACATTGTTGAGCTACAATTCCAGGCAGGTAAACATTTTGCTCAAAAAATTCATCAAAATTAATGACATTAAAATTTAACTCTGTTCATAAAATTTAAATTGATCGAAGTGAAATAAATATACAAAAATAATTTAGGTTTCTCTATTTTGACAGTTTAATATTTTAACTTAGATGGCTGAGAACACTCTTAACGGGTGAAGAGCCAACAAAAAAAAAAAAAAAAAATGCAGTATAGTGAAGAATGCTTATGTTGTATGAAATATTTTAAAAAAAGCAGATAAATTTTGATTTAAAGAACGCGAGAGCATTTTCAAAATTTTGACACGTGATATCATATGAAGATTTTTTTGTTATTTATGGAAAGCTAATCAGTTCTATGTTCAAGCTTTTTACATTATAACATGAAATCAAATTACTGAACGTTTCCATACATAGAAATTTATCTAATTACATTTTTATTCATACTAAATGTTACTATCAGGAATATAAATTTTCTTCCGATAGTATATTTTTATGTTAAGATAGACAAACTATTAATGCAGTATAGTGAAGAATGCTTATGTTGTATGAAATATTTTAAAAAAAGCAGATAAATTTTGTTTTAAAGAACGCGAGAGCATTTTCCAAATTTTGACAGGTGATATCATATGAAGAATTTTTTTGTTATTTATGGAAAGCTAATCAGTTCTATGTTCAAGCTCTTTACATTATAACATGAAATCAAATTACTGAACTTTTCCATACATAGAAATTTATCTAATTACATTTTTATTCATACTAAATATTACTACCAGGAATATAAATTTTCTTCCGATAGTATATTTTTATATTAAGATAAACAAACTATTAATGCAGTATAGTGAAGAATGCTTATGTTGTATGAAATATTATAAAAAAAGCAGATAAATTTTGTTTTAAAGAACGCGAGAGCATTTTCAAAATTTTGACACGTGATATCATATGAAGAAATTTTTTGTTATTTATGGAAAGCTAATCAGTTCTATGTTCAAGCTCTTTACATTATAACATGAAATCAAATTACTGAACTTTTCCATACATAGAAATTTATCTAATTACATTTTTATTCATACTAAATGTTACTATCAGGAATATAAATTTTCTTCCGATAGTATATTTTTATGTTAAGATAGACAAACTATTAATGCAGTATAGTGAAGAATGCTTATGTTGTATGAAATATTTTTAAAAAAGCAGATAAATTTTGTTTTAAAGAACGCGAGAGTATTTTCCAAATTTTGACAGGTGATATCATATGAAGAATTTTTTTGTTATTTATGGAAAGCTAATCAGTTCTATGTTCAAGCTCTTTACATTATAACATGAAATCAAATTACTGAACTTTTCCATACATAGAAATTTATCTAATTACATTTTTATTCATACTAAATGTTACTACCAGGAATATAAATTTTCTTCCGATAGTATATTTTTATGTTAAGATAAACAAACTATTAATGCAGTATAGTGAAGAATGCTTATGTTGTATGAAATATTTTAAAAAAAGCAGATAAATTTTGTTTTAAAGAACGCGAGAGCATTTTCCAAATTTTGACAGGTGATATCATATGAAGAATTTTTTTGTTATTTATGGAAAGCTAATCAGTTCTATGTTCAAGCTCTTTACATTATAACATGAAATCAAATTACTGAACTTTTCCATACATAGAAATTTATCTAATTACATTTTTATTCATACTAAATATTACTACCAGGAATATAAATTTTCTTCCGATAGTATATTTTTATATTAAGATAAACAAACTATTAATGCAGTATAGTGAATAATGCTTATGTTGTATGAAATATTTTAAAAAAAGCAGATAAATTTTGTTTTAAAGAACGCGAGAGCATTTTCAAAATTTTGACACGTGATATCATATGAAGATTTTTTTTGTTATTTATGGAAAGCTAATCAGTTCTATGTTCAAGCTCTTTACATTATAACATGAAATCAAATTACTGAACTTTTCCATACATAGAAATTAATCTTATTACATTTTTATTCATACTAAATGTTACTATCAGGAATATAAATTTTCTTCCGATAGTATATTTTTATATTAAGATAAACAAACTATTAATGCAGTATAGTGAAGAATGCTTATATTGTATGAAATATTTTAAAAAAAGCAGATAAATTTTGTTTTAAAGAACGCGAGAGCATTTTCAAAATTTTGACACGTGATATTATATGAAGATTTTTTTTGTTATTTATGGAAAGCTAATCAGTTCTATGTTCAAGCTCTTTACATTATAACATGAAATCAAATTACTGAACTTTTCCATACATAGATATTTATCTAATTACATTTTTATTCATACTAAATGTTACTACCAGGAATATAAATTTTCTTCCGATAGTATATTTTTATGTTAAGATAGACAAACTATTAATGCCGTATAGTGAAGAATGCTTATGTTGTATGAAATATTATAAAAAAAGCAGATAAATTTTGTTTTAAAGAACGCGAGAGCATTTTCAAAATTTTGACACGTGATATTATATGAAGAATTTTTTTGTTATTTATGGAAAGCTAATCAGTTCTATGTTCAAGCTCTTTACATTATAACATGAAATCAAATTACTGAACGTTTCCATACATAGAAATTTATCTAATTACATTTTTATTCATACTAAATGTTACTATCAGGAATATAAATTTTCTTCCGATAGTATATTTTTATGTTAAGATAGACAAACTATTAATGCAGTATAGGGAAGAATGCTTATGTTGTATGAAATATTTAAAAAAAAGCAGATAAATTTTGTTCTAAAGAACGCGAGAGCATTTTCCAAATTTTGACAGGTGATATCATATGAAGATTTTTTTTGTTATTTATGGAAAGCTTATCAGTTCTATGTTCAAGCTCTTTACATTATAACATGAAATCAAATTACTGAACTTTTCCATACATAGAAATTTATCTAATTACATTTTTATTCATACTAAATGTTACTATCAGGAATATAAATTTTCTTCCTATAGTATATTTTTATGTTAAGATAAACAAACTATTAATGTAGTATAGTGAAGAATGCTTATGTTGTATGAAATATTTTAAAAAAAGCAGATAAATTTTGTTCTAAAGAACGCGAGAGCATTTTCCAAATTTTGACAGGTGATATCATATGAAGATTTTTTTTGTTATTTATGGAAAGCTAATCAGTTCTATGTTCAAGCTCTTTACATTATAACATGAAATCAAATTACTGAACTTTTCCATACATAGAAATTTATCTAATTACATTTTTATTCATACTAAATGTTACTATCAGGAATATAAATTTTCTTCCGATAGTATATTTTTATGTTAAGATAAACAAACTATTAATGCAGTATAGTGAAGAATGCTTATGTTGTATGAAATATTTTAAAAAAAGCAGATAAATTTTGTTTTAAAGAACGCGAGAGCATTTTCAAAATTTTGACACGTGATATTATATGAAGAATTTTTTTGTTATTTATGGAAAGCTAATCAGTTCTATGTTCAAGCTCTTTACATTATAACATGAAATCAAATTACTGAACGTTTCCATACATAGAAATTTATCTAATTACATTTTTATTCATACTAAATGTTACTATCAGGAATATAAATTTTCTTCCGATAGTATATTTTTATGTTAAGATAAACAAACTATTAATGAAGTATAGTGAATAATGCTTATGTTGTATGAAATATTTTAAAAAAAGCAGATAAATTTTGTTCTAAAGAACGCGAGAGCATTTTCCAAATTTTGACAGGTGATATCATATGAAGATTTTTTTTGTTATTTATGGAAAGCTAATCAGTTCTATGTTCAAGCTCTTTACATTATAACATGAAATCAAATTACTGAACTTTTCCATACATAGAAATTTATCTAATTACATTTTTATTCATACTTCATGTTACTATCAGGAATATAAATTTTCTTCCGATAGTATATTTTTATGTTAAGATAAACAAACTATTATTGCAGTATAGGGAAGAATGCTTATGTTGTATGAAATATTTTAAAAAAAGCAGATAAATTTTGTTCTAAAGAACGCGAGAGTATTTTCCAAATTTTGACAGGTGATATCATATGAAGATTTTTTTTGTTATTTATGGAAATCTAATAAGTTCTATGTTCAAGCTCTTTACATTATAACATGAAATCAAATTACTGAACGTTTCCATATATAGAAATTTATCTAATTACATTTTTATTCATACTAAATGTTACTATCAGGAATATAAATTTTCTTCCGATAGTGTATTTTTATGTTAAGATAGACAAACTATTAATGCAGTATAGTGAAGACTGCTTATGTTGTATGAAATATTTTAAAAAAGCAGATAAATTTTGTTTCAAAGAGCGTTAGAGCATTTTGACAATGTTGACACGTGATATCATATGAAGAAATTTTATGATATCTATGAAAAGCTAATCAGTTCTAAGTTCAAGCTATTAATATTCTTATATCAATATGAAATCAATGAACTGAACATTGCCAAATATAAAAAAATTCTCTTGTTACATATAAGTTTCATACAAATATCCATTAAATAAAATATAATTTTTGAAACCGTTGAATATTTTTCTTTTAACATTGGCCAACTTTGAATACAATTTTATGAAGATTCTTGGTGTTGTATAAATAGTTGAAACCAAATTAAAATATCTCTAATTTCCAGGTCGTGAGAGCATTTTTTCAGTTTTAATAGATGAAATCATAAAGAAACATTGGGAAAAAATGAACCGTTGTCTATGGAAAACTAATCAGCTCTAAGTTTATGGACTTAACACATGTGATATCAATATGAAGTCAATCGGACTTATAGTTTGGGCTGTAGAGAGGACACAAAAAAGATAAATGCTACGGCGTACGGCGTATACGCCATACACACAAACACATCACGACGAAACTCATAGTGTGCATTCTCTACATGATACCCATTGAGAAATTGATGTAAAAAAAAATACGCTTAAATTTTGCGAAATCATGACTCTCCCCTATTCCATAGTGTGGAGAGTAAAAACGAACAGTTAGAGCATGTATGTGTTATGAGTAGGTATTTAAAGTTGATTAATAGTTGTCATAATATACAACATAATATTGTTTTATAGGTCCAGCAGTGAAGTTAAAGCAAGAATATCAAACCAAATCAAGTCAGTACTAAAATTGATAACACCTAATCATTTGCACATATTTCTTTACTTATTTGAATCTTTCTGTACATATAATTAGTACACTGGCGGGCTTATTGCTTGATGGCAATTTAATGGCATATTGACATTAAAATATAATTTACCATAATGTTGCGCCATTTCTTTCATCGAGACTCAATATGAAAACTAGATATCTTTTTCTATGACATCCTAAGATATTATAGAACTCCATAAAATAATTATATCCATGATATGGGTAAACATGGATGGTTTTGATTCCGACGGTTGACCAGACTTGCCCTCCTTGTCGATTTTTTGAACGGGATTCTGCTTTTATTTTTTAACCTGTCCACGTAGGGGACACCAGCTATTAGGATTTGGGTCTATTTTACTCTTCCGAAGAAGCGCACTACGTAGCGTTGGGAGGGGTTTGCAATCTAGAAAAGAGTTTATTAATTCGGATTTTAAAAAGACCCGGGTTGTACGAAGGTGGAAACACAGAATTCGGAAGATCAGTCGGGCTGCTGTATTAATAAAAGGAGTTCGAGAAGCGACTTGTTCGTATATGTTGAAGGTCCACTGTGAATGGGTGCTGCGAATGTGTAAAGCGAGTGACTCTGTTGCGAGTGGGTGGAGGAGGGACCAAAGATGCAAGTTCTTCTGAGCAATTCCCGTGGTAGTATCTATAGAATAAACTTAAAATACCTACTCTGCGTCTGTGTTCTAGTGATTGCAATCCATTGAATCCATCAGTCAGTGATGGATCATCAATCAAACGTATAGCACGCCTTTGGACAGCATCGAGGGTATTCAGTAGGTATTGGGGGGCGCCACTCCAGAGGTGACTACCATATTCATGGTTTATTTCAATATTATTTTATTACCCACTAATACCCAAGTATATTGCTCTTAATGGGTCTAATTTTATTTTACAAGTGCGTTTTTTTGCTATATATGGTATTAAATTGAAGGATTGAAACACATCAATGACAAGTATTTTTGTAGAAATAAATTAAAATGAGTATTGTGTTGACTCAGTGTATTAGTGTACATTAGAATCGTTGTATTTCCCAAACGCTGATACAATTTGTAAAATTGTTTTGTAAAGGTTTCTCTCGGGAGACTTTCGGTTTTGTTGGAAATCGAATTTCGTTCTTGGGTGTCGAGTGTTTCATGAGCATACACGTATATTGTTGAACATTATTATATTTTGAGCCGCGTGTGTTGAAATCGACCCAAATGTTGATTTTGAAATGCAAAGGACGAAATCTTCCCAGCGAAAAGCCATTTCATCCGTCCCGGGATATTTTGTCGCTGATGATATTTTATGTAGCGGCGTTATTTCATTACGAGACGTTTGAAATGCTGGGCGATATAAGGATTGCCCGGGGCTGATTTATTTCCATCTTGGTTGTTAATATCCCCAGTTGTCCTTCTGCCTGTAACGGGACGGTCACATTTCTTAATAACACGGAATCTTCTGGCAGCCCCAACACCTCCCTGTAATGAATCATTAAGCCATGTTATTAAAATGTCTCCGGCAAGAATTAGCGACGGTAGTTTGTACCAAAATTTGTGGCGTTTCTCATCAACTTCGTGTTTTGTGTTCCTCTGAAACCTATTATGTTGATGGTACAATAAATATTGTCAAACAGAACGGTATTTCCTTTTAAGATTATGTTGATACATTTTGTGTGCATTTCTCCCACAAAAGTGGCTTATCTATATACAATCTTACAAATAAACCAATCCATATTTATAATGTTTCCTAGCAGCATTCTTACAGCAATCCCGCCATATCGCTTTTTATTTGATCTAAATTTCACGACTGTTGGTTGTCATGTCATAAATTTTATTTCGTTTCTAATATGGTTTATCACAAAATCACAATATTTCATACATGTCAAAACAATATTTGTATGTTTTGAAATATTCCACAAAAATCACTTATCATTTAGTGTGTATTATAAGCACAACGTGATTATTTATTAGGTAAAGATATTACTGTAATTTTGATACGTATCCTTCGCAGAATAGTTTGTATAGATATTAAATAAACTTTACACGCATTATCGTATTCTTTTAGAGTTTTATCCTTGTCACACATATTTTTTCTGAAATAAATAAAGTTCCTAAAATCAATGTGGCTCGAATTTCACCCTTAACTCAATTAACTAATTTGAACTTAAGTGAAACACCTACTTAGTTATTTCAACGGTTTATTATCTCGTCGATGAAATTCGTGAGGACACGAGAATTCCTAGGTTTTACCTCAATGTATTAATGTAGCATTCTGTCCCTTTTTGGCAACCTTTACTCGTATATTGTATATATTCGGATTGTTTTCTGTATACTTGGTCATTTTTTATCGTAAAGAATACCTTTTAGAGCCGTCACCTTTTCTTTTCATCAATTTTTCATCTATCTTTCTCGTTTGTTTTATTTTAGTCCTTCGTTTTTTTGTGTCCTATGCATTGTCACTAAAATATTACTATATTTATTAGTTTTCTTTTTGAACATAAATTCTTATGGTGTTCTTGATGTAATTCGTTGTGTCTAGCTTATACCTATTGGTTGATTAATATCAGCTAGAAGGTAGGTACTGATTAGTTATACAATTGAAATGGAAATTTGTTGCAGTAGATCCCTACCAAATCAATTTTGCTGTAGTTTGTTTTGAAGGATAGTTGTCAACCACTCGCCTGTGTCCTCGCAACTGAGATTTCTCTTGTTGAGATTATCAATATGCAACGTATGTTTATTGTATCAAACTGGCACTCAATTGTTTATTTGTTGAAGATAATTCTTCATCAACGAGTCGAGTCTGAGTCATCTAAGATACAAAAGGCATAACTTTGAATATTGCGCTGAAAGCATTCAGATTTCTATAATAAACTTCCAATAGTTATCTACCCACTTGCGTTACCAGATCCCCGACAACAATAGAACTTTATTATCTGTTAGCAAGAAACATTCATTGCACCATTAATATGGAAGCTGACACGGGTGGAGAATAAAATATGATACGTTGCTTATGGCTTGGCTGCTGCGTTCAAAATTAGATAATGTAAAACAATTCTTCGTTCTATTTAGTCTACTCCGCTCGTAGGATAAATAATATAGCTGTTACAATAATGATATTACATTTATAAGTAAATTATTGCACGTAGGATGATAATTAGCATTATAAAGCAGATTATGACATGAATTGTATATGGAGGCATTTAAAGGACGTGTTTAAGTTAAGCTACAGTCTGAAGTTACCTGTTATCTACACGTACATTAGGTATATACATAGCTATAGAATAGATTATACTCATTTTCATTCCTTTTTTGTTATGTAAAACGTTGGAACGACGGACGTGTCGAGACACTTATCACGATCATAAAAGCAAATATAAAACACACGTACATAATGTTAATAATAAACACTTCCTTGCACTTCCGACTAATCAGTGTTTCCAGGTCAGAGAAGTAATATTAGCGTGAGAAATTAATTTATATGAATTTCTCTTCTGCTGGGGATCGAACCCTGGACGCCCACACAGAAACTAAACGGCTTTCCAACTGTGCCACGGTGGTCGGCACATACACTTCGTACACAATACTTTTTTTTGTTTAAAGAAGACATACCCGTTCCATTGGTTACCCGTAGGTAGACAATAAGTAGGCAGTAACATGATCAGTAACTTTTAAAATAATTCAATTAAAATTTCGTATAAATCACAAATTTTTCATAGGTACAAGCATTGCTCGTCCATTTGATTTCGAGCTTGCGTTTATGGTTATCCTTTTTAGCTAATTAGCACAGAAAATATGATCTTGTTGAAATACCGATAAACAGGAATCATTTTTTTTCTCTAAAGAGTAGGAACTCCTTTTTTCAATGTAAAATGATTTTTTTTTATTGTATATTTATATTTTTGTAAACACAAGCTTCTAGCTTAAATTAGGAAAGGAAATATTAATATGTTGATATATGTAACCAAATATTTGTAATCGTATGTATTGTATAATAAATAAATAAAAAAATATTATTTGTTTTCTTTATTTGTATTATGTATAAGGGTTTTCTTTTTTCTAATGTGTCTTTTTGTAAATAAAATGTAAAACTTGTATGTAAAAATGTATGGTATGGCCCTGCTCACAGATTGGAATATTCTGTTCTTCTGTTATTATTATATAGTAGAAGAGCATGCATCGAAAGATGTGAAAATGTAGGAAATGCGAGAGAATAAGTATAAATATCGCCAAATATCTTGACCCAGGTTTCCGGGTGCGTATTACGCAAATTTATGTATTTTTGTTTCGTTGGATACGTCCCTCGGCGAAATGGCTCAACTATACATATGCATAAATCCTCGACTTTCTCTAAAATAAGTAAATACTTGTGCTATAGGTTAATAAACCAAAATTAGTTGTAGGGTGTCATACAGATATTCTAACTGGCCATTGTAGTGTACATACTTACATAGTTTCACTGAGTTTTTGGTAATTTTTCTTGATCACTTTTCAAAATTTTCATATCAATGTTTTTCTTTTATTTCCTTTCTAATTGTGAGTTTGATAACATTAATTATATTCCTTTTCCATCATCCTTATCTAATGTCGAAATATATATGAAAACCTACCAGAAAATATCTCGCATCTTCTAGATGTTTATTCTCACTTTACACATTGCTCCCTGACTTATTAAGAAAGTTCGAAATTTGTTCACATTCAAATTTGGTTATAATTTTATCATTTCATAAACATAATTTTGTTCCGTTTAGATACGACCCGCATACAGAAGTTTTCCCATTCATTCGACAAATACTCAACAATGTTGTTGTGTTCAATTATAAATTATATTCAATCTCTGATGAGATATTCTGTTTGTTTATGTCTAGTTTATTAGATTTGATTGTTGTTTTGTCTGACTATTTATATTTACAGATTATTACTTTACCACTGTGACTGTTTCAGTTTCATTGAAAAATATATTGCGAGTAGATAATAAAAATAAATGCTCTGCGATGGTTCGCACATGTAGAGTAAATGAACGCCTGACAAAGAAAGTGTACAGGTATGAAAAGAGTGGAATGAGATGTAGGGGCCGGCCGAGAAAGAATTCAGATGATCATATAAATAAGATTTTAAAAGAGGAATATGCGAGGTCAGAATAATAGGAGAGTATGTATGACGCGATGAATGGATGTAAATGGGGGACACTATAATGTTAATGTGTTATGTGACTTAATTGTTAATCAATGAATAAATAAATAAATGAGGTAAAACACGTATGTCTAGATAGAAGAGTCTGGCGTTCTGTTCTCTCTTCCTACATAAAATAGGGAAACGGCGTGATGTTATGTATTAACTTACAGAAACAATCCACCACAGAGACCACTCAGTATTTATATAAAAACAAACAAAAATATATACAAAACAAAAACATGATTAACAAAATAATAATAATAAAAAAAACATGGGTGCTCCCTGATTGGCATCATTCCATCATTTTACCTACTAATACATGCATTGTCGACATTTCTTAAGTTTTCTGGATTAAAAATTATTACCTTTTAATAAGAGAGCGTGGAATGTAAATTGGCTTTATTTAGGGCTTGTTAGCATCTAGCAACAGCATATAAAAATGTCATAATATGTAAATTAAGTGTTGTTCTCAACCCAAATTATAAAATGGTAACATTTTCCATTTTATAATTTGGGTTAGTAAAATAAAAATTCATCGTATTTCAATATACTACCTGTATCTTAACAAATTTGGTTGGTCAATCAATTGTCAAGTTTCTACTGTACTTTCCACCCACGAACATTGTCTAAATTTTATACTCTGTTGTAGATACTGACCAATCGAAAACACTATCCTACCTTCCACTAATATATAGGTACCCCAATAGAAACCATAGCCGTGATTGTCCTGATAATGCCCTAAAAAGCGAAGTATGTAGCTATCGAAGTATGTAGATATCGAGGTAATTTTAATTCATTGTAGGTATGTAGAATTTAAAACATTGTTTTTATTTTTATTACAATTTTAAATAATATTGATCACTTTCAAATCTTTAGTATGACTCAGAACACTTTATATTTTTTCTGTGTGTCTCAGCGTGTATGTTTATGAATATTTGACATAACACAATTCTAATCATGTCATATTCACTAAAATTTCCGTTATGACTACAAACTTTACAAATCTTTTTTAACAGATTTTTAATTATCTCAATAGAGACGAAGTTGGAATATTTATTGTAGGAGAACCGGGAAATCAAGGCACCTACAGGGCTTACGACCTGTCATCGGCTGGTTTACGTGATCACTTTATGCGCTTGCGCAACGTTCACCAATTATGCCTTTTAATGAGATCCCTATCAATTCAATTTTGAAAGTTCTATATATTGTAACTTTCAAAATTGAATTGATAGGGATCTCATTAAAAGGCATAATTGGTGAACGTTGCGCAAGCGCATAAAGTGATCACGTAAACCAGCCGATGACAGGTCGTAAGCCCTGTAGGTGCCTTGATTTCCCGGTTCTCCTACAATAAATATTCCAACTTCGTCTCTATTGAGATAATTAAAAATCTGTTAAAAAATATCTTTGACTCCCGACAGGGAAAAAAATCCAATGTTTGCGCATATGCAATAATAAAAATATTTACAAATCTTATTATATGGATATAATTTGTGCAATTCCGTCTTAACTTTAGCGAAAGCCGGTACAATATTACATCCCACCGCCCAGTGTTTATTCTCCAAGTTTATTCGTGTTCATGTTATATATTGTACATTAAACTATCATAACGTTGTCATCTAATTTGTGGATGATAGCAGAGCCGGAGGGAAGGAATATGTCCAATTTAATACATAAATTATGAATAATATGCTGCGAAAATTATAACCAACTATTATTGTTATGTAGGCTTCTATATAACGATGATATGTGGAATCTTTTAACCGCCCCAAACAGCATAAGCCTCGCAGGTGCGTTAAACACCAGTTGCAACATATATAGTTGACATTTGGGCACTCTAGCATATATAGCATTGCAACAATCCAACCTAGACACAAATGTGTTTATTAGTGTATTTGTCTAATATTTGGGCAAACTTTTGGCAGATGGAAGAAACATGAGCTAACATTTTTTTGATCTGCAGTTCTAGCGATAGTTTTTTGTCCATGTGAACTAGGAATTTAACATTATTTGATGGTACTAGTGCATCTCCATTGATGATGATAGGAGCATTATCAATATGATGTTGCAATGTCGCCGCGATAAAGCTATCCACATAAATTCTATTTTCGTTGGGTTTAATTTTTGCTTATAAAGCGACATCCACGCAACGTTTTTTTTAATGCATCTCATATTATTTTCCTTTAGACTTATGAATCAGGCGATCGTCAGCATATGCATAAGAATCGAAACCTTCATAGTCAGTTATATCGTCAAGTTTTTTAAATGTACAAAATAAAAAGAATGGGTCCCAGAACTGATCCCTGTGGCACCCCAAATTTAATGTTTTCTGATAATGATGCTTTATTTTATACCCAGACCGATTGGCGCCTCTCTGATAGATAATATGTCATCCAATTTAAAATTCCAACATATTCGTATTCGTGTGCCAGAACGAAAAATAAAGTTTCATGATCAACGGTGTCAAAGGCAGCGCTCATGTCTAAAACAGATATTAATGCATTTTTACCAGATTCGATTTCTGCATTGAGATCAGAAAGAATTCGCAAAAGTACCTAGTTACAGTCGAATGATGTATGTAATTACGCTGATTGTTTTTTAGGAAACAAATCGTGTTCTTTTTTAGATGTTGCGTCATCATATTCACAACTCCTCGCTCAAGCAATTTAGAAATTACTCGTAGGTTCGAGATTGGCCTGTAATTCCTAGCATCTTCCAGGTTTTCCTTCTTAATGATGGATCTGAAGAATCTTATATTTCACCTTTCAGAACATGGTCAATATAGTTTTACGGAAGTTAATAGTGGTGAAGAGTTTTATTTTAATGTTTGCTCTTAGTAAAAACTCAACGTTGATGATCATTAATTAATATGAGAAGATATTTTTAAGACCCATTTATTTGCGGGTTTGGTCACGTTTTTGTTTATATCATTGATCTTATATAATTATATTATTTGTGGTTCGCTATGAGTGTCGCTGTGTGAGTAGTTTGACACTTCAATTTCCTTGTGCGACTTCAAAAACTTTTATACGTGTGAGATTTGGTGTGAAACTCTGCCATTTTCTAGTTTCCGGATACTCGTTATCTGAACCGTACATAAAAGTCGATGCATTTATTGAACGAAGTTGAATGAAGAACGAAGTTGAACATTCGTTGAACGAAGCGGAATGGCGATGGGGTGGGGATTGTTCTAGATTTCTAATATTCGTTACTCTGGACCCGGTTTTCGGACGGTTAGTTTCAAAAATATTTATCCAGTGTTAATGTTTTATTTAATAATCGCGTGTATTGAATATTATGTACCTTTTTCCTTCTGCCGACACCATATAGAGTTTTTCTAAATATTTCCCTTTTTGAGGGATTTAAATGGACACGATAGATAAGAAATATTACCAAGGGACTTGTCAATTTGGAGAGCTTCTCCTTCCTTCAACAACCATTTTCGATAGCGGTGTGATTTAATAAGAATGATTTATTACTTAAATATAAATAAAAATTCTTGGTTTTAGTTCTTTTCATTTGATTTGATCGACGCGTTACTTGCGAGGCACATCGTTAGGATAAGTTGATTTAGGTATAATATATGATGCATTTATTTCAAGTAAGTAGTCTGGGAGCGGATTCTTAATTGTGATCGTGTCGTTAGCAATTTATGCCCCTATATCTTTATAAATGCAATATTTGGAATTACTCCTTTTGATGATGTTCAAGATTTTAACGTATAATAATGTGTATAGTTTTTTGCTATTGATATTTTGCACACTAAGATGGCAATATTAATATATGTTTTCCTTAGCACGGTTATCTTGTATGTTTGAAAAATATTAATATACACCATCTGACTATCAACATTCGTCATTTAAGGATGATTTGTTTGGCGTCTAATTTCCGGTAGATACCATCCTGAAAATGATGACATGTTCCGCATGTTGGCTATTGTTAGTAAGTAACATCAAGCACACCCAAATGACGTTATTGTTGTCGATGTCACATAATATGTGCCGATACAATGAACGGGCTGCTCCGAATATGTCAACTATTGATAATGTACATATGTCTTGTACCTGCCTATATTAAATGAAAACGGAATTATGGTTTTGATCTGAATTTATCAATGTGCAAAATAAACCAAAATTATCTCCCAACAAATTATTTTTGGCAATCGACCACGAGGTAGAGCACCTTATTGTTACAAGAGAGCCTGTGGGAGGGACAGACTTCCTGAAAAAGAACAAGAAGAATAAGAATGTGTATAAATATATGGTTTTACATCTTATGAGTAAGGCATTGGCGCTCTTCGAATATTAATAATGTTTTATGAAGTATTATTCATCTAGGAATAACATACTTGTCCTCTACCAAATTTCAGATAATTAATTATTAAACTGTCTTAATATCAGCTATCTGGTATCTAAATATATCCATGTGATATCAATTCCCTTCAGAATGCACAGAAAGCTTTATCGTGTTTACTGTCTAAACATTGATACCACTGACGTTAATAAACTATTGCAATCTTTTTACTCTCCACTACTATGGAATAGTGGAGAGTCATGATTTCGCAAAATTTAAGCGTATTTTTTTGACATATATTTCTCAATGGGTATCATGTAGAGAATGCACACTATGAGTTTCGTCGTGATGTGTTTGTGTGTATGGCGTATACGGCGTACACGCCGTAGCATTTGTCTTTTTTGTGTCCTCTCTACAGCCCGAACTATTAGTCCGATTGACTTCATATTTACATCATATGTGTAAAGTGCATAGACCTAGAGCTGATTAGTTTTCCATAGACAACCGTTAATTTCTTCTCTATGATTTTATCATATATTTCCTCTCCTCTGTCCTCTCTACAGCCCAAACTTGACTTCATATTGATATCATATATGTAAATTCTATAAACTTAGAGCTGATTAGTTTTCCATAGATATCCGTTAATTTCTTGTCTATGATTTCATCTGTCAAAATTTTCAAAATGCTCTCACGGTCTGGAAAATCAAGTTTTTTTTTTTTAATTTTTGATACAATAGAAATATACTCTTCGTAATTGCATTCAGGGATTACCTTTAAAATTAATTAATTAATTAACTAATTAATAAATTAATTACCTTTACCTTTAATTTACCTTTAAACAAAAAAATCTATGGTCTGTTATATTAAATGTGTAATTGTATATTTATATGAAAAATACACAATACAACATATTAATAGAATCCTCTTGACCTCTTCGGCCATAATCACTTCGTTTCATGTAGTGGAGAGTTTAGCGTTGGCCACAACCCTCTCGTTTTTTAACTTACCATATTATTAATTTCATACACACATACCTATTATGTAGATAAATTCAGTTTCGGTACTTTGAACCGTGCGTTAAGATATTTTGTATTGAAAAAATAAATTTTATATTTCACACAATTTTTAGCAACTTCTAAACAATACACAAGAAAAACAATACCTTTCATGTCACTACGTTTCAATAGGTATACATCTATGCGCAAACAATATTATTAGGATAAACAAGCTTTCAGACTGTTACATCAAATTATATAAAAACAATGATGTTTTGGGGCTTTTACAACCCCATTCGTAACCGTTCGTGCTGAGTATTCTTTTATAGACATATCGAATTATAATTAAATCTAAGTTGGTGTTTGGAATACGTAATAAAAATCACAGTGTTCTATTTTATAAATAGAGCTCGATTTTAAAGTTCTTCCTCCACCACCACCCGTTCTGCTTATGAGGACTAATAACGGCCCCTTGCAAAACTCTGCAAGAACACATAAAGAACATACGAAGAGTCCGGAGAACTCTAAAACCTTGCAAACACTGCACTTAATGTGCCAAAGAGAGCTAATCATGTGGAAAAAACTGGCTCAACACTCAGTGATAGTGAAGATAATAGTGCACCGAATTTAAGACAGAATGTCTTGAAAGCCCTAAAGTTGCTCTTCGTGGCTACAAGGTCCGCATGTCCAATGTCGATTTTAAAGTATAAATGGTAAATATAGTTAGTGAGAACCGCAAAAAGTCGATTCGGTATATAAGTCCCCGAAGGCTCTGCGTAACAATAAATTCACCCGGAATAAGTTTTCGTAGATTGCTCGAAGATTTTCTTGGTTTATTTATATATATAAAAACCCAGAACTTAGAATTTTTTTTGGAAATTAGGTTTTAGGCTTCGTTGGGTTTTAGGGTCGGGTTTTAGGCTAGGTTAGGTTAGGTTAGGTTCAGTTGGGTTTTAAATTTTCGAGAACCCAGGTTTTAGTTGGGTTTTAAATTTTCGAAAAACCCAGAACTTAGAAATTTTTTGGAAATTAGGTTTTAGGCTTCGTTGGATTTTAGGGTTGGGTTTTAGGCTAGGTTAGGTTAGGTTAAGTTAGGTTAGGTTAGGTTAGGTTAGGTTGGGTTGGGTTGGGTTGGTTGAAATTTGGAAAAATCTGAAATTTTTGAAATCTCGGTTCCGTGTATTGAAATTTGATAGAATCTGTAAAAATCTGGAAAAATCTGAAAAATCTGTAAAAAGCCGAAAGTTAGGATAGGAAAACCCAAAAGTGAGTTAGGTTATGTCGGTTTAGGACGGGTTAGGTTAGGTTCGGGAGGCTGAAATTCGGTTCGCCCTGTTGAAATGGGACGACCTTTCGAAAAATCTGGAAAAATCTGAAAAATTTGTAAAAACCCGAAAGTTAGTATAGGAAAACCCAAAGTGAGTTAGGTTATGTCGGTTTAGGACGGGTAAGGTTAGGTTCGGGAGGCTGAAATTCGGTTCGCCCCGTTGAAATCGGACGACCTTTCGAAAAATCTGAAAAAATCTGAAAAATCTGTAAAAACCAAAAATTTCAGTTTATCTCGCGTCGGGTTAGGTCGGTTCAGGTGAAATTCGGTTTTTCGTAATGTCATACGATGACCTTTCGAAAAATCTAAAAAAATCCGAAAAATCGCGAAAAACCTCAGAGTTACGGCGAGGTTCGCGGGTTAGGTTAGGTTAGGTTAGGTCAGGTCGGGTGGGGTCGGGCCCGGTGGGATACCGGACGAGAATCCGACGGAATCTCGAAAAATGTGAAAAAAAATTTCGAAAAAAAAATTCCGGTTAGGTATGGGTGACGGGGACGAATGACCGACCTGGACATGTAACAGATTTTTGGTTCATTTTGTTGTTAAATTTTCAAATCGGTCCATTTTCCGTCCGGTCGGGCCTGGAAGGGTCAAACTCGGAATTCCGGAAGGAATTTCGGTGACCTTTCTGAAAATCTCGAAAAATCCGAAAAATCTCGAAAAACCCAAAAGTCACGGGGAGGTTTAGGGGGTCGCGTCAGGTCGGGTCGGGTGAGGTCAGGTCGGGTCGGGTCGGGTCATGATGACATTTCGAAAAACATTTTTTTTTTCGAAAAATCCGAAAATCTCGAAAAATCAGTGAGGTTTCGGCAGTTAGGTTAAGTCAGTTTAGGTCGGGTTAGGTTAGGTTCGGGAGAGTGAAATTCGGTTTCCTGCAATGAAATCGGATGACCTTTCCGAAAATTTCGATAACCCGAAAAATCTCGAAAAACCCAAAAGTTACGGGGAGGTTTAGTGAATTTTGTCCCATCGAGGTGGGTCAATTTAGGTCAGGTTAGGTTAGGTTAGGTCAGCTCAGTTCGGTTCGCGTATTGAATTTTCGAAAAACCCGAAATTTCGAAAACTTTGTTTTTCGAAAAACCCGTTAGGTTAGGTTGGGTTTTAGGCTAGGTTAGGTTAGGTCATGTTAGGTTAGGTTAGGTTTCGTTGGGTTTTAGATTTTTGAAAAACCCAGAACTTGGAAAATTTGAATTTTCGAAAAACCCGTTAGGTTAGGTTGGGTTTTAGGCTAGGATAGGTTAGGTTTTGTTAGGTTCCGTAGGGTTTTAGATTTTCGAAAAACCCAGAACTTAGAAATTTTTTTGGAAATTAGGTTTTAGGTTTCGTTGGGTTTTAGGCTAGGTTAGGTTAGGTTTAGTTGGGTTTTAGATTTTCGAAAAACCCAGAACTTGGAAAATTTGAATTTTCGAAAAACCCGTTAGGTTAGGTTGGGTTTTAGGCTAGGTTTGGTTAGGTTAGGTTAGGTTTTGTTAGGTTCCGTAGGGTTTTAGATTTTCGAAAAACCCAGAAATTAGAAATTTTTTTATATATATTGTCTCCGTCTTGATCCGGTCGCCCGCCGTGTCACTATAATTATACGGCCGTCACCGTCCGTCGTCGATCCACTCGGAAATTTCAATTTACTAAAAGCCCGATTGGGTATGACTTATTTGCCGCCGCAAATTTTCACATTTCGCCTCTTACACTCTCCTCCTCGGCCTGGACCTGGACACTGACTTCTAAAGATATTCACTATTCGACACGAAGAATATCCCCTATCCGTGAATTGTTAAACTTAGAACAAAGGACACTTTAAAGTGACACAATTTTATGGTGCCCCAACTGAAATAAATTTGATCTTAAACGCAGGATAAATTATGGAGTGAGAAGTTATGAAATAAAAAGGGTCTGGTATTATGTGCTGTTCTTTGCTTATCTCCTTCAAACTCTGCCATTTGGGTTTTATACTATGAAACTTTTAAGAGATCTTTTTGTTTTATTTTGTGCGTCTTTATATTGATTGTTTGCTCCTAGACCTAGAGCAAACTTAGGGCTTAAAACTCTTCTAATGATCTTTTTTCAATATCTTGAATCAAAGCTAAGATACTTCACATTTATTGAACTCACTGTTACGTTAAAATCCTTTACAAGCACCTTTTCAAATTCTTTAATTTTTATTCCAGGTACCGACTGAAGTCAGTTACCGACAAATTATGACTAAATTTTTGATTGAAATCAAACATGACTCAAACTACAAATATTTCCAACATTTGGTATACAAAAGAAATGAGACTGAAAAATGTATAAATAAAACAGAAAAATACGGAAAAATGTTTTAAAAAATCTGAAAAATGTAATACAAAAGCTAAAAAAAATGAAAAACTGTCTACTTTTATTTAAGTAATTAGAAATAATAGGATAAAAAGTATTTATTTATTTTACCGACGAAACGGTCGTCAGTAGACAAAAATAAATATTTTGTGCAATAATATGTGTTCATATTTTTTCTAATTATTACGGAGTTGTACAAATTAGAAGCCGTCTCGTTCAACAGATTGAAAACTGCTGCTACTCGTTAGTGCCATTTTAATTCCCCTCTAAATTGATTTTTTTTCTTCAATATAATCAATTACACGTGATATGTTGTTTCAGCAAGATTCGTTTCAATTTATTTGCTAGCATCTGTTTCAATGCACATCACATTCCGTTTGCTTCGGCAATAAAATTAATCCTCGTGTCGAGCTATATAGGAATCGATTTTGTCACAACGATATTTTATTAGAAACAGTTTGCGTCCGTAACACCCCGACTGTTTCTTGTCAAACGGAAACCAAACGGAAGAAAATTGACTTGTCTCTCGATTGGTTTAACAGTAATAATTATTCTGTCTTGATTCCAAACTGTTCAACAGATGACGCCTGGTGTGGGGACACCGTCAACGTTACGTCAATTTTATCTAAAGTCAAACAACGTCAAAATTGAATTACGTTATCAAAGTTAACTTTAACAAATCAACGGAAGTTCTTGGAGGTAGATTGGTAGCCAATTTTACAAAATCACTCCACCCGTCTTCGAGTTATTATATATTTCGATGCTACGGAAATTCTCAAAATATTTCCATAAATTACAAATAATTTCGTTACAGCGAATATTTGGACGATAATTTTAATAAACTCGCTGAGCATTATTTCTTAATATATAAAATTAAGCTTTGAAGTAATCGCTTTTTAATCCATCAACTGAATTACGTTCGCTCATTACGACTAAAATCAAAAGAAATTTATCTTTAAATTTTTCGGGGAAAAAACCTTTAGAAATTAATTCGTTGCTATTCTTTGAACAAATTACGTTAAAAGTTTACGGATTAAAAATTCTAATTCATCATCAAATTCTAATGTACCTACCAGTACCTAACTTATACCTATATAGTAGGATTCTTATACCTTTGTAGTAGGTCTATACAAGTACCTTCTTACCTACCCTTTTAAAAATATCACATCGTAATACCCCTCGTCCTCATTTGATTATATTTTTTTTTACTGAGATTGAGGATAATTTTAATATTATTTGTCGGTATGATGAGATGTAAGTGGTAATCCCTTAATATGAATTTTATTAATCTTTGGAGACGATTGTATACTGGGAATTATTATTATTCATTTATTTAATAATAGCTCTGACAGAAAGTATAATTTATATACTTTCCTTTTTTCATAATATTTTCCAACAAACAATTTTACATAATTATAAAAAATTTCTTTAATCGGTAGATATAAATCATGAAAAAAGTAGCAAGGACAGAGGAAGCGTAAGACGCAGAAAGTTAACCCCACCATCATGTGGGACAATTGCTGAGGAAAAGAACTAGAAAGATCAGTAGTAATAAAATTTTCGTTTATTTTGTAAAAGTATTAGTGATGAGCAAATGCAAGGCCAATATCGCTGTGGTCTTTGTCTTACATTTACATGTATGGTCTTGCACACTTGATCGAGTCTTGCTCTTGGTCTTGCATATCCAGATGCATATTGGTCATGCAGATCTTGCAAGTTTTACAAAAAAATCTGTTAAAATTAATTTATTTTAATGAAATATGACAATATAAAACACTTATTTAAAGTATAATATCGATTACACTAGATATTTTTAATCAAACAAGAATGATTACATATATATGTAGAAACCATAGAATAATAATAAAACTATAGAATACTCATTCCCATACAATACCTCGCTGAAAAAGTGAAGCCGTTTTATTGGCCGGCTCGTGTCAATATATGTATTATGACTCTGCTGGTAGACATTGTTCGTATAGTACTACTCGTTATGACTGCGTAAATAATTTTGCAAGCAGTTAAGAAATTCCCTATTTGGAGAGCGTATCACGCAGACGGCCAAATGATTACTGAAAGCTCGTAGCAAAATGTTGACCAAATTAGTCAACATAAAGCAGTCGCGTTTACTGCAGGCTAAAGAGTATTCTATTCTATTATTATTCTATGGTAGATACATAATCATTCTTGTTTGATTAAAAATACCTAGTGTAATGGAGTTCTACACATTAAACACCGTCAGTATTGACAAATTATAAAAATATAATATTGATAGTACGTACTTCATTACATACTTTTTAATTAAAAATAAATAAACTATACGTCATGCGGTCTTGCAAGTCTTGCAAGATCTAGACCAAGAATGCAACTTTAGCTCATCACTAACAAATATTACGTCTAACATTTTTGTACAAAATATAACTTGGAATCCTTCAAATTAAAACTAAAGTTTCATTCCATCTATTATATACCTACTATATTCTTTTTTAATAATCTGTACGCGGGTTTCTAAACAACAGCTTACTATTCTTTAATATGGCTTTAAAGTGTTAGTTCCTTTCTCTCGGTTGACTATTGGCTTTTTTCTAAGGGTTCGAAATTCGCAATATTCAATTGGAAATTCCAGCCTTGTGCGAAATTTACGCGTACATTGTTCGGCTTTGTACGTTCGGATGGGTATCCCGAAATATACACTACTTTATTCGTAGAATTGTTATCTTTTGTTTTACAGATGGTGACATTTAAATGTAACGTTTTTGACTGGTTCAAATACGCGCCGTTCGTAAAAGGGAACATGCGATGCGATGTAAATTGGCGGATCTCCCCACACAATACATGTACCCATATATTATTGATAAGGGATTTACCCGATTGGATTTGAGAATGCCGATAGTATTTTGCAATTACATAAATGAAAGTGCCCCCTACGGAATTTGGAATTTTGCGCTGGTTTGCAATTATTCTTCTAACCACACCAAAACTTCGATTCAGAAACTCCATCATTTGCCAGTTTTTTTTTTATGTCGATACCTTTTAGTGTTTTGAATTTCTCCCTACTATCCAACTGTGTTTTTTTTATTTATTTGATTCGATTAAGACTAATTGAATCCAAAGATTTAATTAAACTCATACTACAAGTTTAGTAATCCATCCATAGCCAAAATATTTTTCTGACATTTTCACTGGCTATAAAGAAATTAATTCGACTGTTATTCCACGAGCTACGGAACCATCCATTTTTGTAATAAAAGTACCCAATATTATCCTTGTTTTTTTACATACAATCACGCCGCGTTCTTAAGGAGGTAGGTGGGTTGAAGCCTATGCCAAACATCTTGGCGAACAACTATCGCTTCTTCTACATCCATACATTTTGTACTACAAGCTCATCTGTTTAAGTGACTTATAACGTTTCTCCGTTTCAATCCTCTCTTTCTTGGTTGTGTCATTTTTTTCTTGGTCGACTTTTCCCTGTCATTCTACATTTTCCTGCCTTATATATATCATCTTTTTGTCAGTTTCATATACTTTTAAATGCCTGCCCAACTGCTAGACTCGTTCCCCTGTCGCGAGGAAACGAGGATTGCGAGGCAACTGTATTAAACGATAAATGGCTGTGTCTGCCCTACGAAGGTACATTTGGTAATATAGTTTGTTTAGAAAATTGAACGTCAGAGAAATATTCGAGACATTTAATAAATCTGCCACTTTGTTCTTGCCTACGTGTAAAGAAGATTAATTATTATTGTTTCCCTGTCTGCTGAAGGGAACCAATCCACGGGAATAAGGATGGATTCGCCACCTTATGGGAAATATTCCCCTATCTAATGTTCCACACGTTCTGTTTGATATAAGTTACTTATATAACTATTCACTAATGTCTAATCTAATACACGTGTCTACTGATATTAAAATATGTCAGTTGTGCAAAGGTTCTTATCTGTTATTGATGAATAATCAATGTAGCTTGTCGATAGCAGTGGCATAGTTGGTAATCCGTTTGCCTTCTGTGCACGCGTCCTGGGTTCGATCCCCAGCAGAAGTGTAATTTATTTAAAAGTATTTCTCATGCTTTTCTGGGCTGGAAGCTCTGGTTAGCTGTAAGAATTCGTCAAATGGCAATAAACTCGCCACTTGCTCAGGATGCAAGGAAGTGTTAATAGAAAACTTAGCTTTTATATCAAAATATAGCTGTTTCCAGATTTAGCAAGCATAAATTGGTCCAGATTTAGCAAGCATAAATTGGATTAGGTTTACTAGATATTTTATTCTAAGACGAATAAAAATATCACTCAAAAGAATTAAGTTTAATTTTGTAAAAGTTTAACAGCAGCTTATTCCAAATGTCACAGTGAAATCTGTTTGACAGCTTTCAATTTATTAAGTAACATGCTGACATAATCTTCTTCTTCTTTAACTGTTCCCGTCTTAGTCGGAGTCGGCCATCCTCGTACGTAATCGCCAGGACACTGAACATATTACATATAAACACATAAATATATGTAGTTGACAAACAATATATTTCTAACATTTAAACTGATGTTACCAGATTTTGTGCTGTTAATTTTACAAGCTGGTACTGGGTTTATATAATATTATTTATTTGCACAACGTTTATCGCTTGTACTTAATCGAAATGTTATGTTATTGTGGTTGTTGAGAGGTAAATATTTATAAGTGGCAAAACTAGTGCGCGTAGGCACCAATGAATCTCTATTTATGAAATAATTTCAAAATCCGAAATTTAGTTGCCGGGATCATTTCGTTGGGTGATTTATTACCAGTAGGTATCTTATAAAGAATAATTTGTCAGGTTGTATAATTACAGTCACATTTTTCCTCTCGCAAAAAAACCTCGCAAAAAATAACAAGTGTACGTCTGTAAACATCATCCTGAAATATTATAATAATATTATCATCATTAGGCACACATGCCTTTATCTTTCAAGTTTTTCTTCTTCATAATCCATCTTCGTATGTTTCATCTTCACATACTAGTATCATTTATTACCATTTCCAAGTAGGGACTTGTTTTATTATGTATACATACGTATTTCCCGTATTTTTCTTTGGAAGTCACGCGATGTTCAGCCCTAGGGATCAACTAAATTACTTCAAGGGTTATAAGTAACTGACAAAAAATGATGCTCAATTTCATATATTGTGTCCTTACACTAACATTTTTTTTTGCCATGTAATATTTAATTATTTTTTTTCTATTTTAATTGTTTTCTTAGTGTTATATATATTTTCTGTTCTTTTTTGCTTTCATTCTTTTGTTGATGTCTTACTTTGTAATCTTTGCTTTGTTATCTGGTTGGTTGGAATAAATTGCCTAATGGCAATAAGCCCGCCGGTGTATTATATAGTTTTTCATATTATCTACAAAAAGATAAATAAATAAAATGAATAAATTTATAAATTTGAAAATGAAAAAAAGGCTACAACCTTAATTTGCCTTTGAAAAATATCCAACAATTTCATTAAGAATATAAATATTTGTTTTGATTACGTTTTATTATTTTTTTCATTGATTATTACTTATTTTTGTTCCATATTTTACAATCTTTTGAATAATGAATATTATTTTATACCTATTTTCGTTTATGTTATTTTTTTTCATTTATGGCTTTGCATCTTTCTAATTGTTTATCATAGATCCGTGTGTAATTATGTAACTACAATAAATCAATTAAAACTTGCAAAATTAACACGTACGTCGATTATATTGGGTTCAAATTATAAAATGCATTAAAAATATTAATGAAATGTCAAATTTAAGGCTAGCGTCCATACAGGCGCAGCGTACGGAGCGCATCAGACGGATTTGTTTGTAACAGTGCGTCCACAGAGGCGCATCAATCGAATTGCTAACACAACTGTCAATCGGATTTGTAGACAATTTTCCATAATAAATGCAAATACAAAATTGTTTTTTTTTCGGGTTGGTAATCGCATGCTCGACTAGTACCTACATGATTTTATTTAATGATTATAATAATGAATGTAAAAAATAGCACATAGCCTCTTCTGGGATATATATATATATATATATATATATATATATATATATATATATATATATATATATATATATATATATATATATATATATATATATATATATATATATATATATATATATATATATATATATATATATATATATATATATATATATATATATATATATATATATATATATATATATATATATATAGTATTATGATACCAAATTTCATCCAAAATCTTTCAGCCGTTTTCGCGTGATTGAGTAACAAACATTAAAATTTATAATATTATTGATATACTTCCACTATCTACGTAAAAATGACGAAAATGTTGAAAATCTGCCTGAGGGAACGGTTAGTTGCGATACTGGTCACAATTTCAATTTCAATAACGTGGTTTGTACAAAGTAATCAAATCTACTTTATAAAAAAATTTAAATGACACTTTCCATATAAAAACTGATATGACATCACCATAGAAAATGTACATACAAAAATGACAGATCCGATCGAATTTTTGCCTCTCCTAACAACGGCGCGCGGCGTTGGTATTCCGACGATCCGATTCGCGAGCTTCGTCCGATGTCGATCAGTGGACGCACTTGTATGAATTCCTATACAAAGCATTCGAAAATCTGTCTAATGCGCTTCGTCAGATACGTCTGCTGCGCCTGCATGGACGCTAGCCTTTATTCATTTTATGTACTTTTTTGCTATTCTGAAGGTAAGTAAAGGAAGTTTAATAAAATTTGACAAAAGAAAATCACTAGTAATAAAATGGATATAGTTAAAAGTGCCAGTTCTGGTGAACATATTATAGTTTTTAATGACTCGAATTATAATTCGTCTTCGGGATTGTATGTATGTACCATATATAAACAAAACTCTATTGAACGTAGGTATTGTTTTACGAAAAAGGTAGTTCAGGGGGGGCAAGTCTGGTTCGACCGGCGAAATCAAAACCATCCATGTTTACCCGTATCATGGATATAATTATCTTATGGAGTTCTATAATATCTTAAGATGTTATTCAACTCCATATGATAATTATATCCATGACATGGGTAAACATGGATGGTTTTGCTTTCGACGGTGGACCAGACTTGCCCCCCTGATAATTCTTCATCATCCTTCTTATTCAAATATTTTTGTTATATTTATTAGTTTAGGTAACCCTACGTGAATACATGTCATCACGTCATGTCCCTTGATCCGAAAGGAAGAAAAATCGATCACACCACATTATATTTTGACAGATAATGAACATCGCTTTGTGTAAATCTTTGCATTGTTTTATATTTTTACTGAACTGTTGTTCTAGTTTCTAATCATCCCATTTTTTTACACCTCATCGCTTGAACAACCATTCCAAATCTTACTTTATATTTTGATCCTCTAACTTGTTATCCGTGTCTATTTACTTATAAATACTATTTTTCATTCGAGATTCTTTTTGTTTTCGTATCTTCTGGGAAAAGATACAATGTATATTTAGTTGTGATACTAAGTAGTTGGTTTATCCCCAGACGGTGAAGTCTAATCCCCAACAAACGTCCGTTCAATTACTGGCTTCTGCAGAACTTTCACTCATGAATAATTGTAATTCAGTAACTTAATAAAGGTCGGCTTAGTGAGTTATCTCATTTAGAGGTCGCTTCATATTTTAACTAAATTCAAAACAGGGATTGCTTTCGGCAAAAACTTTGACAACCTCTGCACAGCATTAATAACACTACACACTATAGTTAATTTTATGTAGTTATTTCACAATACACTCGGTTTTCTTGTGTTTGTCAAGTTATTATACAAAGTTAATTGAAATTCTTTAACATTGTTTCAGTTTCTAGACATTACTTTAAAGTTGTTTTGACGCAGAATTTTCCGAAGACACCGTCAAATAAAATTTATTAACGTTTTAAGTTATTTTCGAGTTAAGTGGGTCTTGTGTGTTCACTCGAGAAGTTCAATCACATGTCTGAAAGCAGACAGCTATTACACTGGTTAAAGATTTGGAAGCAAAGAAACTCTTAAGTTTATTTTCCACACATAACCAAATCTCCACACCGAGATAATATATTGAAGATATATCGACCATATTTGTTTACCGGGACTTTAAAAGTTCAATCATTACATTTTCACCTATACTCACGTGTTCACAATTCGTTGGAATCTATCCCAACATTAAAATATGTAAGGGAGTTGTCTTTGGTCATAGACTGTACACATTAATATTGGTACCTCTGTGAGAATTTATATGTAGCAGTTGCTACCTTTGCTGTAATATTATTTGCTTTGACCTGTATCTAAAGTCAGTCTAAAAATACATGTTCATAAGCATCGAAAATTTACCGATGTTAAATTTACAAAATTCACATTAATCGCGGTAAATTGTTATTTAATCACACAATACTGCCACAAATTTACAATTACTAAAACCGTCGAAGGACCAATGTGGAAGTTAGGTCCTTTTAATATATTTTATCCGGAGGTGTTGGTGGTGGTTCGTATGATAATCAAACACGCGTATCTGGTATAAACTTTATTTTTAGACTGACTTTAGATACAGGTCAAAACAAATAATATTACAGCAAAGGTAGCAACTGCTACATATAAATTCTCACAGAGGTTCCAATATTAACATGTACAGTCTATGAACAAAGACAACAACTCCCTTACATATTTTAATGTTGGGATAGATTCCAACACAATTCACACAACTTATAGAATGATAGTTATAGAATTGACAAATCAGATCGAGGAAGTGGTTAAGAGAATCAGGAAACTTATACTTATATTTTTGGAAATTAGGAATTATATGACTAAAAAGAAATGTATATTTACGTTTACGATAAATATATTTGAGGGGGAAATGGTGTTTTATTATTTGATTCACTACGAACAATTTTTGAAAAAAAAAATAGACGATTCAGCGCAGCGTACCATAACGATGTCTGACGTCTGCTATACGTGTCTTGGAGGACAACAGAATCAAATTAGCAACAGAGCACATTACACAATATATTGAATTAGTTCTTTTTTGCCCATTGTTCACAGAACCCAAGAAGGATAAAAACGACGGCGGGGGTTGTGGGAGTGATCAGCAGCAGGTACCGGGCATGATGGGGGGAGGACCTCGACCTGACAGACCCGCCTCCCTTCAGGCTGGCAAGCTCAAGGGTCGCATCATGTGCTATCACAGTGACCATAGTAAGTACCTACACACATTTTATTACAATCTTTATACAAAATCATTTATTTATTGTGTAACAGTATTATTATCTGACAAAACACCTTTATTATTATACTAGTGAACACCCGGCAAACTTCGTATTGCCTGTATAATTAAAAATTGTCCTCCATAACCACCCGTCGCTTCAGACGCTCAATACCTCCCATCCCTTCAGTACTTCCCGTCCCTTCAGTACCTTCCGTCCCTTCAGTACGTTCCGTCCCTTCGGTACCTCCCGTCCCTTCGGTACCTCCCGTCCCTTCGGTACCTCCCGTCCCTTCGGTACCTCCCGTCCCTTCGGTACCTCCCGTCCCTTCGGTACCTCCCGTCCCTTCGGTACCTCCCGTCCCTTCGGTACCTCCCGTCCCTTCGGTACCTCCCGTCCCTTCGGTACCTCCCGTCCCTTCGGTACCTCCCGTCCCTTCGGTACCTCCCGTCCCTTCGGTACCTCCCGTCCCTTCGGTACCTCCCGTCCCTTCGGTACCTCCCGTCCCTTCGGTACCTCCCGTCCCTTCGGTACCTCCCGTCCCTTCGGTACCTCCCGTCCCTTCGGTACCTCCCGTCCCTTCGGTACCTCCCGTCCCTTCGGTACCTCCCGTCCCTTCGGTACCTCCCGTCCCTTCGGTACCTCCCGTCCCTTCGGTACCTCCCGTCCCTTCGGTACCTCCCGTCCCTTCGGTACCTCCCGTCCCTTCGGTACCTCCCGTCCCTTCGGTACCTCCCGTCCCTTCGGTACCTCCCGTCCCTTCGGTACCTCCCGTCCCTTCGGTACCTCCCGTCCCTTCGGTACCTCCCGTCCCTTCGGTACCTCCCGTCCCTTCGGTACCTCCCGTCCCTTCAGTTACTCCCGTCCATTCAGTTACTCCCGTCCCTTCAGTTACTCCCGTCCCTTCAGTTACTCCCGTCCCTTCAGTTACTCCCGTCCCTTCAGTTACTCCCGTCCCTTCAGTTACTCCCGTCCCTTCAGTTACTCCCGTCCCTTCAGTTACTCCCGTCCCTTCAGTTACTCCCGTCCCTTCAGTTACTCCCGTCCCTTCAGTTACTCCCGTCCCTTCAGTTACTCCCGTCCCTTCAGTTACTCCCGTCCCTTCAGTTACTCCCGTCCCTTCAGTTACTCCCGTCCCTTCAGTTACTCCCGTCCCTTCAGTAGGTCCCGGTCATACGCTCGACAATTCATCAAAGTTTCATTGAAATTGATTGAACGGTTCCAAGGATAGTCCACCTTCATCGGTAAAATGACCTGATACCCGATGAAGAAGAAGAAGAAGATTTTTTTTTTAATCCAGAAACCATCCCGGGCATACACTCGACAATTCATCAAAGTTTCATTGAAATTGAATGAACGGTTCCCAGGATAGTCCACCTTCATAGGTAAAATGACCTGATACCCGATGATGAAGAAGAAGAAGAAAAATTTTTTAATCCAGAAACTATCCCGGTCATACGCTCGACAATTCACCAAAGTTTCATTGCAATCGGATGAACGGTTCTCAGGTTAGTCCACCTTCATATGTAAAATGACCTGATACCCGATGAAGAAGAAGAAGAAGAAAATATTTTAAATTCAGAAATCATCCCGGGCATACGATCGACAATTCACCAAAGTTTAATTGCAATCGGATGAACGGTTCCCAGGATAGTCCACCTTCATAGGTAAAATGACCTAAAACTCGATGAAGAAGAAGAAGAAGTTAAAATTTTTTGATCCAGAAACCATCCCGGGCATACTCTCGACAACTCACCAAAGTTTCATCGCAATCGGATGAACGGTTTAGGAGCGCATTCAACACATACATGATACATACATAGATACAAACATTCAAATTTATAATATAGATGTGCATTTACCAAATTACTTGATTTATTTTTTTATAAGGGTGCATCGACAGACATCCAGTTACATTTTCATAAAAAAATAATAATATTGGTTATTATTATTATGAGTGTGCTGGATGTCCAATTATGGATGGACAACATAAAATTACATGAACTCATATTAAATTGCATACATAACTTACACATAGGTATCGTTTAAAGTTGTATTAGTTAGAAATAAAATAATTTGAAATTGAATATGTGACTACACTTACATAGCATATGTGTTCATAGCACGGAGACGTTCTAAACCAACAGGCGCGACTTATTTTTTTTCTTAAAAGCAGAGAATGAATCAGCAAACACGTCAAGATCAGGCCACTCTCTTATTATCTCATTATACTATCTACACATTCTTGGTATGGGACTGTAATGCATAAAGCTGATCCGAAGTATGTTTATATATTATTAAAGATATTGGCGAATCTCAGCATATTGAGTTGTATGCCTTGTAAAAGTCTCGAATCCATGGTACCTACCATTGACAATTATATGAAGTAATGTAAAGTCGTGTAATTGTCATCTAGTCTCGAGTATAGTTGTTTTGGAACAGTCTAGCATTTCATCTTTCATCGTGATATATGTAGTTGGATGTGACGCTCTTCGTTTGTACGAACGCAAAATGGCTGTCCATGTTTGGTAAAATGGTTTGCATGGCATTATTTAAAATAAGACAAGTTCAATCAATTTATAAGTAGTTTGGGTTTTGTATGTTTGGATTCAAAGCATATTCAATGAATGTTAATTATGTAATGAAATGAAATGCTTAAAATATGTTAAATGGTTGAATGATTGATTGAAGCATATACGTGAAACCTGTAAATATAAAATAATCTACTATTTCAGTCGCTTGACATAATTCTGGCTCTGTGCCATACAAATATTATCTACCATTAAACTATCTCACACCATACACACAACTCTCATACTTGGGAGTCGAATTTCATTATTATAATATTGTTTGCTTACATTAATGTCCGCAGAACTATACGCCAGTGTGATATTTCACATTAAATATGTATGTTCATATCCAATTATTTATTCTGATATGGTTATCCACATTGTTATTTATTGTGAGCGATGCAATGATATATGAAAATAATAGATACGTTACTAGTCTTTAAATTCGGTAAACAAAAAGTAAAGCTCATACATCACTTAATTCTTACCGCACTTTAGTTACACGCAATATATTGTAGTGTTCGGACGTATTGCCGTAGTGCTAAATCTTGTGAGATGAAAACATGTAAAAATTACACTAGAACTGTGAAGGACCGACCAGATATGTCATTAATTTTATGCAACACATTTATTCGATGACTAATATATTTATGGATTTTTCGATAGTTATTTTTATTTTGAGCAAACGAAAAAAAAATAACTATCGAAATCACAAAAGATTCGTGTACCTCGGAAGTAGGATCTCTTGGGACGGGAGAACAAGGAAAGAAATTGATAGCCGAATACATCAGGCAAGGTTGGCTTTCAACAAGAAGTCGAAGATACCTACTTGAGTCAAACAACTTAGACTTGAAGCTCCGTAAGAGACTTACAAAAACATATGTGTGGAGCATACTGATGTATGGCTGTGAGACATGGTGTCTTACCGAAAGAGACAGAAGTAGACTAGAGGCTTTCGAGATGTGGTGTTACAGAAGAATACTGAGAATTTCCTGGAGATACCATCACGAATGCCGAGGTTCTCAATAGAGTCGAAGAAGGGAGGTACCTACTCAAAACCATCTCCGAGAGACGTGCTCGATGGATTGGTCACATCCTGCGCCACGAGGGTCTCCTACATGACCTAATGGAGGTATGATTGAGGGGACAAACCACAGGGGGAGTCCACGACGGGAATATTTGATCCAGGTATGCGAAGACATGAACTGTGCCACATATGTTGAGCTGAAGAGGGCTGCAGAAGATAGAGCAAAGTGGAAATCGAGATAGAGACTTCTTCTGCGAACCAATCCGCAGGATTGAGACTGGAGTGAGAGAGTAAACGAGAGAGTACTCAAATCATATTCGCTTGTAGGTATCCAGAGGGATTCTGATGTATTCGCTTTTTCGCAAAACTGGATATAAGTTCATCTCTTTCACAGTCATTATTTGATGTGAGTGATAATTTTATAATGTGATTGCACTGGAGTTAAAGAGAAAATATGTCTGCAGTGTGTGTCTATATTATTGTATCTCTTTCTCACTTAATGTTTTCTGTCGTGTGTGCTCTTTCTTCGTCCCTCTCCTTACTAACTGTCGTATCTGACATTTTTTGCAAAATCGAGTTAGGACCACCAATGTGTATTTATATGTTGTACGCATGTTCTCACTAAAGATCTCGACTGTATCACGTTAACTTGGAATAGCTTAGTGATTTTTTTGTCTACGTATTACTGAAAATAAAATATCACTAATAGACCTATGTGCAAATACGATTCTAATATTATACAAGAATGATTCATATATATAAGAATACAGATAAAATAATAAAATATATTTACACAGTGTGTCACTACACCGTGTGCTGGGAGAGATGAAAATAAGTACGGGCAAAACACTAAAAATGCTCTCCTGAACAATTTACATTTTGCCAGTTACGACCTTAGTCAGGAGAGCGACGCGCGACGTCTTGGTGATATTGTGTGATATTCGTTAAAACGGTTTCTCAAAAAAGCGTTTTGTTCTTATAATATAACGTCTGTTGTCGGCCTTCGTGGTTCAGTTGGTTAGGTATCTGTCTGCTGATCCAAAGGTCCCGGGTTCGATTCCCGGTGGAGACACAGTTTTTAATTGTGTTTTCAGTCTGGATCTGTGAGACAATTATTATCTTCTCTAGAATGTGGTAACTTGTTATTGGGTGCGTGTTAAATAATGATTTGTCATATCACCTGTTAGTTGCCCGAGAAGCTACATGAAATAAATAAATACATAAAATGTCATTGGATCGATGTATGATATAATACTTTATCTCGTGGTATCGAGCTTTGATAGTCATAATCCCATTCGTATAATTTATAAGTCAGCGGTAGCAAAATCCGTCTTCAAAGGTTTTCAATCAGTCTTGTACCCCCGTTGCCAAATCACTGTCGTTCAAATCTCCGCTGACCGTACTTAACAGACGTAATCCAAATTTGTGGAACTTGATCGTTCTAATATTGCCATTTATGGTTCAAAACTGTCGGGTCCAACTCGAGTTTTCTCTTTAATACACAAATGAAGAAAAGGCCGAGGTCTGACATCTTAAGTTCGTTGCGGTTTTGACCGTCTTAGGAAAATCTAATTAATATTAAGCGAATTTCCCAGTGGACTGAATACGTATAAGGATTTAATGATTTAGTTTCAATGCTTTTTATTATTTCCAACCGTTTGCTATTTTAATACATTTTTTTTCATTTCAATTACTGTTTTTTATAATAAATATTTATATTTGTTTATCGTTATTTTTTTCGTTAGTATTTTTACAATTTTTAATTATTTATTGAATTTATTAAAATATTTATATTTTTGTAATTTCCATTTTTTTTTTCAATACTGCCGACCGCCGTGGTACAGTTGGTTAGCCGTTTGGTTTCTGTGCGGGCGTCCTGGGTTCGATCCCCAGCAGAGGAGAAATTTATGTAAATTCATTTCTCACGCTTATATTGCTTCTCTGGGCTGGAAACTTATAAGAAATTGCCAAATGGCAATAAACTCGCCACTTCCGCAGGGTGCAAAGAAGTGTTTATTATTATTATTAATACTTATTCTTCGAAAGACATTGTAGATCTGTATCTGGTTTGGTGAATCTTCTTAAGATAATCTATAAATTCGCTTTGGTAGTCGGATGATATTACCTTTATCATTTGGGGTATTAAGCGCCAACTATTCAGAAAGTACAAAAAATACCTTTAGTGAAAATTACCAGATTGCAAACTGAATTATTCCACAAAAATGTAATACTTAAAAAAATTTTGATTTGGTTACTTTTCAATGATTCCGACGGTTAACCTCTAAGTAGCTTTAAAGAATAATTTTATAACTGGTTAGTGTACGATTTTTCCATAATCATTTTATTAGATACTTATTTGCGGAGGATAGAGGCTTTTAATAATAATAATTATAATGAATACTTCCTTGCACCCTGCGCAAGTGGCGAGTTGATTGCCATATGGCAATTTCTTCCAACTAGCCAGTGTTTCCAGCCCAGAGAAGCAATATGTGCGTGAGAAATGAATTTAAATAAATTTCTTCTCTGCTGGGAATCGAACCCAGGACGCCCGCATAGTAGCCGAATGGCTTACCAGCTGTGTCAGCGATCGGCACTGCTTTTGTGTGCGCCTTTTTGAAGTTATATATATCTAACCTATTTTTATGTTTTCTAATGGCTTTCTTTGTAAAATTAGAATGTACATATTAGTAACAATTATATTAATGTCGTTGAAACTTTTACAATCATTTGTTCTAATTTTAAACTTGATGATTGTTTAATTTTTCATTGGTATCTTATATTAAAATTCCTCATTTTGGAGGATTCATAGCTCTATAAATCAAATCACCAAAGTATCTATTTACAACAATATTAAATTTTATTTATATTGAAATCAAAATTAAAACAAGACAATGAAACAGATAGGCAATTCACCTCGAGATTAAATCACTTTCTTAATTGAGTCTCTTAAATATTTTCAAAGTTTCGTGCTTTTTGTATTGTAGTTAATTTAATAAATTATATTTTGAGTCGAATAATGTTTCCTCTTCAGTACAGCGGGTAAATTGGTTAGTAAGAAAGTTAGTTTTCAATTGTTATTGAAGTATTCTGTTTGATGAAAAAGGTTGCCTACCCCTCGGGGAGAGAGTTCGATTCTCTTTTCTTCGAAAGAAGCGCCTGTTTGATTTACCAACATGGTAATGATCGAGGGAATTACATCAGACGTCGTGCGTTGGTTTTTGAACTACGCAAGCTAATAAATTCGTTACTTTTATAATATAGACCTCTTAATAAGTTAATAATAAGTTTGTGTTTCAAATTAGATTTGTGTTTTACCTGTGTATTGGAGATGAATATTCGATTTTTGGTCTAAATATACCGATAAGCATTACACTGCCGTATATTAAATTTATTTATTTAAGAAATGTTGGAAGGTCTTAAACAAGGTAGACTGATGATAATATAAGGATGTTGGCGGATGGATGCGGTCTGCTCAAGATAAGGAGCTGTAGAGGTCTCAGGGGGAGGCCTGTGTCCATTAATGGACGAAGGAGGGCTGATGAAGAAAAATGAAATGTTCACAACGATATCAAAATAATTGCGTTAAAAGAGGCTCTCACTAAGAAAGTCCTGTGCCGGGAGAAGCAAACTGTCAATTTAAATTCAGTACATTACACGTTACACAATATTTGCTGTATTTACAATATTATCTTATTTTTCTGTCTGCGAGACGTTTTTTTCTTTGTTTTTGCTTAAAATTCTGCCCGGTGATATAATATTTTCCTCTGCATCACAGAACTTTCGTTGTGCTGTTTTAGAAATATTTTCAAGAAAATGTATTATATTAAATCTTGCATCTGAAGCTTTATGTTTGTAGTTTTCTCCGTGTTAGACATTTCACGAACGAGATATTTTAGATCTTAGTTGTTTTCGTATTTTCAAGTTTTCCCATGTCGTATTATCTCGTGACAATAAATAAGATAACACCATGTTTTTGACGTTGAATACGGTCTCACGGCATTTATTTCACACTTGTATAGGACACAAATGTTGCTGTAGGTATTAGAGAATATTGACTGCGTTAGATCATCCCTAAATATATTGGTAGATACTTTTCTTTTTTCGACTTTCAGGAATAAAATATACGTGAATACTCAAGTTGATAAGATTGAATCATGGGAACATTTATCCATGTCCAACAATACCATGTTTTAATTTTTCGTCTTTCTATCCATTCCTGTAAATAAGTTTCAATTTCGATATTTGTCATTTGATTTACTCGAAATATTAAATATATCAGCAGTATCGAGCAAGCGTGATGGAATATAACGATTTAATGGTTTAATATAATTTAATGATAGTAAGTTTAAACAATTGATTGTACATAAGTTCTTCATAAAATCTTCCAAAGATCATTGAGAAATAGAAAAGGGCTTGTGAAAGGATAAGTAAATTTATGTCTTTGCAAATAATTACTCATTGACTAACGGTGTTATTTAAAAAACGTGGTTCAAATATTGAAGTACGGTTGAACCCAAGTTTGATCACTTTTTTTTATTTATAAACATGGATCAAGAGTTGAACCGTGATTCAACTCAAATGTCAAATTTAACCGGCGACGGAGACTTACCAGTTCACATTTTTGAAGTGCCTAAACACATAAAAAACGATTTAATCCATTATAATTGTCGATGAATTCAAACAAAAATATCAAACGTCAAAAAATGTAACAGCAAGAGTTTAACAGAACTCATGGCGTGCACGTGTTCCGTGCCACACATACTGTTATGGGGTCATCACAACCAACTAGACAAAACTAAATTCGGTGATGTCGTATGAACTGCGGTTCAAATATTTTTATAAATAAAGTTTCAGTTGATTGTGGAATAAGACTTTGAACCGGGTTCAATTGAAACGTGATTGAACCACGATTCAAGGAATTTTTATAAACATGTTTACATTTATAAGCAAGAGATGTCCCAGTGTTAAAATCAGAAACACGTATTTTTATAAAATCTTTTATGCCTAAAAATTGTGACAGATAGAGACTATAAGCATCCCTGATAAGTCGTAGGTTACTAACTCAAATCTTGGGATATGAATAAATTTTTAGTGTTAATTTTTACGATAACATCCCTTTCTCTCCTAGATTATTTTTTTGAAATTCATTCATCTTGTTTTTTATTGTTAAAATTATATTGTTTAGTGATTCGATAATGGCATCTTGTTTTGCCTCAATTTAGGGTTCGTTCCCAATGATGTTAGCAATGAATGAAACGTTGCAAAAAAACATATTTTTGATATTTCCCCTGTATAAAATAATACGATCTGTATGTATGTAGGTAGTGCTTATACTCTCAGTGAAAGTTAAAAGTATTTGTAATAAAAGTTATGTCGATGTCCTTTGGAGCGGTTGCTCTTTGTTAACTTTGAAACAGCTGGCGCGTTTACTATCGTTTCGAATTTGTCATAAAAATGTTTTAAGCATTTACATTTTTTTATTTATATTTTATGACGTAAATTTATTACAATCAATTATTTCTCACTAAAGAGATGAAGAGAATGTTGGACATGCTCATCCCAGGACCAAGATGAAATCTTGGGCTGTGTTCAGATAAAACATTCGACATCGGTCTTTGGATGTACCTGAAGTTGTAAATTATGTCGTTTTTCACACCAATCTCACTGAATGCTTTCAAGCGGCGTTTCAATTTGAACTCAGCATCGGGCGTTTTAAATGTCAAATGTAATTTATCATTCATTCGTCCTTTTCCTCATGACTGAGGATAGCGGCTGTAGTCTGTCGCCACACGTATGGCCCGCCTCCATGCCAATCTGTTTTGGGCTGAACGCAGAGCACCAGTCACCGAAGACCCCATTGTGGACTTAACCAAATCGCTCCATCTAGTCGGTGAGCGACCACGAGATCTCCGTTCCTCCAATGTGTCCAAAGAATTGAAGGATACGTCTGTAACATATCGTCGATAGACGATCCTCGATCCTTAGCTAGTCTAGAATTGACACATTGGTTCTTCTGGCTGTCCATGGGATGCGCAAAATACGCCTCCAGCACCACATTACGAAAGCATCGATCCTCTTTCGCTCTGACTCCCCAAGTGTCCATGTTTCCACACCATACAGGAACATCGGGAATATCAGAGCCCTGATGAGTCTAGCCTTCGTGTTTTTCGTGATGGTCCTGTCCTTACATACTCTTGTGAGCTTTCCCAGTGCTCCTTTTGCCATGGCGATGCGTCTTTTCACTTCCGCTTCACAACCACCGGTGTCACATATGTTGGAACCCAGATATGTGATGTCATGTACTATATCAAGATGATTTAGAGAGTTTATTGGGGGAAGTTTACATGCTCTATCAATCACCATCAGTTTGGTTTTGCATTGGTTTATGCTCAGACCGAGTGATAAACTTTCCATCTCAACACGATCAAAATTGTTTCATATCGGTCTAATTTGTGGCTACTAGAGTTGTGTCGTCTGCAAAGCGTAAGTTGGAGATTTTCTTGCCACCAATGCTGAATCCGGCCTCCCAACCATCCAGAGCTTTCCTCATTATATACTCTCCGTATATGTTAAAGAGAGCAGGGGACAGTATACATCCCTGGCGGACACCCTTCTGGACTGAGAAGCCAGCGGACAAGGTATTATTTAATCTTATTGAGACATAATTATTTGCATACAAGTTTTTTAGGATATGTATAAGATGCTTAGGGACTCCCATCTCATCCAACACCATCCACAGCTTACTCCATCTGGCGCAGTCGAAAGCTTTGCTATAGTCGATGAAACATAGAATAACTGGTGCATTGAACTCCCTACTCTTCTCAATTATCTGTCGCACGTTCAGGATCTGTTCTCTTGTTCCCCTTCCACTGACAAAGCCAGTCTGTTCAGGTGGTATTTGCCAGTCAAGATAGTGTAGTAGTAATTTATCATACGTGTGTCTTATTAGGTTATATTTTCATCGAAAGACAACAATTGGGCAGTAGAGTTAATAATGCTCTCTGACCTTTTATCGGAAATTTTTGAATATTTTTATAAATTAACCTCTTTGTGAATTAATATTGTCATAATAAATAATATCAAGTGACATAATATATACCACAGAAACAAATAAAGTCATCTTACCACAGATGTCAACAGATATTATAACTGTCAGAGCGTTTTTTATCCGACGATTGTATCGAGCCTTTGGAGCGTACATTCGACGTTCAATCTGAATTCGACAGAGTGTATTTCGAACGTCTGTTTCCTGTTATTATGAACGACTTCGAGCGTCGCAAGTGCATTCGGCGTTCACTGCAAACGCAGCCCTGTAGGTATACAGATCTATTGAAAAAAAGTAAGATAATCAGCCCGCCTCTGTCATGTATATGTGTGTTAGTAATTATAATATAATACTATGACGTAGGTATATGTTGTTATGTGTACATGTTTGCGGGAAGCCATGACTGGTATTTAATCTTAGCTCTCTTCAAATCTTTAGATCTGCGTGTATCTAATGTCGGATTAGGATTACATTCTCGAATCACATCCCAGTTTGTCTGCGTGATGGTGATTCTCCGCTCCCCGTTGTCTGTTTCTCTCGTGTCTCTCGACTTAATTTGCATAGTAATTGTGTAAGTTAGGCCACCATTAATTCCTATAATAATATCCCAATTTGTGAATTTACCGCAATATTGTTGTAATATTTCAAAAGTTTCTCGCGGTGACATTCCCTCCTCTCCCGCCCTACACGTCTCGTGGAAGTTCATTTCATTCTAGTCCCCCACATTTTGTAACCTATCATTTAAGGTGTCATGTCTCGCGTTTCGCCGTCAGCTTACCTTTTAATTAAACGAGTTTTGGCAATAATGTCATATTTAAAATAACATGTTTACTTACTTTCTCGGTTCGTTCTTCTGCCGAGAACGCCATTATTTCTGTTTAATGTTCTGTTTATCTGTTACCGATAATTTATTGAGGTGAACGATAATATTATTTAGGTCGAATAACAAATCCGATTCGCAAGATTATGTTGATGTTGAATTTGGTAATGTACCAAAAATCTTTTATTTTGAGTTTAACTCGATTTTGAACGAATGCTTAATGTTGAATATTGTACCATTAGTATCCCATTAAATATAATACTCACATTTTTTGGATTAACGAAACCCTTTGTAATGTTTTGTTCTATTTTTGATTCGCATGTATGTATTACTTATTACGTATTTTCTTTTATGGACAATATTGGTTTCATAATGAATTCAGAAAAAAAGTACTATAATTCAATGCCCTATAGACTCATATATATTAGTTTTTTGTCAGAAAATGGAATGAATGCCAGATTTATGTCAGTAGGCAGATGGTAATTGCTAAACTCGCAATATGTGACACAATCATCATAACTGTATGCGATTGAAACTTGGTATGTTTTGAAATTAGATTATTTATTTATTTATTTATTTAATATACAGAGACACCAACAGAACACTGAACAACACAAACAAAAAAAAACATGAAACAAAAAATAGAATCTCCAGTGCTCCAATAACAGGTATCTCCCGCATGGCTATTGTGCATAGTTAGGTATGTACAATCAACGTCTCCTGACCATTCATATTATAAAAAAGACATTACTTTGCACAGTTAAAAGAAAAGTTTAAAATACACATATACATATATGTAGGAAAACAGAAAGAAAACAAATGTTGAACTAATAAAATAAAACATAAAAAAAGAAGGAACAATTGAACCGAGACAAAAAAAAACAAATAGATTTTACCCAGCATATTTTAAATTGTCACAACGTCATTACATTAAATTGTCACAACGATTCAGACGCAACGTCTGAATCTACCAATACAATGACAATCCGACACGGCAGAATGTCACTGTATTGGCAGGTACAACGCGAGTGCAATGTAACGACAGTCAATAAATAACGTCGCGGACAAAATCGCGAACTCGGCAACATGCCCGTCTAACTAGAATATTTTTAGTAAGACTTATACATAAGTTAATATGTTGTCGAATTTGCTGGTTTATATGTCGTACTATACACGTGTTAGTATTTTTTTATTTTTAAAACTATAAAAACTAAATAAGAACAAAACATACAATCAAGATACCAAATTATCCTAATACAAAATACAATATACAAAAGTGGGGAGAAATGCGCAATACAAATCAACACCCACAGAGCCACACAACATCAAGGTGTCCCTATCACTAGATTTCCTCGAATCAAACGTTTGAAAGTGGACACCGGATTATGAAACACATCAAGATCCGATACAACCCTTGACAAACTATTATATGAGCTCATCATTCGGCTTATAGGACAAAACTGTCCCACATTGGTTCTATACCTTTTCAGACGAAACACTTCGCTGCATCTTAATCTATTATTTGCATGAAAGTTTAACAATTCTATGTCAGATGTGTCCAAGTGACCTCGAATCAGCTTACGAAGATACATTAATTCGGCCACACTCCGCCTAACTGACAAACTAACCATATTAAAAAGCGAAAGGCGCTCCTGGTATTCCAACCGGCCACTATGACCCGCTCTAAAAGAAAGAACCCTAGTAAAATATTTCTGAACACGTTCTATTTTGTCTCTATGAGACACATAGTAGGGGGACCATATGAACGATTGGTATTCGAGTAAACTTCGTACCAGAGAATAATATAACCTTATTAAACTATTCGGATCTTTAAACGGTTTTGTTATCCTAAATAAGAAACCCATAGTTCTGTACGATTTATCCGTAATATGATCGTAATGGTCCCTAAACGAGAGTTCAGAATCAAGTATCACCCCGAGGTCTTTGACAGAGCTTAATTTCCTCAGGTCGACGCTGTCTATATTATATGTGAATTCTATCTTTTTCCTATTTCGGGTGAAGCTTATTGAGTGGCACTTGTCGGTGTTTAGGCGCATATTATTTTTAAAACACCAATCAGACAATTTGTCAAGATCATTTTGAAGTTTCATACAATCGCTGATGCAGCTCACAGGTGTGTATATTTTTAGATCGTCAGCATACATCAGGAATTTGCTACTAAGACACGAGCTAAGGTCATTAATGAAAATCACAAACAACAATGGTCCAAGGTGGGAACCCTGTGGCACACCTGAAGTAGCCATGATGGGTCCCGAAACGCGTTATAACGCGTTACTCAGAGAAACGCGTTATAAATAAAACGATGCTATAAAGGATTATATATCTGGCAATTGTGTGTGAAATGACCGTTTGAGGAGCATTATGTCGAGCTAAACAATGTAGAAGACAAGAGTTAATTTATCAAATCATACCACAGGGTATTTTATCGATATTTAGGTTTTATGCATCTTTGAGTAGATACATCTTAAGCGTTAGACACTGGACACTCATCACTTGGAAATTAACATCGGGGGCCGGGGTATTAACATGCCATTTAACGAAATTCCTCTAGTAATGCTTAGTACGAAAACGAAACGTTTTTTTTTGTACAGAAAAATACATTTTCTGTACATATCATGTCGAAAGTTTATCTATATCTCCACATCTTGTCTCGGGAGACTGATCGTTGCAGGCAGCATCTGTTTTAGTGATATCAATGTCAAAAAGGTGACATCCTCGCTGTCTCTCTGATATATTAGTAATTGTGTTAAAATAGACCCAGTTGCTGAGGCAACTAACTATTGGGCAGCCTTTTATGAGATTAATTATTTTGAGACCCAACTAGAGCAGCGAATTATCACGCCTTCTTTCGAAACTTTGTTAGGCACAAGCTTTTAGTTTATTCGGGTTATGCTTGTAAGATGGATATACTCCATGTGTACGCGCACGTATTCTCCTAACTTCTCAATATTTTCCGGTATTTCACATAATTTCCTTTTGGCCACCCAAACAATGCTCACAATACTCCGATTTGGTACGCATCATACAGTTGAAGATAGTCTTTAATACTTAGGAAGTTGACCTCTTGTCATACATCACTCCATGTCCCATAAACTTATTTGTTCAGACCAAATGTTGTTTTGTTCATTTTCTCACTGTTGTTCATTGAATTTATTGAACGACAGCAGCTCTTGACTATTTAATTTGATTTTATCAAATTGATCTTAGCATTTTGTTTTCGCTACTCGCCGTAAATTAAAACATAAATATATTCATCGTTTTCGAGAACCCGGTTTCTGCTTCGATCTACATACTTATGGTGGAATTTTCAAGGAAGCATATTGGAAGTATATGAAGTCATTTACTTTAGAATAGTATTTTACTTCATTTATATCTACTCTTATACGTTAGTACAAAAACAATACGTCACTAAATATTTTTCCATTACAGTAACAAACATAAAATCCTTACCCTAGTTAAGATCGTAAAACAGTTATGACCACCATATTGTATTTACTGCTCCTTTTTCTCTTTTTATGTTGTATACTGATGTACTGTATTTCTTATTATTTCTTATAACCACCCACTAGGTACATCAGAAACCATATTAATTATTAAAATTATTGAATATTAATAGTAGACGAAAAATAAGGTTAAATGTTTTAAGGGCTATCACAGAGAAGAAGCTTTGGTACAGAATTCCGCAATGGCGACATTAGGCGGACCTGTGAGACCAAGGACATCATACGATGGGGTAGAGCTAGGAGAAGATTCTGGAGGGACCATGTCAACAGGATGGACGCATCTCGAATCCATAGCGGCGAAATCCCACCAGGACATCGCCTCCCCGGAAGACCGCCGAAGTGGTGGAGGGATAGCTGGACCTCAGCTTCACAGGAGTAGCTTTCTCGAAAAAATAGATCTACGCTCTAAAATAAGAAGAAGTAGAAAAAATATCATGGCCTAAGTTTTTCACGGTCGCACGAGTCGTGGCGTTGCGGCGTTGAGACACTTTAAAGTTATTTTTGAATACAATGACTTAATGGTCTAATTTAGGCATTTTGTGGTTTTAGCTTTATTATCGCTATATTTCCCATCGAGTGTCGCGTCTGGACGCGACACTCATACCGGCATTGGTCGATGCATAGTCAAAATTAGAACTTTTAGACAATTCATTTGTATTACACTTTATTATTAATCAAGTTGATGTCTCCATAGTCCTACTATAACATATGCCTCCATTCGTTCACTTTTTACCTTTCAAAAATTCGTTAATATTTTTAGTGCCATCGATGATTGACTCGAACCAGTAATTTTCATGATTTTCTCTATCTATAGATTGGTCGATACCCTAATTATTTCAAAAGTGCTCGTTCTTTCTAAAATAACTCAATCCTCTAAAATGAATAAAACGAGTGGGTTGTGGCCAACGTTTAACTCCTCTCTAAAATTTTGTATGGAAATTTTTCAGCATTTTCGTGAAATGAGTATTTTTAAATTATTTTTTATTTAAATATTTTATTATGAAAACGTAATAATTCTTCAATGCCACTTTATGAAAGTGGTGCATTTTTACTAATTTGAAAATAAAAATATCAAATTTCAAGTTTCCTGATATTGTGGTCACTTTGAAATATCTGACAGTTAGTAAAAATAAGAAGCACTATTCAGGTAACCTTCAAAATCTAATGGGGTCTAAACGAGTAGGTACTAGATTTACAAGTTAGCAAAATTTCGTATGTGTAATTTAGTCTTCAATTGATAAAGTAGAATAAACATAGAAGCACAGCGCACACACACACACACACGCACGCACGCACGCAAACACGCACGCACGCACGCACGAACGCACGCACGCACACACACACACACACACACACACACACACCCTTGTTCGCGGATATCCCATTGTGAAGACCTTTACAAAATTACCGATTGTGCGGTCCTACCTTTCCCGTTGATTTAGCAATATTTGAGCTGTGGAACCCGCGAGTGTTTTCTCCCTCCAACGCAGCTATCTATCAGGAATTTTTATACACTCGAGTGGTACGGAGATATCGTCATTCGAAGAACGTGACAAAAATGCGGATTCCGCGGACGTTTGGTAACATACCGTCTGCATAATATCATAAACAAACTTATTAACACACTGTCCTTACATTACAATAAATTCGTACGAAATCACACACACTGTCCGCATTTTCATGTAAATTCATACGCAATTACACAGCGTCCGTATAATATGATAAACAAACTTATTAACACACCGTCCCCTCATTACAAGAAATACATACGAATTCACACACTGTTCGCATGTTCATGCAAATTCGTACTCAATTACACACCGTCCGCATAATATGATAAACAAACTTATTAACACACCGTCCCCACATTACCTTTTTCATGTAAATTCACATACAGTCCCTGATCTAATTATTAGCCCACCCTGGTATATTTGGTACATTATGACTTTTTCCTCTTGTTATTAATACATATCTTAATTTATGCAAAAACAAAATATTGAATATTGTTTTGGATATATTTTATGGTTCATTTTAATTGTTGGCAACACTAATTTATTATTAGGTTGGCAACATTTACACATGAAACTATGTAGGTACGTATGTCAGGATAGTATAATGTGGAGTTCAGTCCTATTTTTCCTACCCCGAATGGGTAAATCAATTGATGGCATAATATTATGAAGATTAATTAGATAATCAAACTAAAGTCGATCAATGAGTCCTCGTGACGTTTTCCATACAATTTGTATTGAATGTGGTCGTGACTAAATTCTTTTTTTGCAAAAAAATGAAGTAAATACATTTCAATTGAAAACTTAGACACATATAATTATCTCTTACTTATATATAAAAAACCGACATCTACATGAACGTAATCAATCAAATCTTTCAAATTGCTCTCAGGCTATAGATTATTTTTATGTGTTTAGTAATTTAATAGTAATGTTCATCATAAAAATATATTTAGGGATTGATTGTCAATCTTTCAAGAAGACAAATATGCTCTTACTATTTACATATAGTTGAGAGTTGATGGTTGGCCACAACCCTCTCGTTTATTATTAAAACCTGGGTTACATATAATAATTCGACGTGATTTTATGTTCAGTGAAAATTCTGACAAAAGTTGACCGATTTCGATGATTTTTGTTTCCATTGGAAAGGAGATATCTTCTGATTAGTCGCTTTATAAATTTCTTGAGGTGTGATAAAGGTAACCACTATCTAACGCACGATTTTTCAACTTCGGCTGTACGTTACGCGATCGGCTAATATACACATTTGTGTAATATTTAGGTACCTACCTATGACAGAATAAGAAATGAGATGTATGATTGAAAGAGATATCGTGAGTAAATGCCCTTAGGTGGTTTAGCCACGTAGAAAGAATGAATGATGATCGACTGACGAAAAAAGTATATAAGGGTGATAAAAGAGGAACGAAAGGTAGAGGTCGGCCAAGGAAAAGTTGGCACGATCACATTAATGGAATTTTGAAAGATGGAGGTGTCAGAAGTAAGAATAATAGCAGAGCGTGTATGACACGATGCATGAACGTGAATGAAGCGAGAAATGTATGTCAATATAGAGGAATCTAGTGTTCGGTCCTCTCTGCCTACCCCAAATAGGTAAACGGCGTGATGGTATGGTACCTATGACAATCGCGTGAATTACAATATGACTATAGATATATATTATAATTGTTGCTTGTTATGAAACGATCTTATATGTTTTGTGTATGTTAAATATTAATACATGAGATCCAACTGCCGATGTCTTGAGTATGTGTAAATGTAGGTATATGAATAGTTAAGCGGTGTTGAGGTGAGACATTCACGAAGACGTTGCTATATAAATCATTCAAAATTATTATAATCAAACTAAAGTCGATCAATGAGTCCTCGTGTCGTTTTCCATACAATTTGTATTGAATGTGGTCGTGACTAAATTCTTTTTTTGCAAAAAAATGAAGTAAATACATTTCAATTGAAAACTTAGACACATATAATAATCTCCTACTTATATATAAAAAACCGACATCTACATGAACGTAATCAATCAAATCTTTCAAATTGCTCTCAGGCTATAGATTATTTTTATGTGTTTAGTAATTTAATAGTACTGTTCATCATAAAAATATATTTAGGGATTGATTATCAATCTTTCAAGAAGACAAATATGCTCTTACTATTTACATATAGTTGAGAGTTGATGGTTGGCCACAACCCTCTCGTTTATTATTAAAACCTGGGTTACATATAATAATTCGACGTGATTTTATGTTCAGTGAAAATTATGACAAAAGTTGACCGATTTCGATGATTTTTGTTTCCATTGGAAAGGTGGTATCTTCTGATTAGTCGCTTTATAAATTTCTTGAGGTGTGAAAAAGGTAACCACTATCTAACGCACGATTTTTCAACTTCGGCTGTACGGTACGCGATCGGCTAATATACACATTTGTGTAATATTTAGGTAGGTACCTACCTATGACAGAATAAGAAATGAGATGTATGATTGAAAGAGATATCGTGAGTAAATGCCCTTAGGTGGTTTGGCCACGTAGAAAGAATGAATGATGATCGACTGACGAAAAAAGTATATAAGGGTGATAAAAGAGGAACGAAAGGTAGAGGTCGGCCAAGGAAAAGTTAGCACGATCACATTAATTGAATTTTGAAAGATGGAGGTGTCAGAAGTAAGAATAATAGCAGAGCGTGTATGACACGATGCATGAACGTGAATGAAGCGAGAAATGTATGTCAATATAGAGGAATCTAGTGTTCGGTCCTCTCTGCCTACCCCAAATAGGTAAACGGCGTGATGGTATGGTACCTATGACAATCGCGTGAATTACAATATGACTATAGATATATATTATAATTGTTGCTTGTTATGAAACGATCTTATATGTTTTGTGTATGTTAAATATTAATACATGAGATCCAACTGCCGATGTCTTGAGTATGTGTAAATGTAGGTATATGAATAGTTAAGCGGTGTTGAGGTGAGACATTCACGAAGACGTTGCTATATAAATCATTCAAAATTATTATAATCAAACTAAAGTCGATCAATGCGTCCTCGTGTCGTTTTCCATACAATTTGTATTGAATGTGGTCGTGACTAAATTCTTTTTTTGCAAAAAAATGAAGTAAATACATTTCAATTGAAAACTTAGACACATATAATAATCTCCTACTTATATATAAAAAACCGACATCTACATGAACGTAATCAATCAAAACTTTCAAATTGCTCTCAGGCTATAGATTATTTTTATGTGTTTAGTAATTTAATAGTACTGTTCATCATAAAAATATATTTAGGGATTGATTATCAATCTTTCAAGAAGACAAATATGCTCTTACTATTTACATATAGTTGAGAGTTGATGGTTGGCCACAACCCTCTCGTTTATTATTAAAACCTGGGTTACATATAATAATTCGACGTGATTTTATGTTCAGTGAAAATTATGACAAAAGTTGACCGATTTCGATGATTTTTGTTTCCATTGGAAAGGTGGTATCTTCTGATTAGTCGCTTTATAAATTTCTTGAGGTGTGAAAAAGGTAACCACTATCTAACGCACGATTTTTCAACTTCGGCTGTACGGTACGCGATCGGCTAATATACACATTTGTGTAATATTTAGGTAGGTACCTACCTATGACAGAATAAGAAATGAGATGTATGATTGAAAGAGATATCGTGAGTAAATGCCCTTAGGTGGTTTGGCCACGTAGAAAGAATGAATGATGATCGACTGACGAAAAAAGTATATAAGGGTGATAAAAGAGGAACGAAAGGTAGAGGTCGGCCAAGGAAAAGTTAGCACGATCACATTAATTGAATTTTGAAAGATGGAGGTGTCAGAAGTAAGAATAATAGCAGAGCGTGTATGACACGATGCATGAACGTGAATGAAGCGAGAAATGTATGTCAATATAGAGGAATCTAGTGTTCGGTCCTCTCTGCCTACCCCAAATAGGTAAACGGCGTGATGGTATGGTACCTATGACAATCGCGTGAATTACAATATGACTATAGATATATATTATAATTGTTGCTTGTTATGAAACGATCTTATATGTTTTGTGTATGTTAAATATTAATACATGAGATCCAACTGCCGATGTCTTGAGTATGTGTAAATGTAGGTATATGAATAGTTAAGCGGTGTTGAGGTGAGACATTCACGAAGACGTTGCTATATAAATCATTCAAAATTATTATAATCAAACTAAAGTCGATCAATGCGTCCTCGTGTCGTTTTCCATACAATTTGTATTGAATGTGGTCGTGACTAAATTCTTTTTTTGCAAAAAAATGAAGTAAATACATTTCAATTGAAAACTTAGACACATATAATAATCTCTTACTTATATATAAAAAACCGACATCTACATGAACGTAATCAATCAAAACTTTCAAATTGCTCTCAGGCTATAGATTATTTTTATGTGTTTAGTAATTTAATAGTAATGTTCATCATAAAAATATATTTAGGGATTGATTGTCAATCTTTCAAGAAGACAAATATGCTCTTACTATTTACATATAGTTGAGAGTTGATGGTTGGCCACAACCCTCTCGTTTATTATTAAAACCTGGGTTACATATAATAATTCGACGTGATTTTATGTTCAGTGAAAATTCTGGCAAAAGTTGACCGATTTCGATGATTTTTGTTTCCATTGGAAAGGTGATATCTTCTGATTAGTCGCTTTATAAATTTCTTGAGGTGTGATAAAGGTAACCACTATCTAACGCACGATTTTTCAACTTCGGCTGTACGTTACGCGATCGGCTAATATACACATTTGTGTAATATTTAGGTACCTACCTATGACAGAATAAGAAATGAGATGTATGATTGAAAGAGATATCGTGAGTAAATGCCCTTAGATGGTTTAGCCACGTAGAAAGAATGAATGATGATCGACTGACGAAAAAAGTATATAAGGGTGATAAAAGAGGAACGAAAGGTAGAGGTCGGCCAAGGAAAAGTTAGCACGATCACATTAATTGAATTTTGAAAGATGGAGGTGTCAGAAGTAAGAATAATAGCAGAGCGTGTATGACACGATGCATGAACGTGAATGAAGCGAGAAATGTATGTCAAGATAGAGGAATCTAGTGTTCGGTCCTCTCTGCCTACCCCAAATAGGTAAACGGCGTGATGGTATGGTACCTATGACAATCGCGTGAATTACAATATGACTATAGATATATATTATAATTGTTGCTTGTTATGAAACGATCTTATATGTTTTGTGTATGTTAAATATTAATACATGAGATCCAACTGCCGATGTCTTGAGTATGTGTAAATGTAGGTATATGAATAGTTAAGCGGTGTTGAGGTGAGACATTCACGAAGACGTTGCTATATAAATCATTCAAAATTATTATAATCAAACTAAAGTCGATCAATGCGTCCTCGTGTCGTTTTCCATACAATTTGTATTGAATGTGGTCGTGACTAAATTCTTTTTTTGCAAAAAAATGAAGTAAATACATTTCAATTGAAAACTTAGACACATATAATAATCTCTTACTTATATATAAAAAACCGACATCTACATGAACGTAATCAATCAAAACTTTCAAATTGCTCTCAGGCTATAGATTATTTTTATGTGTTTAGTAATTTAATAGTAATGTTCATCATAAAAATATATTTAGGGATTGATTGTCAATCTTTCAAGAAGACAAATATGCTCTTACTATTTACATATAGTTGAGAGTTGATGGTTGGCCACAACCCTCTCGTTTATTATTAAAACCTGGGTTACATATAATAATTCGACGTGATTTTATGTTCAGTGAAAATTATGACAAAAGTTGACCGATTTCGATGATTTTTGTTTCCATTGGAAAGGTGATATCTTCTGATTAGTCGCTTTATAAATTTCTTGAGGTGTGATAAAGGTAACCACTATCTAACGCACGATTTTTCAACTTCGGCTGTACGGTACGCGATCGGCTAATATACACATTTGTGTAATATTTAGGTAGGTACCTACCTATGACAGAATAAGAAATGAGATGTATGATTGAAAGAGATATCGTGAGTAAATGCCCTTAGGTGGTTTAGCCACGTAGAAAGAATGAATGATGATCGACTGACGAAAAAAGTATATAAGGGTGATAAAAGAGGAACGAAAGGTAGAGGTCGGCCAAGGAAAAGTTAGCACGATCACATTAATTGAATTTTGAAAGATGGAGGTGTCAGAAGTAAGAATAATAGCAGAGCGTGTATGACACGATGCATGAACGTGAATGAAGCGAGAAATGTATGTCAAGATAGAGGAATCTAGTGTTCGGTCCTCTCTGCCTACCCCAAATAGGTAAACAGCGTGATGGTATGGTACCTATGACAATCGCGTGAATTACAATATGACTATAGATATATATTATAATTGTTGCTTGTTATGAAACGATCTTATATGTTTTGTGTATGTTAAATATTAATACATGAGATCCAACTGCCGATGTCTTGAGTATGTGTAAATGTAGGTATATGAATAGTTAAGCGGTGTTGAGGTGAGACATTCACGAAGACGTTGCTATATAAATCATTCAAAATTATTATTATTATTACTTTTATGTTTTATACTAAATACCTACTTGGAATTGACTAATTTACAGAAGGTACCTACAGTATTGCAGCTACAAATGTAATGAAATATCAATTTTATATGTAGGTATATTTAAAAATAAATAAATATATAAGTAGATAAAAATAATATTTGAAAAATAAGTATTTACCAAATAATTAAACCTGAATCGAAATTATAAAATATAATATGTTTTGTATTATATAATATATCTAGGTACATATAACTATCATAAACTATGTAGGTACGTATGTCAGGATAGTATAATGTGGAGTTCAGTCCTTTTTTTTCCTACCCCGAATGGGTAAACCACTTGATGGCATAATATTATGAAGATTAATTAGATAATCAAACTAAAGTCGATCAATGAGTCCTCGTGTCGTTTTCCATACAATTTGTATTGAATGTGGTCGTGACTAAATTCTTTTTTTGCAAAAAAATGAAGTAAATACATTTCAATTGACAACTTAGACACATATAATAATCTCCTACTTATATATAAAAAACCGACATCTACATGAACGTAATCAATCAAAACTTTCAAATTGCTTTCAGGCTATAGATTATTTTTATGTGTTTAGTAATTTAATAGTAATGTTCATCATAAAAATATATTTAGGGATTGTCAATCTTTCAAGAAGACAAATATGCTCTTACTATTTACATATAGTTGAGAGTTGATGGTTGGCCACAACCCTCTCGTTTATTATTAAAACCTGGGTTACATATAATAATTCGACGTGATTTTATGTTCAGTGAAAATTATGACAAAAGTTGACCGATTTCGATGATTTTTGTTTCCATTGGAAAGGTGATATCTTCTGATAAGTCGCTTTATAAATTTCTTGAGGTGTGATAAAGGTAACCACTATCTAACGCACGATTTTTCAACTTCGGCTGTACGGTACGCGATCGGCTAATATACACATTTGTGTAATATTTAGGTAGGTACCTACCTATGACAGAATAAGAAATGAGATGTATGATTGAAAGAGATATCGTGAGTAAATGCCCTTAGGTGGTTTAGCCACGTAGAAAGAATGAATGATGATCGACTGACGAAAAAAGTATATAAGGGTGATAAAAGAGGAACGAAAGGTAGAGGTCGGCCAAGGAAAAGTTAGCACGATCACATTAATTGAATTTTGAAAGATGGAGGTGTCAGAAGTAAGAATAATAGCAGAGCGTGTATGACACGATGCATGAACGTGAATGAAGCGAGAAATGTATGTCAAGATAGAGGAATCTAGTGTTCGGTCCTCTCTGCCTACCCCAAATAGGTAAACGGCGTGATGGTATGGTACCTATGACAATCGCGTGAATTACAATATGACTATAGATATATATTATAATTGTTGCTTGTTATGAAACGATCATATATGTTTTGTGTTTGTTAAATATTAATACATGAGATCCAACTGCCGATGTCTTGAGTATGTGTAAATGTAGGTATATGAATAGTTAAGCGGTGTTGAGGTGAGACATTCACGAAGACGTTGCTATATAAATCATTCAAAATTATTATAATCAAACTAAAGTCGATCAATGCGTCCTCGTGTCGTTTTCCATACAATTTGTATTGAATGTGGTCGTGACTAAATTCTTTTTTTGCAAAAAAATGAAGTAAATACATTTCAATTGAAAACTTAGACACATATAATAATCTCTTACTTATATATAAAAAACCGACATCTACATGAACGTAATCAATCAAAACTTTCAAATTGCTCTCAGGCTATAGATTATTTTTATGTGTTTAGTAATTTAATAGTAATGTTCATCATAAAAATATATTTAGGGATTGTCAATCTTTCAAGAAGACAAATATGCTCTTACTATTTACATATAGTTGAGAGTTGATGGTTGGCCACAACCCTCTCGTTTATTATTAAAACCTGGGTTACATATAATAATTCGACGTGATTTTATGTTCAGTGAAAATTATGACAAAAGTTGACCGATTTCGATGATTTTTGTTTCCATTGGAAAGGTGGTATCTTCTGATTAGTCGCTTTATAAATTTCTTGAGGTGTGAAAAAGGTAACCACTATCTAACGCACGATTTTTCAACTTCGGCTGTACGGTACGCGATCGGCTAATATACACATTTGTGTAATATTTAGGTAGGTACCTACCTATGACAGAATAAGAAATGAGATGTATGATTGAAAGAGATATCGTGAGTAAATGCCCTTAGGTGGTTTGGCCACGTAGAAAGAATGAATGATGATCGACTGACGAAAAAAGTATATAAGGGTGATAAAAGAGGAACGAAAGGTAGAGGTCGGCCAAGGAAAAGTTAGCACGATCACATTAATTGAATTTTGAAAGATGGAGGTGTCAGAAGTAAGAATAATAGCAGAGCGTGTATGACACGATGCATGAACGTGAATGAAGCGAGAAATGTATGTCAATATAGAGGAATCTAGTGTTCGGTCCTCTCTGCCTACCCCAAATAGGTAAACGGCGTGATGGTATGGTACCTATGACAATCGCGTGAATTACAATATGACTATAGATATATATTATAATTGTTGCTTGTTATGAAACGATCTTATATGTTTTGTGTATGTTAAATATTAATACATGAGATCCAACTGCCGATGTCTTGAGTATGTGTAAATGTAGGTATATGAATAGTTAAGCGGTGTTGAGGTGAGACATTCACGAAGACGTTGCTATATAAATCATTCAAAATTATTATAATCAAACTAAAGTCGATCAATGCGTCCTCGTGTCGTTTTCCATACAATTTGTATTGAATGTGGTCGTGACTAAATTCTTTTTTTGCAAAAAAATGAAGTAAATACATTTCAATTGAAAACTTAGACACATATAATAATCTCTTACTTATATATAAAAAACCGACATCTACATGAACGTAATCAATCAAAACTTTCAAATTGCTCTCAGGCTATAGATTATTTTTATGTGTTTAGTAATTTAATAGTAATGTTCATCATAAAAATATATTTAGGGATTGATTGTCAATCTTTCAAGAAGACAAATATGCTCTTACTATTTACATATAGTTGAGAGTTGATGGTTGGCCACAACCCTCTCGTTTATTATTAAAACCTGGGTTACATATAATAATTCGACGTGATTTTATGTTCAGTGAAAATTCTGGCAAAAGTTGACCGATTTCGATGATTTTTGTTTCCATTGGAAAGGTGATATCTTCTGATTAGTCGCTTTATAAATTTCTTGAGGTGTGATAAAGGTAACCACTATCTAACGCACGATTTTTCAACTTCGGCTGTACGTTACGCGATCGGCTAATATACACATTTGTGTAATATTTAGGTACCTACCTATGACAGAATAAGAAATGAGATGTATGATTGAAAGAGATATCGTGAGTAAATGCCCTTAGATGGTTTAGCCACGTAGAAAGAATGAATGATGATCGACTGACGAAAAAAGTATATAAGGGTGATAAAAGAGGAACGAAAGGTAGAGGTCGGCCAAGGAAAAGTTAGCACGATCACATTAATTGAATTTTGAAAGATGGAGGTGTCAGAAGTAAGAATAATAGCAGAGCGTGTATGACACGATGCATGAACGTGAATGAAGCGAGAAATGTATGTCAAGATAGAGGAATCTAGTGTTCGGTCCTCTCTGCCTACCCCAAATAGGTAAACGGCGTGATGGTATGGTACCTATGACAATCGCGTGAATTACAATATGACTATAGATATATATTATAATTGTTGCTTGTTATGAAACGATCTTATATGTTTTGTGTATGTTAAATATTAATACATGAGATCCAACTGCCGATGTCTTGAGTATGTGTAAATGTAGGTATATGAATAGTTAAGCGGTGTTGAGGTGAGACATTCACGAAGACGTTGCTATATAAATCATTCAAAATTATTATAATCAAACTAAAGTCGATCAATGCGTCCTCGTGTCGTTTTCCATACAATTTGTATTGAATGTGGTCGTGACTAAATTCTTTTTTTGCAAAAAAATGAAGTAAATACATTTCAATTGAAAACTTAGACACATATAATAATCTCTTACTTATATATAAAAAACCGACATCTACATGAACGTAATCAATCAAAACTTTCAAATTGCTCTCAGGCTATAGATTATTTTTATGTGTTTAGTAATTTAATAGTAATGTTCATCATAAAAATATATTTAGGGATTGATTGTCAATCTTTCAAGAAGACAAATATGCTCTTACTATTTACATATAGTTGAGAGTTGATGGTTGGCCACAACCCTCTCGTTTATTATTAAAACCTGGGTTACATATAATAATTCGACGTGATTTTATGTTCAGTGAAAATTATGACAAAAGTTGACCGATTTCGATGATTTTTGTTTCCATTGGAAAGGTGATATCTTCTGATTAGTCGCTTTATAAATTTCTTGAGGTGTGATAAAGGTAACCACTATCTAACGCACGATTTTTCAACTTCGGCTGTACGGTACGCGATCGGCTAATATACACATTTGTGTAATATTTAGGTAGGTACCTACCTATGACAGAATAAGAAATGAGATGTATGATTGAAAGAGATATCGTGAGTAAATGCCCTTAGGTGGTTTAGCCACGTAGAAAGAATGAATGATGATCGACTGACGAAAAAAGTATATAAGGGTGATAAAAGAGGAACGAAAGGTAGAGGTCGGCCAAGGAAAAGTTAGCACGATCACATTAATTGAATTTTGAAAGATGGAGGTGTCAGAAGTAAGAATAATAGCAGAGCGTGTATGACACGATGCATGAACGTGAATGAAGCGAGAAATGTATGTCAAGATAGAGGAATCTAGTGTTCGGTCCTCTCTGCCTACCCCAAATAGGTAAACAGCGTGATGGTATGGTACCTATGACAATCGCGTGAATTACAATATGACTATAGATATATATTATAATTGTTGCTTGTTATGAAACGATCTTATATGTTTTGTGTATGTTAAATATTAATACATGAGATCCAACTGCCGATGTCTTGAGTATGTGTAAATGTAGGTATATGAATAGTTAAGCGGTGTTGAGGTGAGACATTCACGAAGACGTTGCTATATAAATCATTCAAAATTATTATTATTATTACTTTTATGTTTTATACTAAATACCTACTTGGAATTGACTAATTTACAGAAGGTACCTACAGTATTGCAGCTACAAATGTAATGAAATATCAATTTTATATGTAGGTATATTTAAAAATAAATAAATATATAAGTAGATAAAAATAATATTTGAAAAATAAGTATTTACCAAATAATTAAACCTGAATCGAAATTATAAAATATAATATGTTTTGTATTATATAATATATCTAGGTACATATAACTATCATAAACTATGTAGGTACGTATGTCAGGATAGTATAATGTGGAGTTCAGTCCTTTTTTTTCCTACCCCGAATGGGTAAACCACTTGATGGCATAATATTATGAAGATTAATTAGATAATCAAACTAAAGTCGATCAATGAGTCCTCGTGTCGTTTTCCATACAATTTGTATTGAATGTGGTCGTGACTAAATTCTTTTTTTGCAAAAAAATGAAGTAAATACATTTCAATTGACAACTTAGACACATATAATAATCTCCTACTTATATATAAAAAACCGACATCTACATGAACGTAATCAATCAAAACTTTCAAATTGCTTTCAGGCTATAGATTATTTTTATGTGTTTAGTAATTTAATAGTAATGTTCATCATAAAAATATATTTAGGGATTGTCAATCTTTCAAGAAGACAAATATGCTCTTACTATTTACATATAGTTGAGAGTTGATGGTTGGCCACAACCCTCTCGTTTATTATTAAAACCTGGGTTACATATAATAATTCGACGTGATTTTATGTTCAGTGAAAATTATGACAAAAGTTGACCGATTTCGATGATTTTTGTTTCCATTGGAAAGGTGATATCTTCTGATAAGTCGCTTTATAAATTTCTTGAGGTGTGATAAAGGTAACCACTATCTAACGCACGATTTTTCAACTTCGGCTGTACGGTACGCGATCGGCTAATATACACATTTGTGTAATATTTAGGTAGGTACCTACCTATGACAGAATAAGAAATGAGATGTATGATTGAAAGAGATATCGTGAGTAAATGCCCTTAGGTGGTTTAGCCACGTAGAAAGAATGAATGATGATCGACTGACGAAAAAAGTATATAAGGGTGATAAAAGAGGAACGAAAGGTAGAGGTCGGCCAAGGAAAAGTTAGCACGATCACATTAATTGAATTTTGAAAGATGGAGGTGTCAGAAGTAAGAATAATAGCAGAGCGTGTATGACACGATGCATGAACGTGAATGAAGCGAGAAATGTATGTCAAGATAGAGGAATCTAGTGTTCGGTCCTCTCTGCCTACCCCAAATAGGTAAACGGCGTGATGGTATGGTACCTATGACAATCGCGTGAATTACAATATGACTATAGATATATATTATAATTGTTGCTTGTTATGAAACGATCATATATGTTTTGTGTTTGTTAAATATTAATACATGAGATCCAACTGCCGATGTCTTGAGTATGTGTAAATGTAGGTATATGAATAGTTAAGCGGTGTTGAGGTGAGACATTCACGAAGACGTTGCTATATAAATCATTCAAAATTATTATAATCAAACTAAAGTCGATCAATGCGTCCTCGTGTCGTTTTCCATACAATTTGTATTGAATGTGGTCGTGACTAAATTCTTTTTTTGCAAAAAAATGAAGTAAATACATTTCAATTGAAAACTTAGACACATATAATAATCTCTTACTTATATATAAAAAACCGACATCTACATGAACGTAATCAATCAAAACTTTCAAATTGCTCTCAGGCTATAGATTATTTTTATGTGTTTAGTAATTTAATAGTAATGTTCATCATAAAAATATATTTAGGGATTGTCAATCTTTCAAGAAGACAAATATGCTCTTACTATTTACATATAGTTGAGAGTTGATGGTTGGCCACAACCCTCTCGTTTATTATTAAAACCTGGGTTACATATAATAATTCGACGTGATTTTATGTTCAGTGAAAATTATGACAAAAGTTGACCGATTTCGATGATTTTTGTTTCCATTGGAAAGGTGATATCTTCTGATTAGTCGCTTTATAAATTTCTTGAGGTGTGATAAAGGTAACCACTATCTAACGCACGATTTTTCAACTTCGGCTGTACGGTACGCGATCGGCTAATATACACATTTGTGTAATATTTAGGTAGGTACCTACCTATGACAGAATAAGAAATGAGATGTATGATTGAAAGAGATATCGTGAGTAAATGCCCTTAGGTGGTTTAGCCACGTAGAAAGAATGAATGATGATCGACTGACGAAAAAAGTATATAAGGGTGATAAAAGAGGAACGAAAGGTAGAGGTCGGCCAAGGAAAAGTTAGCACGATCACATTAATTGAATTTTGAAAGATGGAGGTGTCAGAAGTAAGAATAATAGCAGAGCGTGTATGACACGATGCATGAACGTGAATGAAGCGAGAAATGTATGTCAAGATAGAGGAATCTAGTGTTCGGTCCTCTCTGCCTACCCCAAATAGGTAAACAGCGTGATGGTATGGTACCTATGACAATCGCGTGAATTACAATATGACTATAGATATATATTATAATTGTTGCTTGTTATGAAACGATCTTATATGTTTTGTGTTTGTTAAAAATTAATACATGAGATCCAACTGCCGATGTCTTGAGTATGTGTACATGTAGGTATATGAATACTTAAGCGGTGTTGAGGTGAGACATTCACGAAGACGTTGCTATATAAATCATTCAAAATTATTATTATTATTACTTTTATGTTTTATACTAAATACCTACTTGGAATTGACTAATTTACAGTAGGTACCTACAGTATTGCAGCTACAAATGTAATGAAATATCAATTTTATATGTAGGTATATTTAAAAATAAATAAATATATAAGTAGATAAAAATAATATTTGAAAAATAAGTACCTACTTACCAAATAATTAAACCTGAATCGAAATTATAAAATATAATATATGTTTTGTATTATATAATATATCTAGGTAGGTACATATAACTATCATAAACTATGTAGGTACGTATGTCAGGATAGTATAATGTGGAGTTCAGTCCTTTTTTTTCCTACCCCGAATGGGTAAACCACTTGATGGCATAATAATATTATGAAGATTAATTAGATAATCAAACTAAAGTCGATCAATGAGTCTTCGTGTCGTTTTCCATACAATTTGTATTGAATGTGGTCGTGACTAAATTCTTTTTTTGCAAAAAAATTAAGTAAATACATTTCAATTGAAAACTTAGACACATATAATTATCTCTTACTTATATATAAAAAACCGACATCTACATGAACGTAATCAATCAAAACTTTCAAATTGCTCTCAGGCTATAGATTATTTTTATGTGTTTAGTAATTTAATAGTAATGTTCATCATAAAAATATATTTAGGGATTGATTGTCAATCTTTCAAGAAGACAAATATGCACTTACTATTTAAATATAGTTGAGAGTTGATGGTTGGCCACAACCCTCTCGTTTATTATTAAAACCTGGGTTACATATAATAATTCGACGTGATTTTATGTTCAGTGAAAATTCTGACAAAAGTTGACCGATTTCGATGATTTTTGTTTCCATTGGAAAGGTGATATCTTCTGATTAGTCGCTTTATAAATTTCTTGAGGTGTGATAAAGGTAACCACTATCTAACGCACGATTTTTCAACTTCGGCTGTACGTTACGCGATCGGCTAATATACACATTTGTGTAATATTTAGGTACCTACCTATGACAGAATAAGAAATGAGATGTATGATTGAAAGAGATATCGTGAGTAAATGCCCTTAGATGGTTTAGCCACGTAGAAAGAATGAATGATGATCGACTGACGAAAAAAGTATATAAGGGTGATAAAAGAGGAACGAAAGGTAGAGGTCGGCCAAGGAAAAGTTAGCACGATCACATTAATTGAATTTTGAAAGATGGAGGTGTCAGAAGTAAGAATAATAGCAGAGCGTGTATGACACGATGCATGAACGTGAATGAAGCGAGAAATGTATGTCAAGATAGAGGAATCTAGTGTTCGGTCCTCTCTGCCTACCCCAAATAGGTAAACAGCGTGATGGTATGGTACCTATGACAATCGCGTGAATTACAATATGACTATAGATATATATTATAATTGTTGCTTGTTATGAAACGATCTTATATGTTTTGTGTATGTTAAATATTAATACATGAGATCCAACTGCCGATGTCTTGAGTATGTGTAAATGTAGGTATATGAATAGTTAAGCGGTGTTGAGGTGAGACATTCACGAAGACGTTGCTATATAAATCATTCAAAATTATTATTATTATTACTTTTATGTTTTATACTAAATACCTACTTGGAATTGACTAATTTACAGAAGGTACCTACAGTATTGCAGCTACAAATGTAATGAAATATCAATTTTATATGTAGGTATATTTAAAAATAAATAAATATATAAGTAGATAAAAATAATATTTGAAAAATAAGTACCTACTTACCAAATAATTAAACCTGAATCGAAATTATAAAATATAATATGTTTTGTATTATATAATATATCTAGGTACATATAACTATCATAAACTATGTAGGTACGTATGTCAGGATAGTATAATGTGGAGTTCAGTCCTTTTTTTTCCTACCCCGAATGGGTAAACCACTTGATGGCATAATATTATGAAGATTAATTAGATAATCAAACTAAAGTCGATCAATGAGTCCTCGTGTCGTTTTCCATACAATTTGTATTGAATGTGGTCGTGACTAAATTCTTTTTTTGCAAAAAAATGAAGTAAATACATTTCAATTGACAACTTAGACACATATAATAATCTCCTACTTATATATAAAAAACCGACATCTACATGAACGTAATCAATCAAAACTTTCAAATTGCTTTCAGGCTATAGATTATTTTTATGTGTTTAGTAATTTAATAGTAATGTTCATCATAAAAATATATTTAGGGATTGTCAATCTTTCAAGAAGACAAATATGCTCTTACTATTTACATATAGTTGAGAGTTGATGGTTGGCCACAACCCTCTCGTTTATTATTAAAACCTGGGTTACATATAATAATTCGACGTGATTTTATGTTCAGTGAAAATTATGACAAAAGTTGACCGATTTCGATGATTTTTGTTTCCATTGGAAAGGTGATATCTTCTGATAAGTCGCTTTATAAATTTCTTGAGGTGTGATAAAGGTAACCACTATCTAACGCACGATTTTTCAACTTCGGCTGTACGGTACGCGATCGGCTAATATACACATTTGTGTAATATTTAGGTAGGTACCTACCTATGACAGAATAAGAAATGAGATGTATGATTGAAAGAGATATCGTGAGTAAATGCCCTTAGGTGGTTTAGCCACGTAGAAAGAATGAATGATGATCGACTGACGAAAAAAGTATATAAGGGTGATAAAAGAGGAACGAAAGGTAGAGGTCGGCCAAGGAAAAGTTAGCACGATCACATTAATTGAATTTTGAAAGATGGAGGTGTCAGAAGTAAGAATAATAGCAGAGCGTGTATGACACGATGCATGAACGTGAATGAAGCGAGAAATGTATGTCAAGATAGAGGAATCTAGTGTTCGGTCCTCTCTGCCTACCCCAAATAGGTAAACGGCGTGATGGTATGGTACCTATGACAATCGCGTGAATTACAATATGACTATAGATATATATTATAATTGTTGCTTGTTATGAAACGATCATATATGTTTTGTGTTTGTTAAATATTAATACATGAGATCCAACTGCCGATGTCTTGAGTATGTGTAAATGTAGGTATATGAATAGTTAAGCGGTGTTGAGGTGAGACATTCACGAAGACGTTGCTATATAAATCATTCAAAATTATTATAATCAAACTAAAGTCGATCAATGCGTCCTCGTGTCGTTTTCCATACAATTTGTATTGAATGTGGTCGTGACTAAATTCTTTTTTTGCAAAAAAATGAAGTAAATACATTTCAATTGAAAACTTAGACACATATAATAATCTCTTACTTATATATAAAAAACCGACATCTACATGAACGTAATCAATCAAAACTTTCAAATTGCTCTCAGGCTATAGATTATTTTTATGTGTTTAGTAATTTAATAGTAATGTTCATCATAAAAATATATTTAGGGATTGTCAATCTTTCAAGAAGACAAATATGCTCTTACTATTTACATATAGTTGAGAGTTGATGGTTGGCCACAACCCTCTCGTTTATTATTAAAACCTGGGTTACATATAATAATTCGACGTGATTTTATGTTCAGTGAAAATTATGACAAAAGTTGACCGATTTCGATGATTTTTGTTTCCATTGGAAAGGTGATATCTTCTGATTAGTCGCTTTATAAATTTCTTGAGGTGTGATAAAGGTAACCACTATCTAACGCACGATTTTTCAACTTCGGCTGTACGGTACGCGATCGGCTAATATACACATTTGTGTAATATTTAGGTAGGTACCTACCTATGACAGAATAAGAAATGAGATGTATGATTGAAAGAGATATCGTGAGTAAATGCCCTTAGGTGGTTTAGCCACGTAGAAAGAATGAATGATGATCGACTGACGAAAAAAGTATATAAGGGTGATAAAAGAGGAACGAAAGGTAGAGGTCGGCCAAGGAAAAGTTAGCACGATCACATTAATTGAATTTTGAAAGATGGAGGTGTCAGAAGTAAGAATAATAGCAGAGCGTGTATGACACGATGCATGAACGTGAATGAAGCGAGAAATGTATGTCAAGATAGAGGAATCTAGTGTTCGGTCCTCTCTGCCTACCCCAAATAGGTAAACAGCGTGATGGTATGGTACCTATGACAATCGCGTGAATTACAATATGACTATAGATATATATTATAATTGTTGCTTGTTATGAAACGATCTTATATGTTTTGTGTTTGTTAAAAATTAATACATGAGATCCAACTGCCGATGTCTTGAGTATGTGTACATGTAGGTATATGAATACTTAAGCGGTGTTGAGGTGAGACATTCACGAAGACGTTGCTATATAAATCATTCAAAATTATTATTATTATTACTTTTATGTTTTATACTAAATACCTACTTGGAATTGACTAATTTACAGTAGGTACCTACAGTATTGCAGCTACAAATGTAATGAAATATCAATTTTATATGTAGGTATATTTAAAAATAAATAAATATATAAGTAGATAAAAATAATATTTGAAAAATAAGTACCTACTTACCAAATAATTAAACCTGAATCGAAATTATAAAATATAATATATGTTTTGTATTATATAATATATCTAGGTAGGTACATATAACTATCATAAACTATGTAGGTACGTATGTCAGGATAGTATAATGTGGAGTTCAGTCCTTTTTTTTCCTACCCCGAATGGGTAAACCACTTGATGGCATAATAATATTATGAAGATTAATTAGATAATCAAACTAAAGTCGATCAATGAGTCTTCGTGTCGTTTTCCATACAATTTGTATTGAATGTGGTCGTGACTAAATTCTTTTTTTGCAAAAAAATTAAGTAAATACATTTCAATTGAAAACTTAGACACATATAATTATCTCTTACTTATATATAAAAAACCGACATCTACATGAACGTAATCAATCAAAACTTTCAAATTGCTCTCAGGCTATAGATTATTTTTATGTGTTTAGTAATTTAATAGTAATGTTCATCATAAAAATATATTTAGGGATTGATTGTCAATCTTTCAAGAAGACAAATATGCACTTACTATTTAAATATAGTTGAGAGTTGATGGTTGGCCACAACCCTCTCGTTTATTATTAAAACCTGGGTTACATATAATAATTCGACGTGATTTTATGTTCAGTGAAAATTCTGACAAAAGTTGACCGATTTCGATGATTTTTGTTTCCATTGGAAAGGTGATATCTTCTGATTAGTCGCTTTATAAATTTCTTGAGGTGTGATAAAGGTAACCACTATCTAACGCACGATTTTTCAACTTCGGCTGTACGTTACGCGATCGGCTAATATACACATTTGTGTAATATTTAGGTACCTACCTATGACAGAATAAGAAATGAGATGTATGATTGAAAGAGATATCGTGAGTAAATGCCCTTAGATGGTTTAGCCACGTAGAAAGAATGAATGATGATCGACTGACGAAAAAAGTATATAAGGGTGATAAAAGAGGAACGAAAGGTAGAGGTCGGCCAAGGAAAAGTTAGCACGATCACATTAATTGAATTTTGAAAGATGGAGGTGTCAGAAGTAAGAATAATAGCAGAGCGTGTATGACACGATGCATGAACGTGAATGAAGCGAGAAATGTATGTCAAGATAGAGGAATCTAGTGTTCGGTCCTCTCTGCCTACCCCAAATAGGTAAACAGCGTGATGGTATGGTACCTATGACAATCGCGTGAATTACAATATGACTATAGATATATATTATAATTGTTGCTTGTTATGAAACGATCTTATATGTTTTGTGTATGTTAAATATTAATACATGAGATCCAACTGCCGATGTCTTGAGTATGTGTAAATGTAGGTATATGAATAGTTAAGCGGTGTTGAGGTGAGACATTCACGAAGACGTTGCTATATAAATCATTCAAAATTATTATTATTATTACTTTTATGTTTTATACTAAATACCTACTTGGAATTGACTAATTTACAGAAGGTACCTACAGTATTGCAGCTACAAATGTAATGAAATATCAATTTTATATGTAGGTATATTTAAAAATAAATAAATATATAAGTAGATAAAAATAATATTTGAAAAATAAGTACCTACTTACCAAATAATTAAACCTGAATCGAAATTATAAAATATAATATGTTTTGTATTATATAATATATCTAGGTACATATAACTATCATAAACTATGTAGGTACGTATGTCAGGATAGTATAATGTGGAGTTCAGTCCTTTTTTTTCCTACCCCGAATGGGTAAACCACTTGATGGCATAATATTATGAAGATTAATTAGATAATCAAACTAAAGTCGATCAATGAGTCCTCGTGTCGTTTTCCATACAATTTGTATTGAATGTGGTCGTGACTAAATTCTTTTTTTGCAAAAAAATGAAGTAAATACATTTCAATTGACAACTTAGACACATATAATAATCTCCTACTTATATATAAAAAACCGACATCTACATGAACGTAATCAATCAAAACTTTCAAATTGCTTTCAGGCTATAGATTATTTTTATGTGTTTAGTAATTTAATAGTAATGTTCATCATAAAAATATATTTAGGGATTGTCAATCTTTCAAGAAGACAAATATGCTCTTACTATTTACATATAGTTGAGAGTTGATGGTTGGCCACAACCCTCTCGTTTATTATTAAAACCTGGGTTACATATAATTATTCGACGTGATTTTATGTTCAGTGAAAATTCTGACAAAAGTTGACCGATTTCGATGATTTTTGTTTCCATTGGAAAGGTGATATCTTCTGATTAGTCGCTTTATAAATTTCTTGAGGTGTGATAAAGGTAACCACTATCTAACGCACGATTTTTCAACTTCGGCTGTACGTTACGCGATCGGCTAATATACACATTTGTGTAATATTTAGGTACCTACCTATGACAGAATAAGAAATGAGATGTATGATTGAAAGAGATATCGTGAGTAAATGCCCTTAGATGGTTTAGCCACGTAGAAAGAATGAATGATGATCGACTGACGAAAAAAGTATATAAGGGTGATAAAAGAGGAACGAAAGGTAGAGGTCGGCCAAGGAAAAGTTAGCACGATCACATTAATTGAATTTTGAAAGATGGAGGTGTCAGAAGTAAGAATAATAGCAGAGCGTGTATGACACGATGCATGAACGTGAATGAAGCGAGAAATGTATGTCAAGATAGAGGAATCTAGTGTTCGGTCCTCTCTGCCTACCCCAAATAGGTAAACAGCGTGATGGTATGGTACCTATGACAATCGCGTGAATTACAATATGACTATAGATATATATTATAATTGTTGCTTGTTATGAAACGATCTTATATGTTTTGTGTATGTTAAATATTAATACATGAGATCCAACTGCCGATGTCTTGAGTATGTGTAAATGTAGGTATATGAATACTTAAGCGGTGTTGAGGTGAGACATTCACGAAGACGTTGCTATATAAATCATTCAAAATTATTATTATTATTACTTTTATGGTTTATACTAAATACCTACTTGGAATTGACTAATTTACAGAAGGTACCTACAGTATTGCAGCTACAAATGTAATGAAATATCAATTTTATATGTAGGTATATTTAAAAATAAATAAATATATAAGTAGATAAAAATAATATTTGAAAAATAAGTACCTACTTACCAAATAATTAAACCTGAATCGAAATTATAAAATATAATATATGTTTTGTATTATATAATATATCTAGGTAGGTACATATAACTATCATAAACTATGTAGGTACGTATGTCAGGATAGTATAATGTGGAGTTCAGTCCTTTTTTTTCCTACCCCGAATGGGTAAACCACTTGATGGCATAATAATATTATGAAGATTAATTAGATAATCAAACTAAAGTCGATCAATGAGTCCTCGTGTCGTTTTCCATAGAACTTGTATTGAATGTGGTCGTGACTAAATTCTTTTTTTGCAAAAAAATTAAGTAAATACATTTCAATTGAAAACTTAGACACATATAATTATCTCTTACTTATATATAAAAAACCGACATCTACATGAACGTAATAAATCAAAACTTTCAAATTGCTCTCAGGCTATAGATTATTTTTATGTGTTTAGTAATTTAATAGTAATGTTCATCATAAAAATATATTTAGGGATTGATTGTCAATCTTTCAAGAAGACAAATATGCACTTACTATTTAAATATAGTTGAGAGTTGATGGTTGGCCACAACCCTCTCGTTTATTATTAAAACCTGGGTTACATATAATAATTCGACGTGATTTTATGTTCAGTGAAAATTCTGACAAAAGTTGACCGATTTCGATGATTTTTGTTTCCATTGGAAAGGTGATATCTTCTGATTAGTCGCTTTATAAATTTCTTGAGGTGTGATAAAGGTAACCACTATCTAACGCACGATTTTTCAACTTCGGCTGTACGTTACGCGATCGGCTAATATACACATTTGTGTAATATTTAGGTACCTACCTATGACAGAATAAGAAATGAGATGTATGATTGAAAGAGATATCGTGAGTAAATGCCCTTAGATGGTTTGGCCACGTAGAAAGAATGAATGATGATCGACTGACGAAAAAAGTATATAAGGGTGATAAAAGAGGAACGAAAGGTAGAGGTCGGCCAAGAAAAAGTTAGCACGATCACATTAATTGAATTTTGAAAGATGGAGGTGTCAGAAGTAAGAATAATAGCAGAGCGTGTATGACACGATGCATGAACGTGAATGAAGCGAGAAATGTATGTCAAGATAGAGGAATCTAGTGTTCGGTCCTCTCTGCCTACCCCAAATAGGTAAACGGCGTGATGGTATGGTACCTATGACAATCGCGTGAATTACAATATGACTATAGATATATATTATAATTGTTGCTTGTTATGAAACGATCTTATATGTTTTGTGTATGTTAAATATTAATACATGAGATCCAACTGCCGATGTCTTGAGTATGTGTAAATGTAGGTATATGAATAGTTAAGCGGTGTTGAGGTGAGACATTCACGAAGACGTTGCTATATAAATCATTCAAAATTATTATTATTATTACTTTTATGTTTTATACTAAATACCTACTTGGAATTGACTAATTTACAGAAGGTACCTACAGTATTGCAGCTACAAATGTAATGAAATATCAATTTTATATGTAGGTATATTTAAAAATAAATAAATATATAAGTAGATAAAAATAATATTTGAAAAATAAGTATTTACCAAATAATTAAACCTGAATCGAAATTATAAAATATAATATGTTTTGTATTATATAATATATCTAGGTACATATAACTATCATAAACTATGTAGGTACGTATGTCAGGATAGTATAATGTGGAGTTCAGTCCTTTTTTTTCCTACCCCGAATGGGTAAACCACTTGATGGCATAATATTATGAAGATTAATTAGATAATCAAACTAAAGTCGATCAATGAGTCCTCGTGTCGTTTTCCATACAATTTGTATTGAATGTGGTCGTGACTAAATTCTTTTTTTGCAAAAAAATGAAGTAAATACATTTCAATTGACAACTTACACACATATAATAATCTCCTACTTATATATAAAAAACCGACATCTACATGAACGTAATCAATCAAAACTTTCAAATTGCTTTCAGGCTATAGATTATTTTTATGTGTTTAGTAATTTAATAGTAATGTTCATCATAAAAATATATTTAGGGATTGTCAATCTTTCAAGAAGACAAATATGCTCTTACTATTTACATATAGTTGAGAGTTGATGGTTGGCCACAACCCTCTCGTTTATTATTAAAACCTGGGTTACATATAATAATTCGACGTGATTTTATGTTCAGTGAAAATTCTGACAAAAGTTGACCGATTTCGATGATTTTTGTTTCCATTGGAAAGGTGATATCTTCTGATTAGTCGCTTTATAAATTTCTTGAGGTGTGATAAAGGTAACCACTATCTAACGCACGATTTTTCAACTTCGGCTGTACGTTACGCGATCGGCTAATATACACATTTGTGTAATATTTAGGTACCTACCTATGACAGAATAAGAAATGAGATGTATGATTGAAAGAGATATCGTGAGTAAATGCCCTTAGATGGTTTAGCCACGTAGAAAGAATGAATGATGATCGACTGACGAAAAAAGTATATAAGGGTGATAAAAGAGGAACGAAAGGTAGAGGTCGGCCAAGGAAAAGTTAGCACGATCACATTAATTGAATTTTGAAAGATGGAGGTGTCAGAAGTAAGAATAATAGCAGAGCGTGTATGACACGATGCATGAACGTGAATGAAGCGAGAAATGTATGTCAAGATAGAGGAATCTAGTGTTCGGTCCTCTCTGCCTACCCCAAATAGGTAAACAGCGTGATGGTATGGTACCTATGACAATCGCGTGAATTACAATATGACTATAGATATATATTATAATTGTTGCTTGTTATGAAACGATCTTATATGTTTTGTGTATGTTAAATATTAATACATGAGATCCAACTGCCGATGTCTTGAGTATGTGTAAATGTAGGTATATGAATAGTTAAGCGGTGTTGAGGTGAGACATTCACGAAGACGTTGCTATATAAATCATTCAAAATTATTATTATTATTACTTTTATGGTTTGTACTAAATACCTACTTGGAATTGACTAATTTACAGAAGGTACCTACAGTATTGCAGCTACAAATGTAATGAAATATCAATTTTATATGTAGGTATATTTAAAAATAAATAAATATATAAGTAGATAAAAATAATATTTGAAAAATAAGTACCTACTTACCAAATAATTAAACCTGAATCGAAATTATAAAATATAATATATGTTTTGTATTATATAATATATCTAGGTAGGTACATATAACTATCATAAACTATGTAGGTACGTATGTCAGGATAGTATAATGTGGAGTTCAGTCCTTTTTTTTCCTACCCCGAATGGGTAAACCACTTGATGGCATAATAATATTATGAAGATTAATTAGATAATAAAACTAAAGTCGATCAATGAGTCCTCGTGTCGTTTTCCATACAATTTGTATTGAATGTGGTCGTGACTAAATTCTTTTTTTGCAAAAAAATTAAGTAAATACATTTCAATTGAAAACTTAGACACATATAATTATCTCTTACTTATATATAAAAAACCGACATCTACATGAACGTAATCAATCAAAACTTTCAAATTGCTCTCAGGCTATAGATTATTTTTATGTGTTTAGTAATTTAATAGTAATGTTCATCATAAAAATATATTTAGGGATTGATTGTCAATCTTTCAAGAAGACAAATATGCACTTACTATTTAAATATAGTTGAGAGTTGATGGTTGGCCACAACCCTCTCGTTTATTATTAAAACCTGGGTTACATATAATAATTCGACGTGATTTTATGTTCAGTGAAAATTCTGACAAAAGTTGACCGATTTCGATGATTTTTGTTTCCATTGAAAAGGTGATATCTTCTGATTAGTCGCTTTATAAATTTCTTGAGGTGTGATAAAGGTAACCACTATCTAACGCACGATTTTTCAACTTCGGCTGTACGTTACGCGATCGGCTAATATACACATTTGTGTAATATTTAGGTACCTACCTATGACAGAATAAGAAATGAGATGTATGATTGAAAGAGATATCGTGAGTAAATGCCCTTAGATGGTTTGGCCACGTAGAAAGAATGAATGATGATCGACTGACGAAAAAAGTATATAAGGGTGATAAAAGAGGAACGAAAGGTAGAGGTCGGCCAAGAAAAAGTTAGCACGATCACATTAATTGAATTTTGAAAGATGGAGGTGTCAGAAGTAAGAATAATAGCAGAGCGTGTATGACACGATGCATGAACGTGAATGAAGCGAGAAATGTATGTCAAGATAGAGGAATCTAGTGTTCGGTCCTCTCTGCCTACCCCAAATAGGTAAACGGCGTGATGGTATGGTACCTATGACAATCGCGTGAATTACAATATGACTATAGATATATATTATAATTGTTGCTTGTTATGAAACGATCTTATATGTTTTGTGTATGTTAAATATTAATACATGAGATCCAACTGCCGATGTCTTGAGTATGTGTAAATGTAGGTATATGAATAGTTAAGCGGTGTTGAGGTGAGACATTCACGAAGACGTTGCTATATAAATCATTCAAAATTATTATTATTATTACTTTTATGTTTTATACTAAATACCTACTTGGAATTGACTAATTTACAGAAGGTACCTACAGTATTGCAGCTACAAATGTAATGAAATATCAATTTTATATGTAGGTATATTTAAAAATAAATAAATATATAAGTAGATAAAAATAATATTTGAAAAATAAGTATTTACCAAATAATTAAACCTGAATCGAAATTATAAAATATAATATGTTTTGTATTATATAATATATCTAGGTACATATAACTATCATAAACTATGTAGGTACGTATGTCAGGATAGTATAATGTGGAGTTCAGTCCTTTTTTTTCCTACCCCGAATGGGTAAACCACTTGATGGCATAATATTATGAAGATTAATTAGATAATCAAACTAAAGTCGATCAATGAGTCCTCGTGTCGTTTTCCATACAATTTGTATTGAATGTGGTCGTGACTAAATTCTTTTTTTGCAAAAAAATGAAGTAAATACATTTCAATTGACAACTTAGACACATATAATAATCTCCTACTTATATATAAAAAACCGACATCTACATGAACGTAATCAATCAAAACTTTCAAATTGCTTTCAGGCTATAGATTATTTTTATGTGTTTAGTAATTTAATAGTAATGTTCATCATAAAAATATATTTAGGGATTGTCAATCTTTCAAGAAGACAAATATGCTCTTACTATTTACATATAGTTGAGAGTTGATGGTTGGCCACAACCCTCTCGTTTATTATTAAAACCTGGGTTACATATAATAATTCGACGTGATTTTATGTTCAGTGAAAATTCTGACAAAAGTTGACCGATTTCGATGATTTTTGTTTCCATTGGAAAGGTGATATCTTCTGATTAGTCGCTTTATAAATTTCTTGAGGTGTGATAAAGGTAACCACTATCTAACGCACGATTTTTCAACTTCGGCTGTACGTTACGCGATCGGCTAATATACACATTTGTGTAATATTTAGGTACCTACCTATGACAGAATAAGAAATGAGATGTATGATTGAAAGAGATATCGTGAGTAAATGCCCTTAGATGGTTTAGCCACGTAGAAAGAATGAATGATGATCGACTGACGAAAAAAGTATATAAGGGTGATAAAAGAGGAACGAAAGGTAGAGGTCGGCCAAGGAAAAGTTAGCACGATCACATTAATTGAATTTTGAAAGATGGAGGTGTCAGAAGTAAGAATAATAGCAGAGCGTGTATGACACGATGCATGAACGTGAATGAAGCGAGAAATGTATGTCAATATAGAGGAATCTAGTGTTCGGTCCTCTCTGCCTACCCCAAATAGGTAAACAGCGTGATGGTATGGTACCTATGACAATCGCGTGAATTACAATATGACTATAGATATATATTATAATTGTTGCTTGTTATGAAACGATCTTATATGTTTTGTGTATGTTAAAAATTAATACATGAGATCCAACTGCCGATGTCTTGAGTATGTGTACATGTAGGTATATGAATACTTAAGCGGTGTTGAGGTGAGACATTCACGAAGACGTTGCTATATAAATCATTCAAAATTATTATTATTATTACTTTTATGTTTTATACTAAATACCTACTTGGAATTGACTAATTTACAGTAGGTACCTACAGTATTGCAGCTACAAATGTAATGAAATATCAATTTTATATGTAGGTATATTTAAAAATAAATAAATATATAAGTAGATAAAAATAATATTTGAAAAATAAGTACCTACTTACCAAATAATTAAACCTGAATCGAAATTATAAAATATAATATATGTTTTGTATTATATAATATATCTAGGTAGGTACATATAACTATCATAAACTATGTAGGTACGTATGTCAGGATAGTATAATGTGGAGTTCAGTCCTTTTTTTTCCTACCCCGAATGGGTAAACCACTTGATGGCATAATAATATTATGAAGATTAATTAGATAATCAAACTAAAGTCGATCAATGAGTCCTCGTGTCGTTTTCCATACAATTTGTATTGAATGTGGTCGTGACTAAATTCTTTTTTTGCAAAAAAATTAAGTAAATACATTTCAATTGAAAACTTAGACACATATAATTATCTCTTACTTATATATAAAAAACCGACATCTACATGAACGTAATCAATCAAAACTTTCAAATTGCTCTCAGGCTATAGATTATTTTTATGTGTTTAGTAATTTAATAGTAATGTTCATCATAAAAATATATTTAGGGATTGATTGTCAATCTTTCAAGAAGACAAATATGCACTTACTATTTAAATATAGTTGAGAGTTGATGGTTGGCCACAACCCTCTCGTTTATTATTAAAACCTGGGTTACATATAATAATTCGACGTGATTTTATGTTCAGTGAAAATTCTGACAAAAGTTGACCGATTTCGATGATTTTTGTTTCCATTGGAAAGGTGATATCTTCTGATTAGTCGCTTTATAAATTTCTTGAGGTGTGATAAAGGTAACCACTATCTAACGCACGATTTTTCAACTTCGGCTGTACGTTACGCGATCGGCTAATATACACATTTGTGTAATATTTAGGTACCTACCTATGACAGAATAAGAAATGAGATGTATGATTGAAAGAGATATCGTGAGTAAATGCCCTTAGATGGTTTAGCCACGTAGAAAGAATGAATGATGATCGACTGACGAAAAAAGTATATAAGGGTGATAAAAGAGGAACGAAAGGTAGAGGTCGGCCAAGGAAAAGTTAGCACGATCACATTAATTGAATTTTGAAAGATGGAGGTGTCAGAAGTAAGAATAATAGCAGAGCGTGTATGACACGATGCATGAACGTGAATGAAGCGAGAAATGTATGTCAAGATAGAGGAATCTAGTGTTCGGTCCTCTCTGCCTACCCCAAATAGGTAAACAGCGTGATGGTATGGTACCTATGACAATCGCGTGAATTACAATATGACTATAGATATATATTATAATTGTTGCTTGTTATGAAACGATCTTATATGTTTTGTGTATGTTAAATATTAATACATGAGATCCAACTGCCGATGTCTTGAGTATGTGTAAATGTAGGTATATGAATAGTTAAGCGGTGTTGAGGTGAGACATTCACGAAGACGTTGCTATATAAATCATTCAAAATTATTATTATTATTACTTTTATGGTTTATACTAAATACCTACTTGGAATTGACTAATTTACAGAAGGTACCTACAGTATTGCAGCTACAAATGTAATGAAATATCAATTTTATATGTAGGTATATTTAAAAATAAATAAATATATAAGTAGATAAAAATAATATTTGAAAAATAAGTATTTACCAAATAATTAAACCTGAATCGAAATTATAAAATATAATATGTTTTGTATTATATAATATATCTAGGTACATATAACTATCATAAACTATGTAGGTACGTATGTCAGGATAGTATAATGTGGAGTTCAGTCCTTTTTTTTCCTACCCCGAATGGGTAAACCACTTGATGGCATAATATTATGAAGATTAATTAGATAATCAAACTAAAGTCGATCAATGAGTCCTCGTGTCGTTTTCCATACAATTTGTATTGAATGTGGTCGTGACTAAATTCTTTTTTTGCAAAAAAATGAAGTAAATACATTTCAATTGACAACTTAGACACATATAATAATCTCCTACTTATATATAAAAAACCGACATCTACATGAACGTAATCAATCAAAACTTTCAAATTGCTTTCAGGCTATAGATTATTTTTATGTGTTTAGTAATTTAATAGTAATGTTCATCATAAAAATATATTTAGGGATTGTCAATCTTTCAAGAAGACAAATATGCTCTTACTATTTACATATAGTTGAGAGTTGATGGTTGGCCACAACCCTCTCGTTTATTATTAAAACCTGGGTTACATATAATAATTCGACGTGATTTTATGTTCAGTGAAAATTATGACAAAAGTTGACCGATTTCGATGATTTTTGTTTCCATTGGAAAGGTGATATCTTCTGATTAGTCGCTTTATAAATTTCTTGAGGTGTGATAAAGGTAACCACTATCTAACGCACGATTTTTCAACTTCGGCTGTACGGTACGCGATCGGCTAATATACACATTTGTGTAATATTTAGGTAGGTACCTACCTATGACAGAATAAGAAATGAGATGTATGATTGAAAGAGATATCGTGAGTAAATGCCCTTAGGTGGTTTGGCCACGTAGAAAGAATGAATGATGATCGACTGACGAAAAAAGTATATAAGGGTGATAAAAGAGGAACGAAAGGTAGAGGTCGGCCAAGGAAAAGTTAGCACGATCACATTAATTGAATTTTGAAAGATGGAGGTGTCAGAAGTAAGAATAATAGCAGAGCGTGTATGACACGATGCATGAACGTGAATGAAGCGAGAAATGTATGTCAATATAGAGGAATCTAGTGTTCGGTCCTCTCTGCCTACCCCAAATAGGTAAACGGCGTGATGGTATGGTACCTATGCAAACGCGTGAATTACAATATGACTATAGATATATATTATAATTGTTGCTTGTTATGAAACGATCTTATATGTTTTGTGTATGTTAAATATTAATACATGAGATCCAACTGCCGATGTCTTGAGTATGTGTAAATGTAGGTATATGAATAGTTAAGCGGTGTTGAGGTGAGACATTCACGAAGACGTTGCTATATAAATCATTCAAAATTATTATTATTATTACTTTTATGTTTTATACTAAATACCTACTTGGAATTGACTAATTTACAGAAGGTACCTACAGTATTGCAGCTACAAATGTAATGAAATATCAATTTTATATGTAGGTATATTTAAAAATAAATAAATATATAAGTAGATAAAAATAATATTTGAAAAATAAGTATTTACCAAATAATTAAACCTGAATCGAAATTATAAAATATAATATGTTTTGTATTATATAATATATCTAGGTACATATAACTATCATAAACTATGTAGGTACGTATGTCAGGATAGTATAATGTGGAGTTCAGTCCTTTTTTTTCCTACCCCGAATGGGTAAACCACTTGATGGCATAATATTATGAAGATTAATTAGATAATCAAACTAAAGTCGATCAATGAGTCCTCGTGTCGTTTTCCATACAATTTGTATTGAATGTGGTCGTGACTAAATTCTTTTTTTGCAAAAAAATGAAGTAAATACATTTCAATTGACAACTTAGACACATATAATAATCTCCTACTTATATATAAAAAACCGACATCTACATGAACGTAATCAATCAAAACTTTCAAATTGCTTTCAGGCTATAGATTATTTTTATGTGTTTAGTAATTTAATAGTAATGTTCATCATAAAAATATATTTAGGGATTGTCAATCTTTCAAGAAGACAAATATGCTCTTACTATTTACATATAGTTGAGAGTTGATGGTTGGCCACAACCCTCTCGTTTATTATTAAAACCTGGGTTACATATAATAATTCGACGTGATTTTATGTTCAGTGAAAATTCTGACAAAAGTTGACCGATTTCGATGATTTTTGTTTCCATTGGAAAGGTGATATCTTCTGATTAGTCGCTTTATAAATTTCTTGAGGTGTGATAAAGGTAACCACTATCTAACGCACGATTTTTCAACTTCGGCTGTACGGTACGCGATCGGCTAATATACACATTTGTGTAATATTTAGGTAGGTACCTACCTATGACAGAATAAGAAATGAGATGTATGATTGAAAGAGATATCGTAAGTAAATGCCCTTAGGTGGTTTGGCCACGTAGAAAGAATGAATGATGATCGACTGACGAAAAAAGTATATAAGGGTGATAAAAGAGGAACGAAAGGTAGAGGTCGGCCAAGGAAAAGTTGGCACGATCACATAAATGGAATTTTGAAAGATGGAGGTGTCAGAAGTAAGAATAATAGCAGAGCGTGTATGACACGATGCATGAACGTGAATGAAGCGAGAAATGTATGTCAATATAGAGGAATCTAGTGTTCGGTCCTCTCTGCCTACCCCAAATAGGTAAACGGCGTGATGGTATGGTACCTATGACAATCGCGTGAATTACAATATGACTATGGATATATATTATAATTGTTGCTTGTTGTGAAATGATCTTATATGTTTTGTGTAGGTTAAATGTAAATACATGAGATCCAACTGCCGATGTCTTGAGTATGTGTAAATGTAGGTATATGAATACCTACTTGGATTTGACTAATTTACAGTACCAAATTAAATTGGTCATAATTAAAGAATTTTTTAGCGTAATTTTACATCAATTTCTCAACAGGTAGGTATCACGTAGAGAGTGCACACAACTAGTTTCGAATATTGCAATAATTTATCTTTTTAATAAGTATTTCATCATCAAAACAGGTTTTATTTGAAATACTATGAAAATGTAGTTCTGAAGCATTTTTGTATATATATATATATACTCTTCGGACTGGTCGCGCCACTTGGCGTTTACACACAAGAAGTATTTTTTTATACGGAAAGAATACACGTGGTCCAGAGATAAGTATGCTGTTATTGTAATATGCGGACTTGACGTAAGGTCCGCATTTTCGCATATATTCATACTCTTCGGACTGGTGGCGCCACGTGGTGTTTACACGCATGAACTAAAAGTTTAGCATGTGTTAACTTTTTATGACAAAAATACCGAATTTGGGGACCCCAATACCAAAATCTCAAGATTTCTCCAATAGACTATTTAGAATGCGAGGATTCTAACGGTACATTTGACGCGTTGCTTAATTATTATGCGGACGTCCTCACTTTGAGGTCTGTCCGCACAATCGTGGTTTTTGTCACGGCAAGGTCCGCACTTTATTGCAGCCGCGAACACACACACACACACACACACACACACACACACACACACAGAGATACGTTGTGATGAAACATTCAGAATATGATATCAGCATGATACTTGTTGATAATCTGATATCAGATACTAGTCGACCTTCGTGGCTCAGTGTTGACCTTCGTAGCTCAGTTGGTTAGGTATCTGACTGCTGATCCAAGGGTCCCGGGTTTGATTACCGGTGGAGACACAGTTTTTAATTATGTTTTCTGTCTGTGAGACGATCAATATCGTGCCTCAATAACTTGTTATTGAGTGCGTGTTAAATTTATTTATTTATTTTCTTTGGGAAGCTACAGCTCATTTACAGTTTAATGATACAATATTATTTTTACAGTGTTAGAGCCAAAAAAAGCATTCCATCAACATAATATAAAAACAAATAACAGTTTACAAGCCAAAAATATTCATACACACATCTTCACACACACACACCCTCACACACACTTATATACACAATCACACACACATTCATACATACACATATATACAACAACTAGGGAAGGGAAGAGATATATGTTTGATAGTTATATGTTTGACTTGTACCTGTTAGTTGCCCGAGAAGCAAGATAAAAAAAAAATAACAATCATCAATAAGAAATAGCTTCAAAAATGGCGATATCATTACTCCCCACTTGTATTTTGAGTACTGCTTGACAGTTTTCACGATCGTAGTAGGTATATATGTTTTGAAGTAAACAGTCTATTGCTGTGCGATGGAATATATTATGTGCAAATAAATTGTACGCGACGACCTTTGCTCACGGTCAATGCAGTATGGCATTGACAATGTGTGAAATGTTAGGATTTTGTATTGGCATATATCGTATCCCGTTTGGCACGACTCTCAATTCGATCACGTTACTTCGACAGCCGTTTTACGATATGTGTGGAGTATTATTATTGCTCTGAAGTCAAGTGTATTCCATCTCTTCGGTCTATTATTTGTTTAACGTTCTTCAACCAAAATTTGATTTCTATCAATTTATATTCATTTTATGGATCTCGAGATACGTAACGTTAGGAATTCTGCAACACCAGATGCTAGATTAAAAAAATACTGGCTGGTTTACTGGCTAACTATTTTTAATCTGTGTCGTTAAACATTTTATTTTTTGCGTTATTGATCATTGATTGTTTGTTTGCCGTCTCTCTATTTTTGTCAAAGTGAGGGAATGACTTTTTTTAATTTTCGTTTCATATACGTCCATACCTGATGTCGCAAACATTTCTATATTTTTACGACATAACGTTGCCGTTCTTCAGATTTCGACGTGTTTAGTCGTGCCAACTTTTTCTTGGCCAATCACCTCTTTTCACCCATTTTTTGTGTCATTCATGCTGTTCATGGCCAAACTATCGTTAATGCATTATTTTTTTTCTTATTAATACCATTTTTCAAAATTGTCGTCTATATTGTTCGAATAATTTTCTGGCAAAATTTAGCGACGTCAGTGGCATAAAAGACTATTGCCCACCGGTCCTGCATGTTGCAGTTGGCCGAACTTGTGGGGTACACAGATTATAATATGTGGGGTAGCTGCACATATGTGCTGTGGTCTGCTGGTCTCTCAAGGATGTATCATGTTTAAGTCATCACCTAGAGCCAAGCAACAATTCTCAAGAATTAAAGGCTTTATAGTATATTTTTCAAGCTTTGAAATAACTTAAGTTTGACTTGGCTGTGACGTCAGGAGTTTTTAATTTAGATACGTAGCATTATTTGTTGTTAAGGTCAAGATGGAGGAGATGGAGTATGGCGATACGTAGGAGATCAGCATGTCAAGTATCGAGTATTTCTGGATGAATGAGCAGCGGTCGGGATTCCTACGCGCATTCTTGGCTTGCCGCCCATTAATTACACACAAACCTCGTGTAGAATGTATCTAAAGACACCGACCAATACGGAGAGAGACGACGATGATTATTCCGCGCAATTCGCAGCGACAAGACGTAAATAAAATACTTGCGATTTTTTTGCAACGTTTGAAAAACGACCATAGTGATAGCTTTCGCTTTTTTATGTTTTCGTTCTATTGGCCGTGAAACGTATACCACTGCCAGCAGACAATGTAGCTTTTTATTTGAATTATGAATGATCTAGTGTAGGTAGCATAGTTTATTTTCATAAAGATGAAGTATGTTTCTTATTTTTTCATAATATTACACTACACGATAGAAGAAAAGACATTTCGAAATGATCACTCTTAGGTACGACCGCACTCTTCTAGACGTTCATAGAACTTGAAGACTTGTTTATAGAATATTCTATATTTTTCATCCTTTGTTTATGTTTAGAAATTAACTAGAATTAAGAAATGTATTGTTTATTTTGACAAACAGCAAATCATTTAGGACATTCAATACAAACTTATTTATTTTGTGGTACCTAGTGTTAAAATTTCTCAACTTCGTACCTCGTTAAACTCATATTTTTGGCTGTGTCCATCTTTTAAAGACAATATGATGACTTAATAAAAAGGAAATTATTTTCAGTAGTAGGTATGCAACAAAAACACTTTTTTTGGGTTATAGGAACATTTATAGATGTACGTATATGTATAATTTGTTTTATAATATTATATTATTCAAAGTATTTTTTTTTAATATCAAAGCATTTAATCGCATACCAAGATTACTTCGTATTTCAATCGTCCTATTTGGATTTTCTTTCTTCTGCAATCAGATAATACGGTTTTACGAACCTGTTTATAATTTATGGTAGCCATATTATATTTTTCTCTTTGAAATTGATATGCTAAAAAGCAGACAGCTGCGGGTTTCTTTGCCGATTTTCGCGCATGGAGGATCTTCTTTGGAAAATGACATGTTTTAAATTCCTTCATCTCTCATTCCACGTCCAAAAATACGCCATAGCTCCGTATGTTGTATTCTAATATGTTGTATGTTAATAAAAAATCACTTATGCGTGTACAGTAAATCTTGTAATGTTTTATGTAATCGTATTCTCTCATCCGTATGAATTAATCCGAATTCAGTAGTCCCTCTGTATACACGAAGGTTTACTATAAAATGTTCAACAAAAAAGTAATCGTCCTTTGCAGAAGCTACATGAACATTAGGTGTACGGCTGTGCATTATCTTAGTAAAGGAAGCACGAAACATTTTATTTAATTTAAGGAAATTTTATTTACAAAAACCAAGTACACCAGAAAAGTTTCTATAAATAGTTAACAATAAGTTAATATCAAAACATTAGTTGTAACAAACCGGAGAATTAATAAAATTTAAGTAAAAAAGAAAATAAAATAAAAACCAGTTAACACGTACCTACATAAAAACTCACAATACACAAAAAACATGTTCTTTCAAAGCTGCAAGATTGTTATTTTAAATATCGATTGCAGATTTATCGATAGAATTATATAATTTACAACTAACTACGTATGACAAAAGAGTTTTGCGCATATAATACAAGACATCGACATAACTTTCTACCACCTTGGACACGTACCTCGTACGGACAAAGACATTACAGATTTCTTGCTCCAAAAATAGTTAATATTATTAATAACGATACACTACCTTCCTCCACGCACAATTTGAAGCGTCAGGTAACACTTTAGCTTATGAATAAGGGCAGACAGGGATCGGAATCAACACTAACACACATTTTTCGTTAAATTTGCACACATATACATTGAACATCTGAATTATCCTACAAATCCAGTATAAATTCATTTTCTTAATTGTGTAATCTTAATAATATACCCTCAATATTTAACCTTTATCTAAATGCCTAAGAGTAAAATTTCAATAAAATTTTAGTAAAATTTCAATATTTTTACTTTGTATACCATTATGAAATTTACTGTAGGTACTGAAATATGTAAATAAATAAATAAAATAATAAAAATACGTTGATATGTTATAAAAAATATAAAAATACTTGGTAATTGTTCTATTGTGTTTATTTGATTATTGACGCGTTTCGTGCAAAGCACATCGTCAGAATAATGCTCTACAAGACTGAGACTAGTGGTTATATACAAAATTTACATGGCAGGTGTATAAAAATGTTGGTTTTTGAACGGTTGAAAAGAAGTTATATAATGCAAATGAATCTATACAAATCTGGATTTGTAGGATAATTCATTTGCATTATATAACTTCTTTTCAACCGTTCAAAAACCAACATTTTTATACACCTGCCATGTAAATTTTGTATATAACCACTAGTCTCAGTCTTGTAGAGCATTATTCTGACGATGTGCTTTGCACGAAACGCGTCAATAATCAAATAAACACAATAGAACAATTACCAAGTATTTTTATATTTTTTATAACATATCAACGTACAATGGAGTTCTATCAAGAATTGTCGATCGACAAACTAAACTTAATAAAAATAGTTGTACACATAGGAATTGTGTCTCCACAAGGTAGTGGTATGGAATATGCTTGATAGTAGTTACTTGTTTCGTCCGATGAGCCGCTCCCGGGATGTATGTATATAAGGCTACAAGCTCTGAAACGTTCGCAATGGAGTGGGGTAGTAGACTGCGAAATTTTATGTCTCCTCACAGACCAGTCTTGTCTTATCAGCAAACTTACTTACTTATACAGCCATTTCTGTCCGCTGTTGAACGTAGGCCTCCCCCATATCTCTCCATATATCTCTGTTTTGCGCCTTCTGCATCCAATCACCAGCCATTCTTTTTATATCATCAGACCATCGCGTGGGGACCTCCCTCTACTTCTTTTATCTTCGCGAGGTCTCCATTCCACTACCCTTTTTGTCCACCTCTGGTCTTGAAGTCTACCAACGTGTCCCGCAAAAGACCACTTGAGCTTAGCCACTCTTTCGTCGACATCTGTTACTTCTGACCTTCCACGTATCTCCTTATTTCTTATTCGGTCCGATAGTTTAATATGTAGCATGGCTCTTTCATGTTTTCTTAGTGCTACGCGGAATTTTCTCAGGGTCGACTTGGTGAGTGTAAGCGTTTCTGCTCCGTATGTTAGTACTGGCAGTACACATTGGTCGTACATTTTGCGTTTAAGGCTTTGCGGAATGTTGCTGTCGAAGAACTTCACAAAGATACGACACGCTGGCCACCCAAGACCAATTCTCCTCTGAAGCTCAGCGGTCTGGTTATCTCTGGAGAGTAAGATGTTGTGGCCGAGATATTTGTATTCATTGACCTCCTCTATGATCTGTTTGTCAATGTCTACAGTACTGCCGAGGATCAGATTTGTCATGATTTTTGTCTTGCTTGTCTTATCAAAAAATGCTCTATATTCAGAATGGGTAGTGAACCTCATTGCTGAACCATGTGAGAAAAAAAAATATTTCCTCTCTTTTAGCCCTACCAATAAAAGCCGTTCCACACAAAACCCGCCTCTAATGACATCCCATCAACAGCCAATTCCGTTGTCTTCATTTAAGCACATCGTCACATTCTGTGTTTGTTGAAAATCTGCCTGAGGAGGGAACGGTTAAAAAAGTTAACAACTAGATATTTGAGAAAGATTAAATATTCGTTATACAGGGTCTTTGAATGACATGTTCCATTGATAGTAAAGCGGGTTGGTAACCAAGTGGTTACCGGTTGAATATCAAATCAAAAAAAATTGATACGGTTTGTGTTAAGATTACAAGGACAGTGGTTTTGAGGATATGAAGAAGAAAGAATAGGTTCAAACTTACAATGAGTATATTGATCACAATTATCAGTTTTCTTATAGATAAATTAATAAACAATATAACACATACAGATGAACTTTCTCACGATGAGTAGGTATAACGAGCGAGTTAGCAAGCGAGTCGAAGAGAGCGAGCGAGCAGGTTAGCGAAACGTAGTGAGCCGAATAAGGACAATCACGATCTCGATACAGTGTACAGATGTACACTCCCTTAAATAGTGCTAGCGCCAAGGGTTGGTGAGTTCAACGTCCGCGAACTTGCTCGAACCTTTCTATGTAGAAACATACCGCTGTCGCGGTTACTGTCACACGCTCGACACCGAGGGCGACGAACTCGGCCTAGCGATAAACAAATATACTTGTTGTCGCTAGGCGCGCGCTCGAAAGGAATTTCTCGAAGGTGGTCTGCCACAATAGTATAGAATAAAAAAAATATTTTCATCCAAAGTAAATAATCTTTTTTTTTCCTTTTTTCCCACAATTGTTTTTTCTTACTCTAATTGGATTAATTATTGGCAGATTGATTTGTCCACAGCATCGTTCATAAAACCAATATACGAGTATGTAAGATGAATCGCAAAAAGCGAGGGTTTGCCGTATGTAGATTTGCGGGTGCGGCATTATCTCTTTACAAAATTGTGTTCTGTGAGTGAAATCATTAGGGTAGACCTATTAGTTTTAATCTTTTCTAGCGTTTCACAGAATGGAGATATTTTCAAGTGTTCAAAACAAAACAATTTAAAATAGACCATAAACATAGCATAGTTTTAGTAATAAACAAAAGTGATTTCTCGAGACTGAATAATTTCGTTGTTATTAAAACGCCATATGAAATAATTACAGGCGAGAGTTATAATGAAGAGTTATATACAGGGACGAATTATTTTGATCATTTTATTTTAAGTACTTCGAGACTTTTCAAATTTCTTTATTTCCTTGCGAATTATTTTGGAAGGTATCTAGATCATCTTTAACGTGGTTAATCTACGAAGATTATACTTACTCGACGGAGTGAGGATGTCTTCGTTTGTTTTTTTCCAGTGAAATGTCGTCTGGTACTAAAAGTGTACCTATGTACATTATTTAAAAAAAAAATAGCATCTATTCGAGAAATCATAAATTTTGAAAGGTACAGTAGGCGTAGCGCATGCGCAAGTCTCAAGATATCAGATAACCAGGGCGGCAAGTCTGTTCCAACAGTAGCGTCTAGCCCCTGAGTTTCTTTTCTGCATTCTTAGGTTAGGTTTAAGTTTGTGTATAATAATAATAGCGACTCGCGTGAGCGAGTTGCTTTATAAATTGAATTATAAATTATTATAAATTAAATATATAATATTCTTTTAATTTTTCGCATTTAATATAAAATTTCACAGCTCATTTGACTTAATACTACGAGATCTCAACCAATCAGAGAGCCAACCGGAAACAGAATGCAAACGGGTAGATTCAGATTGTAGACTCTAGTTGTTCCAACCGGCGAAATCAAAACCCTCGTGATTACCAATATCATGGATATAATTATCATATGGAGTTCTATGACATCTAAAGATATATAGAACTCAATATAATGATTATATCCACGATATGGGTAATCGTGAGGGTTTTGATTTTGTTGGTTGTATCAGACTTGCCCCCCAGGTAACATAAGAATTATTTATATTTACTTCGTGTATTCCTTATTTAAATAATGTATATTTTAGTTTTCGTATTTTGTGAGGTATTAAAAACATTTCACCGAAATGATAAACTGTTACGAAATTTATATTACAAAGTAATTTATTACATATTATTATATTATATCCACCTCACTAGACTTAGCCTGTACCAAGGTGGAATATTCACAATCACATTAATACATCTTTATACAATATTTTCATCATATTTCATTCAGTTTTCGTGACAGTATGTATTCTATATGTGTTGCATCGTTTTTTTATGTGAATATTTTTTGACTTTAAATTTCTCCCGACTCTTGAGTACGGTTCTGGCCTTCAATGGCGTTCTCTTAAATTGCCGGCTGTGTTGCATTGTTTCGGCAATATTAACTTTTTCTTTTCAAATTTTCATTTGGCGAAATATTTCATAACACTCGGTGGTTTTCTCATCTAGCCTCTTTCAATTCAACTCGTTCAATTTAAAATTCAAATTGAACGCTCCTCCGAATGTATTATTATTATTATTGGAAACTTTTAGGATTTAGATTTAGACTATGGGCATTTGACGGATTATGAAAACTTTACCCTGTTTCGAATAAAGTTTAATTCTGGGGTATAATATTTCATGGAATTATAACTTTTATACGAATCCTTTCTAAATTTAAGAATGCTATTGATTTTTAGAAGTATGTAGTTTTATTCGTTTTTCACAATTTATTTTATGGCCTCTGGGAGAAGAAAAAGTCAAACTGGATTAGTAATTTAACTGTTTAGAAACATTTTTAACACCTATTATGGAGCGCACAAGCTTTTTCCTAAAAACAAAAGCTTTCCGAAACCCACCTCGTCTCACTCGCACCCGTCCATTATTAGTCGGGCGCGACAGAGAAAGACCATCTTCGTGTGGGACGAAGTCTTCTGATAACCGTTCGACTCCGAGTATTTCCGAACTTTGCCGATTCACTTCGTAACTCAAACAATGAAACCCACACTTGCAAATACATTTTTTTTCACGAGTTAATACCGAATTCATTTGGAAAGTCTATTTACACAAAATAAATGGTTGGAGCTGCCTGCATATCTCGAAAACAGAGAGGATAGAAAATCAACAATATAATAATTTGTTCACTGTAAATTAATTATTTAAACCTTAATTATGTGCATTGAAATATTTGACTTTCGTTTTGTATATGCACAATACAATGCTCAATGCACACAATCGAATTTATTTTATTTTGTTGTGTTCATTTTATGTTTAGTTTGTGATTTGAAGGAAATATTTTACACCTTATATTTTCCATTGAATCATTTATTAGTAATAGTGTTTTTGATCAACGTAAATTTAGCAAATTCATCGGTATCATTTCACAAATCAAAACAATAGTCCCATGTGTATAGTATAGAGTAGACGAGAAGCTACCGAGTGTGTACATGTAGATACATATGTCGGTAGAAATGTACGTCAGCATAATATAAAAGAGATTGGTAGAAATTGTTCCTTTGTTGTGTTGTGGTGTTTCGGTTGTAGATAACATTTGAGAAAATCAAATTTCCACGCGTCGTCTTCTAATAAAGTAGCGGCGACGGTGGAGGAGGTGTGTGGTGGCTTGACCGAGATATGTGGGGATGAAACTTTAACTGACTACACGTGCTGCTGAGATTTACGAAGAATTCAAAAAACTCGGGCGATCTTATCTTTTCTCATTTAATGCCAGTTTTTTAATTATAAATAATGTATCTAATGTAATATTTATCATAATATCTTACGGAATTAAAGAATATGAACTTTATTAAATGTTGCAGTTTTTTTTACTATCAACTACTGTGTGTAATGATTTCGCAATATTATTTATGATTTCGAATTTTTTAAGAATACCTTTATTTACGTCAAATTCTCAACGGGTATCACGTAGATGTAGACCATTAGTTTTGTATGTATGGCGTACTGTCGAAGTTTGTGTAGTATCAAATTTCAAAAACATTTTTCTCTTTCTTTATTGCGTGTTTTATCGACGTTAAAGGCAGGGATCTTTGAAACTGTATAATTTTTCCCATAAACACGTTTTTGTTTAACTTTGTAAAATTATTTTTCTTATTTGTGTGAAAGGAAACTTATTATTCTATCTTTAAATGAAACAAAACTTTATTTTCCAAGAGAAACCAAGAAGTTTATTGGTCTTGTGTAATACTAAAATATACTTCAATATTTGAATGATGCGATCGGTTCCGAATGATCGTTGATAAAAAACCTAGGATTTACAGTGCCCAAATAAACTATTCAATTCTTCAAACGCTATTGAACTGTTAACAACTAGATTGAAACTTAATTTATAGATATGGCGAAGTGGAATTGCTAAAAGATACCTATACTGTTTCTCGAAATGGTCAGAAACTTGCGTGTGGTCGGTAGAGCGCCTATGAATTTTATTCGTCGAAGAATGTGGTAATACGAGTACCTACATACATAGATTGCGTGTGTCGGAGGTCTTCATGGGGAAATGTTAAATTGGGCATCCAACCCCGATCGGTAACCGAAGCTAGAATCCTACCAGTGAGATATTATGTCCGTGGTCAGATAAGGGGGATAAACCATAAACAGTGAGATTGGCTGCTACGGGGGTGGGCTGAATAATGGCGTTTCTTTTAACACATACCAAATAAGTAACCGACACGCGAGACTTTCGGAGACTAGACTTTCTTTCATTTTGTATCTTCATACATACATAATTTCATCGTGCCGTGTTTCTGTGTCGGCCATTACACAATCTCATACCACGACATGGCTTTCTCTGTGTTCCTGCCGAAATGTGGAACGACATAATGAAGTGTTTCGACCTCTAAACCAATTCCACTTTACAGGTACATGTTCTCACCGGTAAATTCACCTGACTTAACACGATATCCTTTAAAGATTGTTCGATGGCTGAGTGGATAGGTTTTCAGTTTCATTCTGGATTTGTTAGATTCATTTTGACTTGTGTATTAGTGCCATTATAAATTTTGTTTTTTTTTTATGTACAATTTTTTTTTCGTAGGGCAGAGCGGGGTCACTTGAATATTATTTTACAAAAATCGTGTTGTTTCTTATAGCGGTGATGGCCCAGCGGTAAGGACGGTTCGAATCCGGGCGGGGCACGCATTGCACCTCTGGATTTTCAAAAAAAATCTATGTACGTATTTATATCACTAGCTATGTGTAGCCATGATCCAATTTGTCTGGTTCCCCTTTCTAAGGGTTACGAAGGTCAGATTGCAGTCGCTTCAATGTAATAACCAGACAAAAATCGCCTATTCCAGGATCATGGTCAAAGCGTAACCCGATAGAAACGGGACAAAATCGCTAATGGGAAAGAAGAGTGTTGTTTCTTGTATATTGATAAATACGAAATGATATTTTCTAAAACTGTTACAACTTCTTTATTTGGCTACATAGTTTTATAAAAAGTCTAACAATTGCGTTATTTACAGGACTAATTTAGGTATGCGCTTCCGTAGTCAACTCTTTTTCTAACGATTTTTCATAATTAATTTATACTGACGATCAAATTTACATTTTGAAAGTATATTAGTACCTACTTGTATTCTAAGAACAAAACTCAAAGACAAAGTTTCTGTAAATATCCAACATTATCTCAAATCGACTTTAAGAACAACTGCTTAAACTAATACTGATATTGGATTATAAATATCTTAATATTCAAAGAATTGTTTCGCTGTATTTCAATGTAATTTAAGATTTTCAAATTATATTGACTCTATGGATCCAGTTTGTTTACATTTTCGTATCGTCAATATTTAGACGTAACTGAGTATTAAATTGTTCTGTATATACATTACCTAAGATTTTATGCGTTAGTAGGTATTTTTCCCTCTTATACTGTAACATTTTACGCTAGAAAGCTGTGTTTTTTCTTCTGGTAGATTATCTGTGATCATTCGTTTAGGTGAATTTGCAGGGATGGCATGAACTGGATTGGAGTGGATGAATGCGGTCACAGGAACTTCAGGAAATCTAATAGAAATAATAACGGTGTATGCGAAAATTGGACCAGGCAAAACCATTTTTTTGAATAAACAATTATAATACAAGAGGATAACGAACAATTTTCAATATGGCACGATTGGTTTTCAAATATTTTTCTTGTCTAAAAGAATAAGAGTAGCTCGAATAACTTTAATTTATATGGCTTTCTGATGGGTACGAATGCTATGCACTTTTATCATCCCTTCAAGTTGGTGCGAGCATTTTTTCATTTCACTTAACTCTAACATATATTATATCGGTATGTGAATTTTACATTGTACATATTCATCTATAGCCGGAATGATCATCGAAAAATGTTACCCATGCCTCAACTAGCCATTTCAATTTGGCATTTTTTGGTGTTCTCCGTACAAAGTTTCTAAGTTTTTCTATGTTCTGCAAAGGGGAAAGATTCAGTCGTAAGCGGTAACGTCAAATACTATGTATGTACGTAAAACTTAGAATACAAATATTTTTTTTAATACATACTAGTATTTTACATATTAGGTACCTAAATATTATAACATTGTTAATATTTTATGTGCAATTTACAGATGTTCATTCTTTGAACATAATTTACTGGTATTTTAATAGTTCTTTTTTTTTCCTTTTTATTTTTTTTTGTCTAAAATATTTTGCTTAGCCAAAATGAATACGTTCTTCTTGGACTATTACTAGTTGCATGTAACACATGAGATCCAACTGTCGATAGCGATAGTATGTATAGTTGAAGATAAGAATCAAACTATAAACCCAAAAATCCAAATTATTGAAAATTTTAACACATATTGGCATGTCAAGATAGGACAGTTTGGAGGTCAGTTTTTTTTTCCTGCACGGAATATGAAAGCATGATGGTTCTGTATGTATGTTTGGAGATTAAGTATCAAACTATTAAGTCTTCTTACAAATTGAGATATACTTCTACAATATTAATATTTTTTATAGAAAATTAAATTATCTAGTTGGGGTGTTTCGGCTTTTTTCGATATTTTTAAAAGATTTTGAAATAAAGGCAGTTAAACCCATAAATTAATTATAAAAAAAATATTTTTCTTAATAAAAAATGTTTGAGAAACCCTGGAATTTTAAAAAAAAAACTGATTTGAGATTTTTTATTTGTCTATTTTTATACCAATTTTCAGCGTTCTAGCTTTTATGGTTTCTGAGATACATGAAAAATAAACCAAAATTTCAAAAGTTGATAACCCCTGACTGAAACAAAAATTCACAATTCTGAGTACAAAAGTTTTGTAGGCTTATAACTTTTAATACTGAAATTTTGGGCTCTGTAAATTGAACGGATCAAAAGTTATAAGGGGGGGGGGGGACAGACACACACACACACACAGACACACACACAAAACTCACAAAAATGTTCTACTCCGAATTCTGAGTAAATCCATGTATGGGAACATAATATATGCTGCGAGGCCTCTAGTTGGTGTTATTGGCATGCAAAAAGTCCACTACGCCATACAAAATGTTCCTTCGTACACGCATCTTGGCTTAATAATGTCGATTTTGAAATATAGGCAGTTAAACTCATAATTTTATCATAAAAAAAAATAATAAAAAATGTTTGAGAAACCCTGGTATTTTTTTGAAAAAAACCAATTTGAGATTTTGTATTTGTCTATGTTTTTACCAATTTTCAGCGTTCTAGCTTTTATGGTTTCTGAGATATATGGAAAAATAAACCAAAAATTCAAAAGTTGATAACCCCTGACTGAAACGAAAATTCACAATTCTGAGTATAAAAGTTTTGTAGGCCTATAACTGTTTATATATTTTGAAATTTTGGGCACTGTAAATTGAGCGAATCAAAAGTTATAAGGGAGGGGGGCACAGACACACACACACACACACACACACACACACACACACACACACACACACACACACATACACACACACACACACACACACACACACACCTCACACACACACACACACACACACAGACACACACACACACACACACACACACACACACACACACACACACACACACACACACAAAACTCACATTAAATGTTCTACTCCGAATTCTGAGTAAATCCATGTATAGGTACATATATGCTGCGAAGCCTCTAAGTTGGTGTTTTTAGCATGCAAAAAGTCCACTACGCCATACAAAATATTCCTTCGTACACGCATCTTGGCTTAATACTGTCGATTCATTCAGAGAATTGAATTCTCATGAACGAATCGACAGTTGGATTAATCATTCGTTTTATAAAATAAGTGTTTTGTTGAGTTTCCTATAAACAATCGTTCAAGAAATATTCACGTTTTTTTTTCAAACCGATATACCAACATTAATATTATAAATTACAGTTTTTTAACGTCGCATCCTGTAAATTAAATTCTTTGGCCATTCAACTGATATATATTTACGATAGCCTCAGGTGCCATTATGTGTTTAGGGTTACTCGTGTGTGTGTTAATTTATAATATTAATTTATTCATTCGTGCTGCTTGCGAAAATTGCGATGTTTTGCTACACAGATTTAATGTTTCAAGAAACTTGACTAAAATTGTTAAGGACGGTTCAAGGTGTAAATAACCGATTTTATTCTTCAATAAGCTGTCATTCTCGTATTTATTTTATTGTTTAACGCTCGCTTGAACCATATACCCACCGAAGGGCAATTTCATCCAACAAAAACAGATAAAAGGGTTGTTATATTTTTGATAGATTGTTTTCCTCTTTGTGAAAAAAATTAATACGCCGGCGGACATTGTATTCCACGGCAGTTGGTATGAAAGTATCAGCATCTATTATAAAGGCTGTTTTTTTTCTGTAAATTCCACAGCAGGTAACAACGATTGGATAACATGTCTGAGTTGTAGTGGCTTTCGGAGATCAAGAAAATTGATATTTTAACACGTCAGTTATTAGTTTGAAGCGTTATAGTAGAAGCTTTTTTAGTTTTACTACCGAATCTTAGGTTATATATTATAATTATTATTATACCTTATTATGGTATACGGTTTTACCGATACACATAGTTATACATAGGTATGTATATCCCCGAAGAGAGAGTATCTCTTCGCGAAACGAATGGTCCGAAGTCAGTCCGGTATTAGTACCCATATAATATACATAGACGCTGTCAGTGTTCGCATTGTTATATAGATAATTTTACGTGTGCAATAATTGAATTATTTGGAATACTGAAATATACTTATTTACTTAATTTATAATTACATTATTGGTGTGTTAAATAAATGGTATAAAAGATTAATTTTGCCTTAATTAAATATACCACAGTTATAATTCTATGTACCGAAGACTGTTAGAAATCTCGTCTTCCATTTATAGACACTTTGATTGGGAACCCCCCGACAGACACTTTTAAAAGTCAATAAATTGTTGTGTCAGGTTATTATGACGTAAGTCTGACAATTGCTAGCTCTTGATCTTATATGTTGATATAACATGATTTTTGGGGTATTTTTAAGTGATTGACGTAAATTTAAAAATATGTAGATATCATTCTTATTAGGCCGTCGTATTTAGTAACATCAGAGTATTTACTTAATTTTATCGGCTAATTATTGTGACTTCGATACGACGCTGTTAGTAGGTAGGTACTTGTTTTATCGTGTTTTCTGAATTGATTTTACATTCTTCATATGTTTTTTTTTTGTAAATTATAAATTTTAATGGCTTTAAAATTAAATTTAGTACTATATGAAAACTCTCTTGACGTGAGTACAAAAGAAATAGCCGAGGTTCATTGAACCACTTTATACGATAAGTTTTAAATGAAATGCCTCGAATTTCTACAGATTTGGATCAAAACGATTACGACACGACCGAAAAACCCCTAAAACAAAAAGGTTCCTTCCACTAACTCCAACATTGATTTTTCATAAGACGCTTTTCTGGGAATCACTCAATCCTTTATAAGATATTTCATTATGAAGCTCACCTGTGTTTATTCTGTTCTTATCTTTAATTACATTTTTACACTGAAGATCTGTTTTTTGTTACGTTTCGCAGATAAATAAATTTGATAGTCCTTATTTCGTTCGTATTGTGTGCTTTCATAAGTGAAATATTTCTGTTTCGAATGTACGGTATTATTTTTACACTTCGCAGCAGTAATTTTTCGGCAAGGGAAGAATGAAAAGAAATGACGTTGAGTGCTTATTTAGGACTCAACGTGGAATCATTTATAATTTTGAAGACAACATTTTAGTAAGTGGGTTGAATTACGATAATAAACACACGCAAAGTGGAATGGTTATTTTTTGAGAGAAAGAGAGTGGGAAATTTATACGAAAATAATTTTGAAGCATGAAAATAATAATGTGTAATGTCTGTAGTTAAGCCATGGAAATGAAAAAAATGATTTGATGGTGATTTTGCCCGTTTGAGGAATCCTTAACGACGGCTCTGGATGCCGATCACGGTATTTTTTCTGTACTTTGGCAGTTTATCTTAATTTTCCGCTCGCTCGCACTCCGCATGGACCAATAGGCGAAAGGTTCACTTATATTTTTTTCCACCGAACCATTTACTCGGGAATATATCGTAAAATATTCAAATTTTATCATTGTTGAGACATTTTACGGGCGACGCTCTTTTTGTAATGAATAAATTCGCGGAGATTTCGGGCCTATATTATTATTAAGCAATGGGCGATTTTGAATTTAAAGTAACATCAGTTTGGATGTTCACCGGTACTAATGGAACGCGGTATTAATGGAAGAGATACTAGCGTCTTCACTATTCCGCATTCTGTTTCCGGTTGGCTCTCTGATTGGTTGAGGTCTCGTAATATGGAGTCAAATGAGCTGTGAAATTTTATATTAAATGCGAAAAATTAAATAAAAAATGTAAATTTAATTTATAATAATTAATAATTCAATTTATAAAGCAACTCGCTCACGCGAGTCGCTATTATTATTATTATAAACAAACTTAAACCTAACCTAAGAATACAGAAAAGAAGAGCTGGGACTAGACGCTACTGAAGAGATTGCTCTGATATGTTAGTATTTTTTCTATAATGTTTTTTTTTTCAATACGTATTGTATCTATATGGAATGATAATGTATGTATGTAGGTAGGTAGATAGGTACTTTCAGTAGTTTTACTCTTGAAACTCGAATCCGATCCTAATTTCGTTTAGAACTTACCTACATACCTGTCGCCTACGTAGGTATATTTAAATTATCGATTATTACGATTAGAACATACTTACCTACCGCATTATTATCTGTTACAAAGGTAGGTTCTTAGCGAATCGGAAGAGTAAAGCCACAGGTCTGAGCATTACTACTTTGTCATACACAACATTTACTTGATTCAAGAATATTTGCGCCCTTAGTAAATCATTTATTGCCAAATATATTATATTTGTTTTTGGTCTCCATTATACTACTGTAACTAGTTGCATGTAACACATGAGATCCAACTGTCGATAGAGATAGTATGTATAGTTGAAGAATACGTACCAAACTATAAATCAAAACACATGTAGGTATATATGTCAAGATAGGATAGTATGGAGGCCAGTCCTTTTTTCCTACCCAGAATATGAAAACAGCATGATGTATGTATGTTTGGAGATTAAGTATCAAACTAGGTATTGTGTATAGGCGACTGCCATACAAATTGTATGAAGCGATGTCGTCACTAAATTAAATTTTTATAAAATTTGTTTCAAAAAGTTTATATTTTTTATAGCAAATTAAATTATCTTGTTGGGGTGTTTCGGCTGTTTTCGATATTATTAAAAACTTTGGAAATAGGCAGTTAAGCACAAAAATTTATCATAAAAAAATGTTTTTCTTAATAAAAAATGTTTGTAAACTGAGCGTATCAAAAGTTATAAAGGGACACACACACACACACACACACACACACACACACACACACACACACACACACACACGCACACGCACACGCGCACGCGCACGCGCACACACACACACACACACACACACACACACACACACACACACACACACACACACACACAGACAGACAGACACACTAAATTTTCTACTCCAAATTCTGAGTAAATTCATATATATAGAACATATACCTATGCTGCGAAGCCTCTATGTTGGTGTTTTTTGACTTCAAAGTTGGAAAAACTATGAAAAATATAGACTGTGCATACAGATCTCGCGTATTTTGGGTTGATACTTTGTCAATATGTTAAGAGAACAAAGTTCTCTTCAACAAATTGAAAGTTGGATTATTAGAAATATACCTTTAATTATTTACAAGAGCAAAAAGTTTATTTTTACGAATATGTATTATTTTTCAATCTCAAAAACTGCTACGACAATAGCTTTGAAAACAAATTTACGAATATTGCGGAACACCCAAGGGTTGATTTTTTTGGATTTCCCTTCCATGTAAAAATATGTATTTTGTTGATCAAACATTTTTGTATGGATAAACTCGGCTTATATTTAAAATTAATCCTTAGGGAAAACTAAAAGACGGACCTAACGTAAATATAATTACCTAATAAATAATATGACTGTTTACCTACTCTGTATTCTCACAAACAACATTTCCATAGAGTGATATAAAAGTCTTTCTAAATTTATTTTTGAAATATATTTAAAGAAAATATGATCACAATATTTTATCTGCGGATTTATCAATAATGTGTTTAATTTGTTTCAGTGACAGACGGTGGATGCGGTCTTCCTCAATTGCCTCCACCTCCGATGTCTGTCGGTGGCGGAGGTTTGGTTCTGTCAGAGCTGCCTGAGCCTCCCATTGCTGTTTCGGAGATCGGCCCTATACCTCCACCGCCAATGTTCAGTTCACCCAGTCCCACTGCGCCGCCTCCAGCACGCAGAGGCACCAACCTCCTCAACGCTGTTCCACTTGACTTGTCCGACTATGATTACGGTATGATATTTAATAGAAAAAATCATTTATATTCTTCAATCGACCTACATAGTTCCTTGAATACAAATAATAATTCTATATAGGATAAAGTCAGAGGTGCATGGCTATCACTAAACTTGTATAGTGATGACCAAAGTCTTACAATGCCAAGAATCCTGATGAACATAAATGCTGAGTTTTACTGTCTTGCAAAATTTTATAATCCTATCTTCAATTAGGTAAATAGTTTGCAATTTTCTTTGTTTTTTTTTACAAGAATTACAAGACTTGTTAGTCAAATACCAAAATTGAGTAACCATCAACATAACTTGGTTTTGCATTTGCTCATTACTAGGTTTGAATAATGTATTAGTGTTTTGCTTAGGTAGGTACTTACATAATTTATCATTGCATGTAATGAATATTTTGTCTAAAGGCGACTTTAATTGTAATGACATCACATCAACAGTCAATTGTGTTTAATAAAAGAAAAGTTATTTATTGACTTATGAATTTAAAAGTGTCCCTTGATTAATGTTTGATCTTTATCTTTGATACGAAAACTCAAGGTGACTGTTTTTAAAGAATGTTATATCTCATATAATATATGGAGTTTTGATTTTCCACACATGTATTGAGTTTATAGACAGAAATTTTCTCCTAATCTGGTTTGTATACAATTCAAGTTAGGTTGTTGGAATTTTATCTTTGTCAAGTATACGCAAACATGAAATGGACAATATTTTTCACTTAATATCCCTAAGGCAGATATGCCTGTAATTAAGGTTTCAAAAATATGGTACGATACGGAGTATGCATTAAGAATATGTATAAGACAGCAATGAAGTAATATTGTTATTTGAGATGGAGAATTGTAAAAGATGTAGGTATATATAAAGCATATATATATTTACGATGTAAATGTTTATTCACTTTTCTCTTCATTATTTGTGTTTGCTACATTAATACCAGGTGTCTATGGTTTATGGTATGGCTATTAGGATTCGCTGAACAAATATTTAAGCTTTTTGTTTTGTGCGTAAGTTCCGTTTCCCGTTATTAATTAATATTGTTTGGCAACCTTTTGTATAATATATACCTACTAAATATTTATTGTTTGAAATTTGCAGACACTGGTATCGAACAAATAGTAAATCATAAATGTTGTATTCAAATCATCATTACTAACCATCAACCCATTGCTGAATGAAGGCTCTATTGATTTACTTTGAACTGTCTACGAGACATAAGACAAAAAATGCTTTATCCATAATATGTTTGTAGGGCCTCCATTGTTCTCTTGATCCATCGTTATATTCACATTTACCACTATGCCTTTTCAAGGTGATGTTCAAGACTCTGTAGTTTGGTGATTTCAATTTAATTTATGCATGTACTTTTAAGAATGCTTCATACCCATAGTATAAATACTTGAAAATTACATATCTATTGTGGAAAATTTCCTCTTTTTTTAACATAGTTTCCTGTTGCTAATAAATGCTTCGTCCCATTTTAACTCTGCCAACCTAGTGACCCTTCCAAAGTAACTGGTTTTATTGATGTGAAAATATTAATTTCAATAGTGGGATCTTGCTTTAGAGCAGAGGTTCCCAAACTTTTTTTCTCATAGACTGCTTTCAAAATTTTGTTTATTTCGGTGGACTCCCTGCTGCTACATTTCTACCACATTCCTAAAACTCGTCAGAAAATGTGAAGGATTGATCAAACGATGGACATTTGTGTCGCGGCTGAGATCCAAATTTATGCTAAATAAACAGGCTATCTGATTCATATGCTGGCCTAACTGAAAAATTTGTTTTACCAAAAGCCTATCAAAAAAAAAACATAAAATTGAAATTTTATAAGTTGCTCTTCTAATTATTTTGAGTAGTGTATCTAGTAGTGTGTTTTTTATCTGTCTACATTGATGGGTAAAGCCAAGCCAACATATTAGTTCTTTACTATCGAAACCAGATAAATTTTCGTGAACCCCCATTTACAACTTGTGAACCTCCATTTTTTTTTCACACAAACGTACACCCCCGTCAAGTCTCCAATGGACTCCTGGGGGTCTACCTGGATCACTATGGGAATAACTTCTTTAGAGCAATAATTATTTTTCTTTTTTTTAGATCAAGACGAGTTACTCAGCATGATGGATGATGTTGATTCTGATCAAGACGATCAACATTCACAGTCCAGGGTGAGGGTGAGCCAGCCGGATCCCACCATAGACACATCTCGAGTGGAGGAAATTCCCACAAGGGAACCCAAGTTCAATGCTGTGCCGCTCAAATCAGCTTTGAAGAAGAGAGGATCTGGTGGAGCTGGAGGAGGATCAGGTCCAGGAACTCCCACGCAAGAGGGAAGACCTCTCGCACAAAGACAAGATGTCCTTCATGCAAGCTTCAAGTGAGTCCATTAATTTGTTTTATCATATTTTTTTATTTTTGAAGTTTATTTTTCTTAACACTGCCTTCTGAAATTTCGGATTCTATTTGGATTTGGAAACATCTGTGGAAAAAAATGTAAAATATGTATTTTCATTAAATTATCAAGATTTATATATCTGTGGTCTGTCACTGGTGTTTCAAGTAATGAGTTCATTTTATATAAAATCATATTTTTACAATATTTTATGAATATTTTGTTACCATTATCTTTAGTTTTTTTTATTGATAAATATACTTTAACATAAAGAAAAACATGTTTTTAAATACTTTTATTGGAAGATTGAATGTTTTAGAACAATACTCCATTGATAAATTTTATCTGTGTATTATTATATTTTTAAATTATTTTCTCATTAACTTGGTTAGTACATTTTTTTAATATTAGGTCTATATAGTACTCGCATAATACATATGTGTATTTTTCTCACTTAAATGTCATAAATATATTTTAATTTGCTTAGGTATTTATTTACATAATGATATAGATTGCTATTTTGATTGGAAATATTCTAGCAATTATCCGAGTAGACGAGCTATTATTTTGAAATTTCATAGAGTTATAATTTTAGATATTTCACTCTTGTGATCTTAGTGGCGTCTCTGTGAAATATATCACATTTACCGTGTGACATCAACTTCAATCACATGATCAAATTATGATATGCTTGAATTGGTAGTCCAGCGGCATTACTCTTGACTTTGAAATTCGATCCCAATTTCGAATTTATCGCTGAGACCTTTGCAATGGAGCATAAGGAGGAGGATGTTAGATATGTTTTAATCGTAATAGAAGATAATTTAAATGTATGCAGGCGATTTGTAGGTAAGTTCTAGAAATTCGAAATTGGGATTCTATAGATTTTAATTAATTACTTGTTGAAACAATTGCCGTAAGTAATTTATTGTGGTTATGGGTTATATAATACAGCTATGGAAGTGCATTTTGTCTCGTGAAAGTAATTTCAAATCTTAAGGTTGAATAAATATCATTTATCTATTGGACGATTATTTTAAAATTTCTTGTTGGATATTTTCATTGCATAATTCATTATTGCATGTGCTAACAACATTTTGACCGATGAAATGTCAATTTTTTTTCATATCTCACATGCCCACTACCAGCATAATAAAACCACCATAATTTCACATATGAAATCAATTGACACTATCTCTTGATTTTTATGAAAAGCCACGAATCTGCACATTGTGAGCAGACGTCACATATTTGAAATATTTCATATTGTTGGCACTAAGTTCCTTGTGAGTTACTTAGAGTTACCTACTACTACCACTTAGAGTGAAGATGAACACCTTTGTTTTATCTCCTAAGAAACAGTCAGCAGTAATGATTTTGAAGACTATTGAATAATATATGAAGGTGACCATCACCACTCTCAATGCATGAAAAATATCAATATATAGAGGTATTCTGAATTATATGTAGAAAATTGATTTTCTTTTGCCTCTCAATTTCTTGTTTTCAATCACAGTCTAGATTTCCAAATGTTCAACTTATGTAGTTCAATTCAAATTCAAGATTCATCTTTTGTAACTTTGTAGTAGATTTAGAGTAGGTACCTAGTAATTACTATCACCTACATTTATAATATTATGTAATGATTTTTTGTATCATTGCTCAATTTTATTAATCATATAATAAATACCACTTAGTTTTTTTTATTTCACATTTTAATGATTAAAAAGTATTGTGTTAATAAAGCAAAAATACATTTTATTAATAAAAAATAATAAAGATATTTCCATATAATTTTGCTTTTGTGGCTGTTTTCGCTAACAGTACTTGGCATTATCAAGATTTACATGAAACTAAATTCACCATATTAACCTTAGTTGAATATTGATGTATGCTGCTATGCTGACAAATATATGAATTTCATATGTAGTATTATCAAAGGGGTAAAACCCCGTATATTCTATAGCATTTTGAATGAATTGTAACCTTATTTTGAACTTACTGTAGTCTCAATTCTATCCTCACATTTGGCGATATATAAAATATTTAAAATATTATTGTGAGCTTCGTTTCTCGTCGACCTTCATAATGCTAAGTAGTTTAGTGAAAAAATTTTGTCATAAAACCATTATTATCTGAAAATTTGTTAGTTTTTTTAATATTTGTAATTAAATCATATATAGATTTTACCTACCCTTTGTTATTTAATTAAATTTTATGATATTGTTATTGCTAAACTTGATTTTTTCTGTGCTTCTGCTGCTGTTACCAGAAGGCCTCCACCAAGGCCGCGGATCCGAATCTGGTAATTGTCCAATACTAGCAATGATCACAATCATCATTCTTCTATTGCATCCCATCTTATCTATCTTATGTATATGTCTGCCTAATTATTATTATATTTGAATCATTATCAAGTCTATCAGACTAATTAATGAGGGTATTATAAGTAAAATCAAATAGAATTGGTTTGAGTGATAAATGGTTGACAAAAAATATACAATAAAGACTGAGTAAATAGTTGGGGTCGCCCCAGAATGAGATGGCATGACCATGTAAAAGATATTTCAAAAGGGCTAGCTTGAATGTATAGGAAGTCATTAATGGCTTTGATCGACAGTGAGGAATTACACAGCCTCCTACCCCCACTCCATAGGGATAGTTATAGAACAAAATAGTTCTGTTCGTCCCCGGAGCGGCTGCTTGTCGGAGAGGGTTCCCCTCCCAACAGTGTCACGGTAACACTAGAATATCACAGGGAGCTTTCGCTACACCTGTAGTACTTTCAATTCTTCGATTTCCACACCAGGCGCAGCGTCGGCTACACCTGTCTCATCATCATCCGCCGCCTAGTGGGACTTGCCTAACAATCATGCCAGGGGGCTCCTCCACCCCTTAGTACTCGTGTTGGTGATTTACAGGTACCACACCACGTGAACAGTACTTTCAGTTCTTCGATTTCCACGCTCAGTGAATGATGCAGGCTTTGATCGACAGGATGGAGTTCGTGATCCACTTCCACGTCGAAGGACGCTATAGGACCCATTGGTCCTGTTCATCCCCGACACAGCCGCAACATCGGACAACACAATATCCCCTATCCATCGGGTTCAACCACTGCCCCCGAGAGTCCAACCTCAAACGTCGGGGCCTCCGCTCGAGATCAGTCGCAGGGGCAAGCCCCTAGGCACACCGATCGAGTCGGAGGGGCTTGTCCCCGTACCCCTCCGTACTCGTGTTGGCGTCCGAAGATTCCGTGGGCTAACACCGGCGGCATCCGACGCAATCATCTGTCAGATATGACGTCTCGATGTCAACACAGATGGTCTGACCCGACGTCTGTGCCGGCGGTGGGCCCGAACCTCACACAACATTCGCCACAGTTGACGAATCATTGCCGAGCGAGACTAAAGGCGTTCGTCCTGCTCTTCTCTAAGTACAGAATTGAAGGGGGCACAACAGCGTCGGCCGCCCACCCCCCCTTTACTGCCTAGGCCCTTAGAGCCGCAACCTATTGACAGTTGTAATTCGCCTGTCGATGGGAGTATTGACCTGAAACTAGTCATTTTAAACTCAAATTAAAGTTGCCGTAGCCAATTCGAGAAGCCATGAATGTTTGCAAGGATAGAAGAGGTGTATTGCGCTCTGTTATTTCTGCCTGCCCAGAGATGGTATATATGTTTCAAGTCTTTTAGATTTATATAGAATTTCTTCTCAAATTACCAATTGATTTTCTAATCAAACACATATCTTCTATTTCTAAGTATAAAATTTATCTTAGTTGATTATTCATTACAAGTTTAAGAAGTTTAGAATCTGTCTGATGGGGGTTTGTTTGTTTTGAAATATTTGTATAAGGCTCTTATGCTTTACTTAGTTGTATAATGACTCATTTCTTAAGTACATAGTTTGAGTACAAGTTGTCGTAACTAATCTTGTTATTTTTGTCTTGATTTTGATTCATATTAAATTTTGCTTTCCCTGTGTATTTCTAAAATGTGTTATTAATTGATCATATTTTTTATCCATTTTTTTACTAAGTATCACATTTTTCGTTTTGTTGACACATGTTTATTTATTAATAAAAAATCCGCTAGTACCCATTAGAGATATATTACATATACCTAATTGTTTTATTAATGTTTAATGTGTGCTGTTAGTGTTGTATTTTTGTTGAAATAAAATGACTGATTAAAAATATGTTTTGTCCAAATATGACAATAAAACAAAATAATGTCATTTGTACTTTATAATAATTATGGCTTTTAGTCACAATGTATAAATATCATTTGGTCAGATATGAACTTTATATGAAAATATTTTTAAACTATTATTTCACCTTTCAGTATTGACTTAATGTTTTTATCAAATTCTGGTGCATTTTTATTAGGATTGCCTTTTCTTTTGTAACATCACATTTTATTTACTTATTGTACCAACACAATAGTATTTACTGATACATACATATAATCGGTCTTACTTACTATTTGCGTAAGATTGGAGTCAGGCTGTAAATAGTTATTAAGACTATGGCCCGGTATTACAGTCGGCCCTCAACTCATTGAGTTTGTTAAACTCAAGTTTAATTTTAAGGGGAGATTTAATCCATTTCCGTAATACAGTGCAATATGACACGTCAGTTACTAAATCTTCAATTATAGACATATTTTACTTTTTCTGTGGTTATTATGTGTCAAATTTTAAATAACCTGAAATAATACGAACTAGAAAACGGGACGCTACGACTTGAAATACTATTGTTTTATTATCCAACATGGTTAATTTATTTTTTTTACCAAAATAATACTTTTAAATGCCCATATTCGTTTCAATATGGCTGTCAGTTTGTTTTGTTGTGTGGCGCCACCGTCGATACAACTGACGCCTCTAGTGATAGAAACTGAAACTTCACGCGTTGCCTAACAAATGACAGTTGACTCACCGTTAAGTATTTAATCCGCCAGAAACGTTGAGTTAAATATCTGTCGTTTTAGTGACGTATTTGAGAGAAGATTAGGCCTAAACGGACACTGTAATATGCTATATTTTTGTAAAACTTGAGTTTAGCTCTTAAACTGAGACTGTAATACCGGGCCTATGTCATGTTGCAGAATTAAATTTAGGGAAATATTGAATATTTGGGGATTATTAATTTTTTGTGCGAACAAACCTTATAATTTTTTGGCGTATGGCAATATTTTACTCATGTAGTCAGTAGATGAAATGTCAATTTTTTTTTTCATTTGGTATTCATAAAGAACATCACGAATTTTTCACATGGCATACGATGTAACATAGTTTTTATCTACAGAAATTGGGAAAGTGACGCTTCGTACAGCTCTAAATTGAAATAAAATATATAATTAATGGTTTGATATATAATCTCTCTATAAAATATAATGTTATATGAACACACGAATGAAAACTTGCCCCAATTTCTGTATATAAAACTATGTTACGTCATATGCCATGTTAAAAATTCGTGACGTTCTTTATGAATACCAAATGAAAAGAAAAAATTTGACATATCATCTACTGACTACATGAGTAAAATATTGCCGTACGCCAAAAATTTATAAGGTGTGTTCACACAAAAAATTAATAATCCACAAATATTCAATATTTCCCTAAATTTAATTCTGTAACATGACAACTGGTAGAGAAAATAAAGTTAATTCGTAATTCATAATTAAGTTAACATCACAAAAAATAAATTTACATTTTAATATTTTATCTTAATATCTTCAAGTGAAGCAAAATCATGAATATGTACATTTTAAATCAGCCAATCATGGAAATAAGATACAAGTTTTGCTTTTTGTATCTGCTATGAATAAATTCATTCAAATAGTTCACTAAGGCTTTGAAACCACAAGCGAGCATTTTGAATAACTTTCTGTAGTTTTAAAAGTTGAGAAATATTTTTTTATTCTTATTATGTTTTGTTTTACATTGCTTCAGTGTTTAATTATGGTGAATGTTAAAGACATGTTAACCTTGTGTTAACAATTTCACTGGGTAATAATTGGCAACATTCCAACCATGTCTATGACATAATCACTTACATATTATTGTGTGGTTTGCTCTTACCCTTGACTGTCCATGGAACTATCAAGGCTTTCACCAGATATACATACTTTGTAGACAGACTCCAATGCACTTTGTTTTATCTTTTAATTTAAAAATAATAGCACTTTTACTTATCTGGCTTTTCGCCAAACATTCAAATGGAAAAATAAGAAATTTAGATGAGTCTTAAGTCTTCGGTGTTTTATTTTATTTCAATCTATTCAAGGCAATTTTCACTGTAGTTATATTCTTTAAAGATTAAATGCTTTTATTTCCTTTGTTTAATAATTTGCGTTTCAAATTTAAAATTTTATATTTTTTTGATAGACTTATTTTCAATATAATATATCTATGTTTTATTTTTTATAACAATGTTTATCAAAGAAGATTAACCAGCTGGCGTGACAATGCAACCTTGTGAACAGTTGTTTAAGAAAATAAATCTTATACAGTTTGAAGAGAAGTTTTTTCGAGAAGAAGCTGTTTTGTGTTTCTATAATTTTTATTCTTTCAAGTTGTAATGATAGAGATAATTTTTAAAATTTATCAAAAATGTCTATACTTTACAACATTAAAATATTCATTTCAGCAATATTCTAGATACAATAATTAAATACAAATACACTTTTGAAAAAAAATCAGTTTGTAAGATTCAGTTTGAAGATAGAAATAAATTTATCAGTAGAATTGACTTTTCAATTTTCCTATAGTGCAAGCACTATGCTAATTTAGAATTAATTTATGCTTGTTTCAGTGACATTAATATTTTATTCTTATTTTTGAAATTATGAACTCCGATGCAAATTTCTATTTTATAATCAATTATTTAGAATAACACAATTGTTGAATTTGGTAGAATTTCTAATTATTAATAATTTATGCTTATACTTTGTATTTATCTTTACAGTAGCAGGCCAGTTCGATTGGCTTGTGGCATGGAAAACAAGGAGAACGCTCGTCCTTACATCATAAGAGAGGATGATCGCACTCCACCGGGCATGACTCAGGATACCATCCACTATAGAGACGACCATTCCAATGACACTGACAGATTGGCCGCGAAGATAGCACGCAAAGAAAGCCTTAACATCAAACTCGCATTGAGGCCCGATAGACAGGAATTGATCAATAGGTAAATACATTTATAATCAACAAATAATTGTTTTTAATATTTAAGAAAACTAGTAGGTTCCATAATAGACCAAGAGATAGCAACAGCCAAATTTATGTTATGGTATAAAGGCTGATTTTTTTTCTGTAAAAGGACACCACAGCAGGTATCAATGATTGGATTTTATAAACCCTGAGTAGTGCTGGCTTTCGGTGATGACACCCTTCAAAGTGTTGAGAATTGTTCAAAATTGCTATTTTAACACGTCAGTTAAAATAGCAATTATGAAGCGTTATAGCATAAAGTGTGATTTTTTTATATTTACTATGAAAAACTATTAGATATGATGATGCCTTCCATTGAAAGATACTTTGGTTGGAGGACACCCCCCGACAGGGTTACCACAAAGTGTATGTCAATAGAAGGCATGATTTCTATTAGTCTTCCATAGTAAATATAAAAAAAATCACTCTTTATACTCAAACGCTTCATACTATGACTGATGTGTTAAAATAGCAATTTCAACACTTTGAAAAACTCTCATCTTCGATAGCCACCACTACTCGGGGTTCATATTATCTAATCGTTACCTCCGGTGTCATTCTTTTACAGAAAAAAATCAGCCTTTATACTATGATTATTAAGTATAAATTTTGTATGGGCCCACTATATAAAATGACGTAAGTCTTGAATGGCGGGATCTTACACAATAATATAAAACATCTAACATTTATCATGCTGATATAATTTTTGTGAAATTATTGAGAATCGGGTTTCCAACATTTTAACTCGCCTGGAGGACAGAAAAAAGTACCTAATATATTTTATTCAACTTTGGTTACATTACTTTGGTTACATTTATTGGTTACATTAGAATTCCAAATAAAAATTTAAATTTATTTGAATGCCTTATCATCTTAACCTTAATTATTTAGACTTCTACATTTGTATAAAAAAAATTGCAGTTTATGTCAATGTCAAACTCTGTCTTACATTTTTTCTAGTGCATTTCATTTTTAAAATACTGTAATCTTCAATTTTTTTGCTAGCAGGTGTAGGTACTTATATTCGTGATGTAATTACCATTATAACATAAGATAATACGGATTTTCCCATATTATCCCAAAAAAAGATCTATGGCGAGTGTGACATAGTTGGCAACCCTAATTTGAAATGGTATTTTGACCATAGTATATTTTTTCAGACAGAGAAGGCTTTCATAATATTTTATTTGTAGTGTTAATAATGTAACAGGTTAGCTCTATCTATCCATTACTCATAAAGATGTATGTGGTAGAGAAGTAATATTGTAACATACCTCTGTCTAAGGCCTAATATACTGATATTTGCCAAAAATTTGGCTCATAGCAAATGTTTTTGTTTTATTTTGATAAATTTTTGTTGTTTTGTGGCAAGGAGATACAGTATGATATGATGAATTACTTAGAAAAAGATATAAATTATTCTCAGGCATTTCAAATTATTTGAATGTTTGAAAATATTGGCCCGTTGGCTTTCAGCCATACTGCTGTCCTATGCAATAGTGCAGTATCTGCAAGAAACTACATGAGTCATTTTCTCTTAGCTACTCGTATATTAGTTTTATGTGCAAGTGTGAGCAAAATTTATTTAAATATTTCAAATTAAATAATAAATCTTTATTGCCTACTGAACTAAATTAATAGGACACGGTGTAAAAAGTATTTTTAAAATACAAATTTTATTACATGTATATGTAACTTATTTCCTTTTTTTGCATAATATATGTACTGCACTCTTGGTCAGAACAGCCTCATAGAACCCTGTTGTCATTAAAATACCTATTTATATTTTTTGTTTAGTAAAAAATACCTTATCCACCTTGTGTTAATAAAATGACACGATGTTTTGTAAATGCAAATTAAGAGTGGCCTTTGAGGTATGAGATATAATCTTTTTACCTACCTGTCTTAACATCACATTTCAATGTTTTTTTTCTCTCCAAAATCCATTTTTTTTTTACCAATTACAGATTCAATTTCCACCGTGTGATTTTATTAGCACCATGGCTTAAAGTGGAATGGAATTTAGACAATTTGATGTAGGTAAAACGGAATTGATGTTTGAATATGAACAATTCTGCTCTCTAATATTTTTGTGACTCCATTGTCGGATAGTGGGTGTAATGCCCGTTGTGTGTCCCGTACACTAATTTAGATATATTTGAAGTTTTATTGTACAAGAATAACAACGTCTGTGTTGACTCAATCATATTATGTATGAGTGAGTAGGTGTGTGTGTGTATTGTATCATGACAGTTTATTTCTGTTGCACTGACTCAGAATAGTGAAGATGTTATCTCCGCTAGATCGTTTGGATCCGCATTAAAATTAATTCTCAGCTGACAGATATTATGATATTGAGGTGGCTCCCACTGACCGTTGTGTCTTCGTCGGACTTTTGGTTTTGACCCACATAACAAGATTAACGCTTTTGTGAAGTGTGTGCATTTTGTTTATTTATTTTTCACTTGTGTTTTCATGTTTTTAGTAGAACCACTAAACTTAAGTTGTATTAATATCGCATTCAAAGTTGTATTAACCTCTAAGTGAGTATGGCCGTACCCATACGGCTGGAAATGCCATTGCAAATTGGAGTATGGCCGTACCGGTACGGATAGAGAAATGAAGTGAAGATTTTTTTTACTAGAGTACGAATATTTTTGACACCGCAACCATTAGTTGAAGACATCTGAAATAATCAGACGATATTTCAATTTAAACTTTGAAAAATGGAAAGTTGTAATTTTTTTTTTTCAACCGATTTTTGTGTCAAAAGTCGTCAAACATAATACTTTTTAAAATAACTCACTCCGTAAAGGCATGTACATCGTACCAAAACTCACTCTCATAGAGGTTAATATCGCATTCATATACAGGACAGTCTAGAGATATCCCAGAAAGTACAGTCTAGAGATAGAGCACCCCTGGGGGTACCAGAATACCCCTATTATTATTTTTTTATTACAAATACCAAAAATTACATTATTTTTTATTATTAAGCAAAATAATAAATAAATTGGGTTGGTTTCATAAAAAAATATTACTCTACCTCTATACATCCGTTTAACTGTACTTTCTGGGATACCCTGTATATATAACTGTTTTTGCCAACATCATATTGTCACATAATATTTATTGATTTATTTTATTGAAATTTTAATTACTCGTAAATCCCATTTATATTTTATTAAACGTATTATCCTAACCCGTGCCAAACTTGATGTTTTAACATTATTTCATGTTAAAGAAAATGCAAACCATTCTTTCTATGATTTTTATTCGACTGTGATAATTCATTCATCCAAGTGCGTAAAGTAAGATTGTGGAATAAGGACCAATTGAGAACAATACCCCCTAAAATTGTAGATTTTAGATTTACGGTCTTATTTCAGCGTTATAAAATATCAACTTGGACTAAATGGAATAGGAACGTACCTATATTGGCCGGAACGTTCTTAAAAAGTTACTGAATTAGACGTATTTTGAATAATTATGAAAATGATAAAAATTTCATGGTAATATGTAACAATGAATAGTAGAAATCAGAACTTAGAAATACGTTTAAAAAATTTATCGTTTTTAAAAAACCTGGCATTTTTCAGAAGGTAGAAAAACAAAGAATTCAAGCAGTAAAAAAACTTTGTTTTGCACTATTTATTACTGTATTTTTTTTTCATTTTACCAAAAGTAAATACTTTGATTTGTATATTCCAAATAATTATTTTTGTGCAGTTTATTTAGTTATTTGTTTATTGATTTTCAGGAACATTCTGGTTCTACAAAGTGATAACGAACGTCAAGAATCTTGGGAAGCAATTGGAGCCCGACTTATTCGCCGTCTATCCATGCGACCAACTCCTGAAGAACTAGTTGAAAGAAACATACTCAAAAGTAACTTCTTTTATTATATACCTTAGAGATATTTTAATATTATCATCTCAATCATCATCATGTCTTGAAATGTCATTTTTTACATTCTCTTTCGATAAATTTTATTTGTTTTAAAATTGTGTTCCCAAGCTCTTATCAAAAATCATGAACTTTGAGCTCTTTTGTTGGTAAATATTTGAGTATATTCAGTTATAAATATTTATCTGTATATAATTATGCATTAGGATCTGAAAAGTGATGTGTGTGGATTATGTCATGTTAAGTTTGTAACACAGTTTAAATGAAAAAAAACATAGCTAACACAAATGGCATCTATTCCTCATTCAGCATTTTTTTATGGTTGTTTGATTGGGAAATGGAGTCAGTATATTTATTTAGTATTATTGTTTTTTTTTTTTACTAAACATTTTGTGAATACTTTCTTTTTATTCTTTTACAGCTCAAACCCCCGCGGAAGAAAGAAAGCAAAGAGAAGAAAAGAAGAGATATCTGCTTCGTAAACTAAGTTTTAGGCCGACAGTAGAAGAACTCAAAGAAAAGAAAATCATTAGGTTCAATGATTATATTGAAGTGACACAAGCGCACGATTATGATCGGTAAATATTATATTTATATATTTATTTACAAAGTTCTATGAGAGGGTTCTCAGGATAAGCAATATGTAACATTTGTTTGTATAATAAATTAAAATAATAACTTTTTTGTTTACACCTATTCAATGTTAACCGGTTTCAGTTTTCAACTGGTTTTGTTCGGGTGAGGGAGTGGGTCAGCTCTGAAACTGGTTAAAATTGAATACTCAAAAGTGGTGTAAACAAAAAGTCATTATTTTAATTTATTAGTTAAAATGAACCACAAATATTATATTTTGATATGATATTACATTTTTTAATTATTTTATTTTCTTGTTATTTTGAAAGATGCAAAAACATTCATAGTTTTAAATTTTAGTCTTCACAAAATAGAAGTGTATTTATCTGTAAATGAATCAATGTTGAGTGCAAATTACTAGTCGATTATATATTTACCTAATTATCTGAAACATAATTTAAATTGACAGTTTATTGTTTGTACATTTTTGATATAACATTGTACTATGTTATTGCAAATACTTTGAATTGTTTGAATTGTAACCAAGTATGTACATTTCAATGTTAATCTCACTGAGATAAGCAGTGATCACATGATTTATTCTTAGTTCTGGAACATGCAACTAAATTGAAACATGGAACACAAAATACCACCATACCATAAATTTATTTTTGTTGCTGAATATTTTTCTTTATTTCCAGGCGAGCAGACAAACCTTGGACCCGACTAACTCCCAGAGACAAGGCAGCTATAAGGAAGGAGCTTAATGAATTTAAAAGTTCGGAAATGGCAGTTCACGAAGACAGCAGACACCTCACAAGGTATGTTGACTTTATTTATCTACACAATTATCAAAGGTAGATTTTTGAAAGTGAATTTTTTAAAAAATATGTGGTTTTTTTATTTCAATGAAAAACTTTTATTATTAAACACCTAAGTAGAAAGTTTATAACATTTATCTCTATGATGAGGTAGATGCTGTCTGGATGTTTCATTGAATCCAACTAAAATAAGGTATGTGGGAAAATTCACCACATTGCATCTTATTGAAAATACTAGGCCCTAACCTGATTTGTCCATACGTTAGCGGTGCGGTATCACCATGCTCGATATATATGCGAATCCGAAAGCTTACCAAGAGCCTCTATTTCAATTAGCGTTTCTGGAATGGCTTGGTATGTATTAGGTATGGTATTTACTTTTTGGCGTGAATACAAATCACCCATCTTGTTACTTCCCCCCTCCCTTCCATGTAACTGCTCTGTTCGGTTCCTGCTACACACTAACTAGTACTTGTTCACACTCGGCCTTGAACGGATGTCAATTCGGACTTTGTTGCCGTTGCCGCCGATACAAGTGCCCGTTATAAGAAACATTCCATGTGTAGTGCTGTGCCCCTGCATATAGACTACGCATATTTCGTTCGGACTGGGTGAGCGATCTAGACGAGGACTTCTTCTTTACTGGGAAGTAATTTCCTTTCTCGATCCATTTCTTTTATCCTATTATTTACCTCGTCACCGTGAATAACGCGCCGTGACAAGGTGCAATTATTTATTTTAGTATATAAGTCCACTAATCTTTTAGCCCGAGTTGCAATCGACAATTTCGATGCTAACAGTATGTGTGGGAGCAGGAAGGGATCGTTTGGTTTTACCGCATATCAGTATTTGGATTGACTCTTGATTCAAAATAACAATAATATACTTATTTTTTTCTTATTCATATTTCTTATTTAGTTTTACCTATTTAAAAGAACCTTTTAAAGGTTCATAATTTAATACCTGCATAATATACCTATTGTAAATATATTGTTAAACTGTTAGTTCTGTACATTTTTAAAATAAAAATAAAATATGTTTCCTTTGATGTTGTGTACATGGATAAATATTTATTATTATCCTATGAATGTTTTCTAGTTGAAAGTTAATTTTTTTTCTTGAATACACGGATTTTGCTTATAGTGCTTTCGTTATTTTCATAATAGGAGATAAATTAATGTAACAAGTCACAACATCTTCATCACTCGAAGATGACATTTTCTCACAAGGACATAATTAGTACTGCACTATTAATGCCGAAAATATAGTGACAGGTCCGTAAATTAAAGCAGTGTAGCACTGTATTGTATCTTTATACAGAGCATACTTAAACGAGGCAATTAAAAACTATATAACTAACTCTAGAAGTTGTGATATGTTTCTTATTTATCTACACAACGGAAATATGATTTGACATTGATCTAGCATTCTAAACAGATATTCAATAGCTCTAAATCTACACAACAGAAATATGATTTGACATTGATCTAGCATTCTAAATAGATATTCAATAGCTCTAAATCTACACAACAGAAATATGATTTAACATTGATCTAGCATTCTAAATAGATATTCAATAGCTCTAAATCTACACAACAGAAATATGATTTGACATTGATCTAGCATTCTAAATAAATATTCAATAGCTCTAAGACCCGAATGCACAGTCCTAGGTACCTAGATACTAACTCTTAACCTCACTGGAGTAGTTAGTATTCTTATTTTATCAATTGCGTTGCAGAGACATCACTAACTAAATACTACACCAAACTTAAGGTCAATGGATTAGAATTTCACATTATTGTGCATGAAGAAAAGAGATAGATAGCTTTGTATGGGCTTAGACTGACATTTAAAATGTTTTTTTGTTATAACAACACAAGCATATGTAATCAAGCTCACACTAACAGCTCGATGTCACGATTTTTCTGAAATTCCAACGAATTTTCGTCATCTAGTATAAATAGCTGAATACTCTGTTTGGTATTTGATTTGTCAAAATTACCAAATACATATTTGTCGAAGTCGCTAAAATTATAATCCATCGAAAACATCTCATATTTTAGTATTAAACCACTCGTAAGGTGCCTCGCAATTAACCTTACTTTTTGACAGTTGGCAAATGTTAATTTACGCGCTAAGTATTTAGATATGTCTCTGCAATTCGATTCTCATACAAAATTTCGTAGCATCCTCCAGTTAGGAAACCACGTGATCACCTAACTTAAGTGAGCGACTGTGCAATGAAAACATGGTTAGTATTTAGAATTAAGTATTTAGGTTGGATTCTGCATTCGGACCTAAATCTTGGTAACTGACATTCACATTGTAATAAGGTTAGTTAAGTTTAGGTGTACTTGTATTTCTAAATGATCTACATATACTCAAATATAAAATGTTTTGTGTTTTCAGATTTCACCGGCCCTGACAGGTGGGTGTGTTATGTGTGGGATGCGGTGGTGTGGAGGAGGGCAGATGCTCCTGCCACAAGAGCTCTAGAGCCGCCTGACCTCGTCCCTTGCCTCACCCTATCGCCCTCATCACCTCACACTGGATGGCCATCATTGCTGTACCGTACAATGCGGTGTGCACTGCGCCAACCAGTCACCGGATATCTGATTGACCAGACTGGATACTACGGAGTGTCATAATCATTTTCTGATAAATCTGCATCACTGAGTCGGCTTCTTCACATTCATCCAGTCAGCACATTTCTGAATTGGCATTTCCGGCTGCAGCTGCAGATACTCGAGTCTTCCTTATCTCGGCCGGGATTCTCGTGTTGCCGGGACCGTTCCGTTGTTGGATTATTCTTTTGGTTCATCGGAAGGAGTTTGCCACTTGCTTGATTTATCATATTATACAATATTATTATTTAATTTCATAAACAGGGTGTTTTTAATGGTATTGTTCGCAGTTTACTGCGTTACGGGATTTTTGTACACTTTTTTTTTCACTCCTGTATTAATTTAGAAATGTACAAATTTTTTTTCTTACGTAAACTTTTCTATTTTTTTTTTCCTTTAAGTAGGTACCATAGTGAAAATATTTTCTGTTTAAAATTTGTCTCACTATCAATGAAAATCAATGTATCATTCAAAATCGTTGTATAACTTATAATATTTGACTGCTCAATCAAAATTTGAATCTACATCATTAAAAATTATCATGTCATGGCCCTGTTGGGGCAGGCATATATGCCTGAATGCCAAATAATCCTATCCTAATAAAAATTCACTACCTTTTTTCTAACTCCACAAGTAATGTTGGCTTTTAACATTCACTTTCAATATTTCATTTATATGAATGTGCCATTTTTTCCTTTCCTCTTTATTTCTTAATTAATATTAGAACTAAAAAACATCAGTAATTTTTTTTAGGGTTAATATATCAATCTGTGTTTTAGCATCTGCAACTTTATTGAAGATAAAAATCCATAATTCATAAAAATATATTTTCGATGCATTCTTTTTCATTGTGAAACTTTGATAAATTTCTGATTCTCGATATTTTGAAGAAATTGATTAGTACGTTGCAAGATTTTCTCGTTAGTGAGTGTACATTTCTGTGTTATGTTTGTCAACCCTGCTATGTATCTATAAATTATTAGTAAGATTTTTTTAACAATATCTAATAACTATTATTATATTATAATACTGAAGTGATATATATACACATAGAGTTAATAACTAAGTTATAAAAATACAAATAAATTGAAAATATTTTATCTTAGATTGACTTAAGATGATAATTTAATAGTGCGTTCAATATGTTGTTAGTTACCGCATTTTGTGGATTTGGGGGTGCCTTTTTGTACTATTGACAAAGGTATGACCATTTTTGTCTTGATTTGTTATTTACATTATTGTTTTCTGCTTATGTTTTGAACAAATTTCAATATGTCTGACATAGAAATTTATATTTATAGTAATGGAAACAAACTTGGACACTTTAACTTAAGCACTTTTTTGTATTTACCTATTTAAATAAACATTTTCTTTTTTGCATTTTTCTTGTGTAGTAAATTTCTCTTTTTTAACATTTTTATACCAGAATACGTTTAAATGAAATAAAATTGAATTTGTTTGTGGTTTTATTTAAATCAGGTTTATTTAGTCTTTATGTAATATACAACTTAACAATTATTATTAAATTTATTTCTATTACAGTGAAACATCGATCTATCGTTCCCCGAACAAGCATTTGTGTTTTTTTTCTGCAGTTCCGAATTAATTTAAAACAAAAATAGATCACATTGATCGTTCTTTGTTGATCATTTTCCTGCATTGTTTGAAATACATAGAAAATTTCATTGATTTTATAAAAATAGTTTTGTATCCACATTCGATAGCTGAACTGAAAAACAATTTATTTGAAACATGGAAAGAATTTTGATTATAAAAAATATAAAACATTTGAAAATGAATGTGGTTTTTTATTCTATACGTTTTGTATTCCCGCATCCATAGTTTTCTTCATTAGATCCCTACAATAATGATAGATGGAGGTTTCACTGTATTATTAATATATTGTGTGCAATACGTAGTATTTGTTTGGAAATGGGAATCTTATTGTTTTTAAATTAATACATAATTCATGTTCCTGTAAGGAATTAAGGACTACTTAAATCATGAAAAGAGATTTCAAAATGTATAACTTTTTCTTAATTTTTGTTAAGGTTCAATATTTTTATACAACCATGATTTTATGAAAATACCACATTTAGTTAGTAACCTATGTTTTTTTATAAAACACAGTTGAGCATGGTTATTTTATTTAAGTTTTGACAAGAACGTCGGTTGGTTGAGAATGAGAATCCCCCCTTTGTTGGTGTAATTTTAGATGTTTAGTAGTTGAATGAACAAAATATTTATAACGTAGGAATAATTATTATTTTACAAAATGCGTGATAGTCTAAATTGAAAAATTACAAATGTATTTTTCATTAATAACCAAACCTAATATGTAATAAATAAGCGTTTGTATATTTGCAATGCTATTTCATTATAGCTTGCTATATTTTGACTATCAGTCGTTCGCCAGCAATATTAAAACAATTACATATTGATAATCTATTTTTGATTACCATTATGTCTTCGCTATGTGTCATCCATCATGTGTTTTTATTTCGCTTCTTTAAATGTTTCATTGTAGATGTGCATCGTGCTATGTGCAAATGTTTTACAGACAAATAATTCATTTTGTGTCTTTCATTATAAAATATATATATACATACCTTATACTATGTTTTTCGCTTGAAAATATCAAGTGTTCATTTGGAAAAATGTTTCCTCTGAAATATTTTCCAAAAAATAATCTTTCTTTAGTTATTAATGGAGATAATTAATTGTAAATTATTTTGATATAACCAAACATACTATCACATTCTGCGTAACATGTTTAGTCATGGAACAGTTGTCTATTTTGATAGGTTAGGTTGACAGCGAATGTTTCTTCATTGAAGATGTATGCATGATTAGAAAAGGAATTATGTTTAAATATTGTCTTTTCGCGGGATCATTGATGACATGTTCATAGCTATAAGTGACTATCGGAGAGAAAATAATTGATATTTTTATTTAATTATAGACAGTATTAATTATATTATTTTACATTCAAATGATATTAAGAGATATTTACCTAGATCTCACAATACATGTATAGGATCATTGTAAATGAAATGTAAGAAGCTTTTGTTTATATATTGAAATATGTTGAAAGAATTATAGTAATAATTAAATAAATATTATTATTATGATATTTAATATAGTAATATACTCTGTGCTAGAATATTTTTATCATAAGAATTACAATGTGATACTTTTTTGCATTATGGAGTCAGCAATACAAATTATGAAAAAAATACATTTTGCTATTACTAACAAATATATCGGTTTTACAGTCATTCATAAAGTTGAATTTTTATTTAATGAATGACTTATCAGTGGATACTCGATTTATCAATTTTCGGATTGTAAAAATGATGTATGTATAAAAATTTCATTTATATTGTTAAATAAATAACCACCTTTTATTTTGGATTCACAATATTTTCTGTTGAATATCTTTTAATAAAATTAAATTCTTAATGAATCGGTTGTGAATATTATCCATTGAACATTTTTTTGTGTGATAATTTATTCAACATAATTTGCTCGACCAAAATCTTACAACGATCAATAAAAATATATTTGGAAAAATAAATTAAATATAAATATAAACTTCAAATTAAATCAATAAGGGCATTGTTCTTTGATAAATCGAGAAACTGCTATTAAAACATATTTTAATTGCATAAAAAAATATTTAAACAAATTTTTGTTATTGTGCAAACTGCATGTAGAGCATTTTTAAAATTAAGTTAGATAATTTTGCCATAATAATTCTGATTTGTTTTAATCATTTTTGTTCAGCCCTAATATTAGTTTCTGTTTTCCCTAGTCAAATAATATATTATCACTCAGTTTCATTTATATAACATTAATAGTTATAATTTGCATCTGTATGTATTTTAACAGACAATTCATAATTTTAATGGATAGGTACCCTAAAAACTGTAGAGGACAACTTATGTATAAACAAACATACATAAATAATGTGTCATTTTTGAAGCTTAATATGTATAGTTTTTAATATCCAATCCAAATTACATTTAAATAAAACAATTTTCTTTATAATATGAGTATAAACTCAGCTACAGTTTTCGAGTCAAATATTTGTATTAAACATTTTAACATACCTACTTTAAACTCTGTCATAATTTACCTGCATTTTAGATTATTATTTTTAAAACTGAATGACTTTGTTATTTTCACACTCTTATTTTTAGCATACAACATATTTGATAATTGTTACCGATAACTATTTTTCATAGAAAAGATAGTAAAAACATTTTTAGTGTTGGAATTAGCACAGATCTTGTTAAAAATTTGTGTTTTTGATTGTAATAAAACTGTTCTTGGATAAATATTAAATTGTCTCGGTAAATACTTTTATTTTTGGTGCTACATGATATTTTTATTTTTTTTAATTTTACTAAAAAATCTTTCACCCAACATTTCTTCATTAGTGATTTACCATTCCAGCAATGTAATTTGACTTCATGAACTGTCTTAATTTTTTTCTTTATAATATATTGTATTGTGCATAAACCAGTGTTTACTGTGTATGTGCACGGCCATTTCAGTTGTAAATTATAATATTAAAATAAGTACTAATAAGTGTTTCCATACTTTTAAATTATGAAAGCAATTTTTACAGTGCATTGCGGTGATTAGTGCATATCATGCATGTGTTGTGACAATTTCTACAACATTGGGATTTTAAAATTTGTATAGACTTGATTGGATGAGGAAACAATTGATGTTTTGATACATCGATGCTGTAATAAATTTCAAGACAAAAACTCAACATTTTTTAAATGAAATATTGAAATATTATTTAAAGTTCATGTTGCATTTCTTTAAATATTGTTGCGTCATGGTGGAGCAAGTAATTTTAAATTATTAATCATACATAATATAAATGTGCAGGGCAAATGAAAGAGTGTAGATGACAGTTTTATAAAGTATTGTTGCAGAGGTCAGGGAAAAAGTGATACGTAATATGCTACACAATGTGGAATGTCAACTGATTTTATTGGTTGATGCAAATCATAGTACCAATGCACTATAATTGATTTGTGCACAGGTGATGTTACCCACATTCTTTTCCCTGGTGAGACATAACTTAATTGTAACAGCTGCAAAATGTTATTTGAAAATTGGTTATTAAATTTGATGTTTCTATGATTGCCAAATGGTTTAATGATATCAGTCAAGGTGTAGGTAAAATATTACTTTAAAATTTTTTTAATTTGGCAACACACTTTTTGTGGATTTATTAATAATTTTATGTATATATTTAAATTAACTACAGTTTTCTTGTGCAGCAAAGAGTTCTTTATCAATGCCTTTGAAACTAAAGGCTTCTAGTGAATTTAAACACATATTTCAATGAAATTGTAAATTTTTTGTAGTATTTTATGAAAGTAGACATTATTATTAACATTTGTAAGTATGTATTTGTATTTTAAATATTTTAGTAGAAAAAAATATTGTATTGTCGGGACCGTCAGGATGTCATATTGGTATTTTATAACGGTCACATAATACTTGCATAATTTTGGATTATTACAGAATATAAAAATATTATTATCTATTGCCAAGATAATTGTGATGGTTCAAAATTATTACGTACTTATCCAATCAAGTGTTACTGTCATGTTAAATTTGCTTTTCAATCCCTGAACATAATCTGTGTACATACTCAAAAAAATACTTTGTTTTGCATTATCAATAAATACACAATCTTTATTGATACACAGTGTTTTTGTTTCTTCCTTTATTCATTTTTATTACATTCCATAAACCCCGCAAATGCTGTTGTTTTAACATGCGAATGATTCTCAGACACAAAGGCTGAAGGTGTGAATAATCAAGACAAATAAAGTTACAGGTTAATGAAATGAATTTGTAATAAAATATAATATATATTATATGCAGAAAGGAAATACAGCTGAAACTCTCCCTACTTACTGTCTTTTTGAGCACGCCCTACCTGACACAAGACTTGGGTCCCGCAAAAGATCAACACGACCACATCCATCTCATCCTGAGCAGGAAAAAACTTCAGTTGTGGAAGTGAGAAGCACCTGAAGGTTTTATCGGACCTTAAGAGAGTTTTCCCACAGACCACAACTTGGATCAGGAAACTTGTCCCTGTCTCTGAACAGACAGGCATTGGATAAACGCTGGATTAGTTGTCTACAAAGGATTTCCTGCAACAGGGACAAACTACACAAGCCCAACCGACTGCACCATGAACAACTTGATGATTAAAGAAAATTATTTGAATACGTTACTGATATGATAATACTTAGATAGTGAGAATTCATAATAAAGAATTGTTTAAAAATAAAAAAGCAAATGTGATTAGAATCATTATTAGAATACTCATTTTGTATCCATTTTATTTTCAATAGTAGAAAACATAGTTTTATTTAAACTGCCTTGATCATTTCTTTTAATATTTTTTATAATTTACTATAAATGACTATTTTATGCATCTGATTTCGAAGCAACTACTTCTAATCAGAACGGATGACAACTGTTGGTTTGAAAAAATAAAATATAGGAGTGAAATGTTATTACTAGTGAATTTATATATTGATTTGTATTATAAAATTATTATGTTAAATAAGTAAATAAAAAAAAAAAAAAACAAAATTAACTCCTAAAATATTAGGAAGAATTATTATTAATAATTATTATTTATTATTAGTTACTATTTTTAGGAAGAATTATTATTATTTTTTTTTTTTAAATAAAAAATGAATATGTCCTTGTCAAACAAGTACATATACATCTTCCTACGTTCCCTAAAATAAGCATAAATGCTTGTGCTATAGGTGAACGAAATCGGTCGAGGCAGGATTCGAACTCGCGACCACTGGATTACTAACCCAGCGCGCTAACCGCTCTGCCATCGACCCATCTAAATCATCGACCCATCAATTTGGGAAAGGGTTTTATTAACATTTATCATTTGTACAGTGCATTGCAAAAACATCTTTAAAAAGGAGGCCAAGGCTCGATTTGGATTGTAAAAAGATGCATTATGAAGAATCATAAAATTATACTTTCACCGAAATTGACTATCAGACAGCCGGTATTCTAAATTGCTAATCCGATATTTATACCTATTTATATATTTGATGTAGATACCATAGTACGAGATTGTCATACCTAATCTCAGATTGGCAATAAATTAGTACAAGATTGGCATAATATTACATTACCAATTATTATCTGTTGACTACTGTCAAAGGCACCAGGCCACATGCTTTGGCCAGATATTTGAAACTCATTGTGGAAGGGAAAATTGGCGGAAGATGGGTATGGGACTTAAAAATATATCAAGAATCTCAGCCAGTGGTTCAGCAATCCTGAAGCTGAGTGCCTCATAAGACTGGCCCGGAATCAAGAGGAGTTCGTAAAAAAATGATCCGCTAACAAGTTCAATTAAAATGATCAAAAAGTAGTTATTGATTTCAATTTAACACCCTCGGAAAGGAAGCCTTACTTACGTTGCATTTGCAAATGCAACGTAAGTAAGATAAATAAATAATAATTGAATTGATGAATAATTGATTAAAATTGAGATAAATAATTGAATTGATGTGTATAATATTCTAATTAACAAAATACTGTGAAATTATCAGATGAAATGGTTCTTGTTGGATGGAATACTTCAAATGTGACGTCAGCCATGCAGAAAGATTTTTTCGGTCAAGTGATCCCAAAATTTGTGCTGTTCTGCTTTTACGTCTTCTTATATTGGGGGAAGCACTTAAATTAATCAGAGCAAAACATTATTTTGATATCTTTCGATGTATTTCAATACAATATGATATTATTACTTATTAGATGGAACATGACATCATTGTGGTTTGGTTCGATAGATAACCAAATTACGTTTTAAAGCTTAAAAAGATGCCGACAAACTTCTTAGGCCTTTTAGTCATGGAGTGGAGCGATTTGCGGATATACAAACCATGAAAAAAAACACAAATTTGAGCTCTGCGCACCCATGTATCGGGCTGAAGAATTTTGGGCCATACAAAACCTGAGGTATAGAAAGAGAGAGGTGTTTTTTGAAATAGGCAGGTAATTATTATTTTTTATAAATATGAATAGTATAATTTTATATTACAAGTTGCATGTAACACATGAGATCCAACTATCAATAGCGCTAGTATGTATAGTTGAAGAATAAGAATCAAACTATAAACCCATAAATCCAAATTATTGAAAATTTTAACACATATTGGTATGTATGTCAAGATAGGACAGTGTGGAGGTCAGTCCTCTTTTCCTACCCGGAATATGAAAACAGCATGATGGTTCTGTATGTATGTTTGGAGATTAAGTATCAAACTATTAAGTCTTCTTACATATTGTGTATAGGCGACTGCCATACAAATTGTATGAAGCGATGTCGTCACTATATTCAATTTTTATAAAAATTGTTAAAAAAAATTCGAGATTTATCTAGTTGGGGTGTTTCGGCTTTTTCGATATTTTTTAAAAATTTGGAAATGTAGGCAGTTAAACTCATAAATTTATCATAAAAAATATGTTTTTCTTAATAAAAAATGTTTGAGAAACCCTAGAAGTTTTTTGAAAAAACGAATTAGAGATTTTGTATTTATCTATGTTCATACAAATTTTCAGCGTTCTAGCTTTTATGGTTTCTGAGATATATGGAAAAATAAAGTAAAAATTCAAAAGTTGATAACCCCTGACTGAAACAAAAATTCAAAATTTTTTATTTTATTTTTTATTTTATTTTATTAAAAGGGTACATCGACAGACATCCAGCTTACAATTCTCACAAAAAGAAAACAATATTGGTTATTACTATGAGTGCTGGACGTCCAATTATGGATGCACACAAAATTACATGAGCTCTCACTCAATCACACACGCAAGTTACACAAGTACATAAATTAGAAATAATTCGGCTACAAAAGTTAAGTAAAAAAGAAAAAGAAAAAGAAAAAATAGTTACACAATTCAAGAAGAAAAAAGTTACACAATTCAAGAGAAAAAAAAAAGTTATAGAAGTTACATAAGTAGAATAAAAAAAAACAGGCACATAAGAAGCCATAAAAGTTAGAGAAAAGACAAAATAGCGTACATAAACAGCACTGAGATCTTCCTTAAAACAACACGCGCGAGTTAACTTTTTTTTAAAAAACAGAGAGCGAATCCGCAAACACGTCAAGATCAGGACACTCCCTTGTCATATCGTCATACTGTCTACACATTCTGGGTATGGGACTGTAATACATAAAGCTGGTCCGAAGTACATATATTAATGTGAAAGGTATTGGCGAATCTCAACGATCTTCTAGGAATATTCAGTTGTATGTCTTGTAAAAGTCTTGAGTCCATGGTACCATTAACAATTTTGTGAAGAACAGTAAGGTCGTGTATTTGTCTTCTTGTCTCGAGTCTAGTTATTTTGAAATACTTCAAACTTTCGTTGTAGGTCTTCAAACTATTACTCAACCCTGTTCGATATGTTATGACTCTCAAAAGATACCTTTGAACAGATTCTATCAGTTCCGTGTCAATGGTGTCAATTCCGTAATGAGGACTCCAGACACATGAGTTGTATTCGAGTGTACTCTGCGCTAGTGAGCGGAACAGGGTGATCAGACGATCGATTCTCTTGAAAGGTTTTGTTGTTCTTAATATGAACCCCGTTATCCGTCTTGCGCGAGCCACAACGTCATCCATATAAGGCTTAAATGTTAGACCGGAGTCGACTGTTACCCCGAGATCCCGAGTATAAAAGAAAAGAAAAAATTCCGAGAAAATTCTGAGTATAAAAGTTTTGTAGGCCTATAACTGTTTATATATTCTGAAATTTTGGGCTCTGTAAATTGAGCGGATCAAAAGTTATAGGGGGGGGGACAGACACACACACAAAACTCACATAAAATGTTCTACTCCGAATTCGGAATATGAAAACAGGATGATGGTTGTGTATGTTTGCTTCATACAAATTGTATGAAGCGATGTGGTCACTAAATTCAATTTTTATAAAAATTGTTAAGTAAAAAAAATTTGAGGTGTAGGTACTTCTACAATAGTAATATTTTTTTTAGAAAATTAAATTATCTAGTTGGGGTGTTTCGGCTTTTTTCGATATTTTTAAAAAATTTGAAAATATAGGCAGTAAATCTCATTAATTTATCATAAAAAAAAATATTTTTCTTAATAAAAAATGTTAGAGAAACCCTGGAATTTTTTTGAAAAAAAAAAAATTGAGATTTTGTATTTGTCTATGTTTATACCAATTTTCAGCGTTCTAGCTTTTATGGTTTCTGTGATATATGGAAAAATAAACCAAAAATTCAAAAGTTCATAACCCCTGACTGAAACAAAAATTCACAACTCTGAGTATAAAAGTTTTGTAGGCCTATAACTATTTATATATTCTGACATTTTAGGCTTTGTGAATCCAGCGAATCAAAAGTTATAAGGGGGGGGTACAGACACACATACACAGACACACAAAACTCACATAAAATGTTCTACTCCGAATTCTGAGTAAATCCATGTATGGGAACATATATGCTGCGAAGCCTCTAAGTTGGTGTTTTTAGCATGCAAAAAGTCCAGTACGCCATACAAAATGTTCCTTCATACACGTGTCTTGTATTTAAACTTCCTCTTCCTTCAAAAGAATTTCATTCTCTTGGACGAATCGACAGTTGGATTAATCAAAAATCATACAATTTTTACTCTGCAAACTATGGAATAATGGAGAGTCATGATTTCTCAATTTTAAAACGTATTTTTTTATATCAATTTCTCAACGGGTACTTAAATGCTTTCACGGTTTGGAAAATCGAGGTATTTTTATATCTTTGAATTTTTGATACAATAAAATTACTCTTCAGAAATGACTAAAAAAATGACACTCTTCAAATTTAGAGATTGTCATCCTTTCAAGAAGAAATCATGTAAGTACCTTAGTGGAGAGTTTAGTGTTGGTTACAACCTACAACCCACTCGTTTTTACATATTATAAATAAAATATTCATATAAATACAAATGAACTGTCAGTTATCGGTTTTTAAAGAATTTCGTGTTTTTGTGATATATGTAAACGCGATATTTTGTGATTGACACCAACTGTATATTTTAAGGGTGTCGATGTTTTATATTTTATCTACCAGTGTTTTTTTATTATCCTTTCTAAAAACGAATGTCTTTTTGAGTTTAACTTTTTGTTTCATACTATTGTTTTTCAAATGATATTTCAGTCGTTAAATTAATATTTTCGGATTCACGATGCTCGGGGTGGTTGATAGAGATTGCCTTATGACAGCTTCCACAAATGATAATTAAACAACCAACAAATACTGAATTACACTTTAATATATTACACTTTAAAATGTTGTTGTTTGGTGAGTAGGTATTTGTTTTACTAGAGCGGTGTTTTGAAATGTCAAAACGAAGGCATTGAATCGTAAGATATTCATAATCACGATTTTAAAAGGCGTCAAAGATATGAATTTCTTTAATAGATTGGTACCTTCCATCAAGCATTTGAATACCAACTTCGATATTGTGATCTGAAATACCAGTTCTGAATACAGCTATTTATTTGAGATCTATGTCCAAATATTTACTATCAAAAATAATTAAAATAGGTAGTTAAAAATACATAAAGTAAAAAATAGTTTTAAACCATCTTATCCGAGAAATCATGATCCTAATTATGGGACGAGGAAAGCAGCTAGCTTCTATTTTTTTAAGACCAAAAAATAGAGTTTTTTCTAACAAAAATAACGTTGATGTCATGATTTATTTTAATTTTATAATATATATTGTTTATCGTTATGTTTTATTGTACTATATCATTTATCATTTTATTGTATAGGGTGCCTGATTTCTCGTCATCATCTTTGGAAACATCTAATTTTTCCAAAAATGTATTTCTAATTTCATTCAACACTTTTGTAATCAGTGTTTGTAATAAACATAAATCGGCTAAACGCTTCACACCTTCATCGTTTCAGCCATTAATTGTTATTGGTATGAATTGTCACATGTTCGCCGTTTTTTTTTTAATTCATATACCTAATATTTCATTACACGTATCATTTACTTACATTTACATTATTTTCTCGTGTGTCGCGTGTGGTTCTCTTTTATATTTTAAATTTTTCATTCGGCCATTTATATATAACTTGTTATTGGGTGTGTATTAAATTAATATTTGACTTATTTAGATGTCCGAGAAGCAACTAGAAAATTATAAGAATAGGTACATCCAAACCACCGAATTTTACCAGCACAAAAAATGGTGTAGGTATACAAGAAAAATGTACGCGATTTTGTATTAATATTGTTTTGAAAGTTTTCTTACGTAATATACTAATGCACTACAATGGATAACTAAATGTCAATACTATTATTTGCCTATGAAATTATATTTTGTAGGTCATAAATCTAATGCGACGCACGTCTATCAACTCTAACAATTATAATTCATCGCAGTGAGTGCGGATTTGCTTCAGAAAATTATTAATCTTTGATTTGATCTGCTCTGAATCCATAATACCTCTTTAATGTGGCTTCGCTCAGAATAAGTGTTTAGTTCCGATTTAAGCTGGTGCCTAACATAACCTAACCTAACTAGGTATCCCTAATTACAGTTTCATCGACAACTAGCCATCGCGTTAATAACATAATGTAAGTTTCAATTGAATTTGCTAAATATTAAATGCCACGATTAGTGTAGATCCTACTGGATGTAATGAAGACATCAGTCAAAGCACGTGCATGCTCGACGAGTTATCCAACATTTTATGAAAAATTTGCATGTGTATAACAATTAAGTAATGAACGCTAACTATTTGGTCCATCGGATTGTTTTACACTCAGAGGATGGTCAGTAGGTAGGTACCTACCTAAACATAAATGCATCATAGACATTTTTTTCTCTTCATTTAATTATTTATACCGATTTCACAACAAATAATCTAATGGTCGGAATAATTTCCTCCTGGAAAAAGAGTCAGAAGAACGGAACCAATGATATGGACCGACCAGACCAAACAAATAGCCCCGGAAGCCTAAATATATGAAGGAATGGAGAAAGAGAGAGCCTATTTTGTGAACTGCATGTTGTTCGCGACCCTCAAGATTGAGGACTATGACCAATAAGAAGAAAAATCAAGCAGAGAGTGCATTTTATGAGTTTTGTCGTGTTTTTTTGTTTGTATCGTTATACCATATTGGTGTGCATAGAATGAAACTGTGTCTTGTGCCCAAAGATTCAATCCACAATAATTTTTATTTTGTTTTATTGCAATAAAACTTTCTCATTATTGATGAGATTCAAACAAAACAATTCTATTCATATTTTTTTAAATTTGAATGAACCTACAGATCTACACACTAAACCCATTGCGTCTTTATTCTCATGTCCCCTTGAAATGTTTTTCCTTGAAGCCATTTAAGGTAAGGATGTTGAAGAAGTAAAATTTCGTCATTTCATTACAATAATGACTGCATCCTTAGCACTGAGGATTGTGCAAGGCAGACGATGTGGTGTGGATGGCGGTGTCTTCAAGAAGGTCGGATAAACTTCCGTTCTAAAAGATAATGTACAAGAACACAATCTACACTAGGTACACCCATGCATCAAGAGTCATATTGTTTTGAGAAGGTGTTGAAGATGTTGCAACTGCGATAAACAATAATGATATTTGAGGCGTGAATCGAAGATGTTTTGTATTATCTCTTAACAATTAACTATATATTAGCAATACAAAGGTTTGCAAACAGTTAATGTTTTTAATTCATGTAAAATAATAATAGGTGATTTTGTATAGCGCCGTTTAATGATTCAAGATCATTCCAAGGGTGCTGATAGTTTAGTTATGTACTGCTACACGAAACAAAGTTTTTTTCAGTACTATAGTAAAAGTGCTCTTGCTTTGAGAACTGCGGACATCTGGAGGCAGTGTATTCCACTTAATTGGATCGCTCACACCAAAGTAACGTCCATAGTAAGCCGCTTTGTTGACTTTGTCCATCTCCCTTAGGGAGTGGTTCTCTATGATCCAAACGACCTGAGAGTGTGATGCCTCCCACAGGGCTTTTTTCTGTGACACAGCTCTTGAATGTATTGTGGTGCTAGATTATATGTATAAAGTATTAAACACTGTCAAACAAATTTTGTAATTAACTCGCTCTGTACAACCAGTGCAATTCGTTTAGTAGTAGTAGTGTTAAATAATAATAAAAAAATATTTATTTTTCCATTATCAAATAATTTCAGGAACTTATAATTTATAATTGTTGGGTATCACCATGTTTAGAGTTCCTCCAATTAATCTTTGTTTGTCTAACTATACAAAACACTAAAATTTTAAACCAAGATTATAGCGTTGTGATATAGAGGTTATATTAGTGAGTGTCTTCCCTAAAGACCTCCGATGCTACGCCCACCTCCACCCGCTCCGCATATGGGGACTGAAAACGGTCCCTTCACAGAACTCTAGTAAGAATGACAAAGAATGCATGGCACGAAGAGTAGCTTTAGAAGCTCCTCTAGACTCGTGGTCTCGGCACAATATTGCAAAAAATGACAATCAACGTCGGTGAAAATAATGTTCACAGACATGGATTGTCGCGAGAGTACTTCAAGCCTGTGACTGTAAAACTGGGCATCAGAGAGTTGACCAAGGACACTCTGGAATTTATATTTTTTTTATTCAGCAGATGCAGGACACTATCATCATCAAAAGTCTCAATCCTGCGGATTGGTTTACAGAAGAAGTCTACATCTCGCTTTCCACTTCTCTCTATCCTCTATCCTCTGCAGCCCTCTTCAGCTCAACATATGTGGCGCAGTTCATGTTCAGGGCACTATAGCCATGGCAAAACAATTTTAAGGCTGTAAAGTTCTTCTTCGAGACTACTAACCTCCGATACGAGACCACCGTTCGCCACCAGGTAGGTGCAATATTCCATTCTCTATATATCCAACACTCTGAGTTAATGTAGGCGCCAGCCAATATGAGTGTGCCTAATTCTTAAAAGTGAGTAGGTACTTATTAATCAAATTACCAAATATTGAGAAATAAGTAGGTAAAGTAAACAAACAATAAATATGTAATCTTCAATTAGAACCAGGTTTATTTGTCATCAATGTGCATTTTTGTCACGGTCACACGTGGGACATGCACATTAGTAGGTAGAAGGTACTTACCTACCACTTTTGCATATTTGCAAACTTAAACTATTAGACATCAATCATTACGCAAAAATAATTTCAATCGCGCTATGGAATGATGAGTCAGTTCGTCCTACTATTTGAGAATAAATTACTATTGCAATAAACGATATGAGTAATGATGTGACACAGTTATACAGGGTTTTAGACAGAGTTTCCCAAATTTTAAAAGACTTTACCTCTTTACATTTTTTTTTATCAAATTGGAGAATCTTTCTTTGTAAGCTACCTACCTAATTTTGACCAAGAGATGCAACAAATATGCCAATGAAGCTTTCGATTGGAAATAATTCATCCATAATATTAATTTGTTCTTTATCTCAGCCATCTCTCAACTCACTGCTGTACATATGTAAGCCTCCATCAACTTTTCCGACCATCTCTATCCTGGGCGTCCCTGTATTTACCATATTTTTACATGCGATTGTAAATTTTTCCAGCGACTGTAACTATAAATTGATTTATTACATTGTAATTGTAAAAAAAATATTTATTTTAAATAATAAACTGCTAGCCCTAGTAGCCCTAGAACAGGATTTCCTAGTTGGGCTACAGTAATTTACTTACCGTTGTCAATATAAATATAGTGTGATAAAAGGTAAATAAATACTATTTTGTTTACACCACTTCTGAGTTTTAATGTTGACCGGTTTCAGAGCTGACCTGCTCCCTCATCCGAACAAAGTTATTTTATTTTAGTTATTTTACACAACTTCATAACTCACATACTTAGGTTGTTATAAAATATTTCGATATTACTAAAGAGCGGGCGTTAATATTCTTTACTCTATGGCGTTAACCCATGATCTAAAATTCAGTATTTCAAATTTGATTATATTTTTAACTAAAACATATCAAATTTGAAACGAGAATCGAAATAACGTCAATGTACATTTTTCTATAAGCGATACATTTTTTGTCTTACACTTATTTGGGTTTTTGGGTAAAATCAATAGAAATTATAGGCCTAAAATGATTATAAAATAGTTGGCTACGTAGGCATCGAAGGGATTAATTATGATGATTAATGTACTGAATATTTATTGTTAGATAGTTATTTTTTTAGTAAATACAATACATATTATACTTTCCTGACTTTCCAGATATTATATAATAACTCATGAATCATGAGAAAACTATATTTATTCAATAAAATCAATCAATGCGAAGGTATTGTTTCGATTTCCCATAAAAGACTGATTGATTTTTATGGCATATTATAAATGTACCAACGTAGAACGTACCTTTATTGATTTGGTTTGAAATACGGATATTTTTTCATATCTATCTACTAATGACTGATGAGAAAAACGTAATGTTTTTATAAATAGACATACAAGATATCTAAATTATTAGGTACCAATGACGGAAAAACTACAATACACCAACAATGTTTTTTTTTCTTTCTTTCAATATTTTTTTTTATATAAAAATTGAATATGTCCTTGTTAAACAAGTACATACATTATTAATCAATGATGTCTAAGAAATATATTATTCGTCTAAATCTAGGTACTTACGTAAAAAATTTCAAATAATCCACTTTCAATTTTCAACTAATTTCAACAACTACTTAGCGTTTTCAATTCTTAAAATATCTTAAATAAATCTGCAAAATCGTTCCTTAAAATATCTTAAATAAATCTGCAATGCGTTCCTATTCCATTTAGTCCAAGTTGATATTTTATAACGCTGAAATAAGATCGTAAATCTAAAATCTACAATTTGAGTACGTTCCAATTTCAGTTACAATAGTTCCTGAATAGGGGGTATTGTTTGCTTTAAAAATACCTAGTATAATATAGATGTTCACATGAAGGTATTAATAAGGGATCTTCGCCTCAAATACTGTCAATATATTATGTTAACAATTTAATAATAAATTATTTTATTTATATTAAAATGACATAAGAACATCACGAGTGTATTATAAAATGAATACAGTTTGAGAAAATTGTGTTCTGGTGAACACATTTTTGTTTTTAATGAATTTAATGTTAAACTCCCACTTCTGTACATCAATAACCAATGCATTTCTTTTACCAGGGTTGTAAAAGATCTTGGAATCTTCATCGATGATGACCTTTCGTGGCATGAACACATTGAACAGGTATCGCATGTCAGCAAATAGGTATATTTTCTTTGCCCTACATTCACTCAATAAACTTAAAAACCTCCTTCCATTCCGTTGTAAAATAACTCAAAAACAATCACTTCTTCTTCCGTTGCTTGATTATGCCGATGTATGCTATTTGGATGCTAATGAAGAGCAAACTTGACTAAACTTGAACATCTTCAGAATAAATATGCATCAGATTCATCTTTGAGGTGAAAAAAAATTATCATTTTATATCATCTTACCGCAATCTTCTTTGTTGGCCCAAGATACGCTAAAAATTCTGTCACTATTGTACAATATTCTCTCCAATCTGAACCTGCCACAGTAACTCAAAAACAAATTCACTTATTTATCCTCTAACTCACTTTGTATTTTCAAGAAAAAAACTAATGAAGAAATATTTATCCCTAAACACCTGATCCAGGTTTCCTCTTCTTATCCTTTCCTTATCCTTTTATTGCTATGAAGTATTATCTTAGTGTATTTATATATTTACTCTGGTGTTTTGTTTTCATTCTTTTGATTATTTACATACACAATTTTGTCATACTCTGTAACCTGGTTGGTTGGAAGAAAATGTCTAATGGCAATAATTGTTTATATTATGTACAAAAAGATAAATAAAAAAATGTTCATTCAAATTTTAATTCTTCGTCGGAATTGAAACCATTAAACAAATATGTAACGTCAGGCATAAATATTATGAATATGTTGACATTAAGTATGTACATACTATTATTTTTGTGCTAAAAACTTCTGAGTGGAATTTCGCTGTATGTAGGATTATAAATTCTTGAAGTCTGTAAATAATCAAAGCTGTACTTGCATTTGAAATTTAATCTACAAAAGTTTGATTGTACATTGATAATACAATACATGTTCAGTGTTCAGTTCATATTCACATAGTAGAGGTATTCCTATGTATACCTAATCTAATAAGTGATTAATTAGTTCTTTGTGAACACCTATAAATAAGAACGGAAATGGAATATAAGATCTCCATTGTTTGCAGTTTCAATCACATTATGAAGCACTTCAATATTGCTTGCTATATTATATTTCAATTATTGCATTTAGACAGATCAGTCAGAAGAAATGGTTCAAAGTTGCTTATGTTACGTGATAATTTTGATATCGCAATAAAAATGATAACCTAATCATCACACGCATGTGTCGTGTTTCCTTTAATTTGAGGTAATGCACGCCTACACACTTGTCGCTGGTCACCTAGATATGCCGTAATGGTATGAATGAGCAGAATTAAACAGTTGAATGGTGATACGACAATTTATATTTATAAAGAATTTTAAGCAATCCTGTTCTTGTCCTGTTACTATGCTTTAGAAAAATCAAGTGAGCGTTTCCTAATTCATCACCAAAAATAAGCTACCGTAACACCGTAGGTATGTGGTTTCTCAACACACTATCAAATGGCATTGTCTTTTTTGACAAATTAATATCTCAATAGAGACGAATTTGGGATTATTATATGAGAACTGGGAAATCAAGCCACCTACAGGGCTTACGACCTGTCATCGACTGGTTTACGTGATGTAATCGTGCCTTTTTATAGAATACCCTTATCAATTCAATTTTTAAAAGTTCTATTAATAACGTTAATCATCAATATTTGTTCGTTTGAAAATAAACTGAAAACACCCTCAACATCCGTGGAAGTGGCGAAGATTTTTTTTTGTTTTGTCTTGATGGTGACAAACCAGGATGCTCTCCTTGATAAGTCTTCTTCTTCTTTTTCTTGTTCTTTCATTAGTCCCAGGGCCTATTTTATGTTGTATTTTCAGCCTCCTGTGATGTGGACTGCCAACTATCTCGCCATCTTTTTGGTGGGCGTCCTCGTGGTCGAGGCCCCTCCGGTACGTTGTCTCGGGCTATCTTTGGGATCCTATCTTCGGACATGCGACTGACGTGTTCGTTCATGCCCCCCTAGACAACATGCCATTTAAGCTAAGCGTTATCTCGCTAAGCGATAGTAAATGTATGGAATTGGTGGCTGTGACGTAACGTGACAGCCACCAATTCCATACATTTACTATCGCTTAGCGAGATAACGCTTAGCTTAAATGGCATGTTGTCTAGGGGGGCTGTATCTTCTCCTTTGGCGCCCCCATCTTACGATGTCCTTAGCTTCGCAGATTCTACGGATCTCTGTATTTCTGACTCTATCACGAAGACTTTTGCCAGCTATGCATCGCAGTATTTTCCTTGATAAGTATTATAAAAAAATGAATAAAAAATGTGACCCAGTCTAATGAATTTTCTTATCAAAGGTTGAATATTCAAATCATGCATAGCATAAATTCAATGGTGGGTTAATTTTCTCATTATGTTTCGTAACAAACATTGATAATAAACTGAACTTCCCTGAAGGGTATTATCAATATTTTATTTTCCCGTGAGAGAAATGTGAATAATCCATTAAAATTGTTTAATAGCATTGTAGTTTCGAAGTTTTTCTTAAATTATTTCATTTCCGTGCTATCTCTCATAATACTGTTTCAGAAGAAATTATTTTAGCGCAGTTATAAATTTATGCTATCATTATTTTTTTAGTAAATAAGTACCGGACGGGCACAACGTGTTTTACGCCACTTCTGAGTTCTTTGTGGTAGCAAAATACAAGAAAGTAATAATAATTGATGTCAGGTTCGAAAAACACGGAGAAAGTGCGGATAAGGGAAGTATACAGCCACAAGAAGTAAGTATATTGTAATGTAGCTAAAGTCTGTGAAAACAATGAATACTACAGTCTACAAATAATACAATACCTGATATTTAATTTTCTAAATAGGTAGGTAAGCTATGGAAACTTCACCAGAGAACCTTCATACTACCAGAAAATTGTACAGTTCATTGATACCAATTATTTGAATCCAGATTTAATAGACGAGCAGTTTAATAGGTACAAGTATTGTATATACATTATCAAATTCAATCTTCCTCAATAGCAGGAACATATTTTCTTATTATATACTTCAAAGATATCTGATACATATATGTAAGTATCTAACTACATTTACTATTTTTATACATTATTTTAATAGCTTATTTGCAAAACGCTAGTATGATCTTTTTGTTACATGTACACGTAAAGCCTTCACCGAGACTGGGTTGTTTCAATAAAATTATAAGTAATTTTATGATAAAAATACTTTGATTTCATAAAATTGTTCAAGATTACGTTGTTTAAACGGCTTTCGATGTCAATGAAACTACTAAAGGTTTTGAACAATTTTATGAATCATTTTAACAATACTTTTACTTTAATCTTTGTTCGAGACACAGCCTTAGCCATACAAAGACCTTCTCAGTTTCATTTAGAATGCAATTATTAGGTTAAGTTAGATACGTGCTCACTATTGCAAGTGGCACAATACGAATTTTGCATTCAAAATTAATGATATCCCATTTTGTTCTATTCGACCAAGACTGAGTATTGAGTATGCAAGACCAAGACTAAACCTGTGTAGGTATATTATAAGCACCGTGGTCTTGGTGTGCTTGGTGCTTGCATTTTCTCATCACAAATTTTATTGTTAAATGAATAAAAAATAAACACATAGTGATATTTTTGAAAATTCCTTGAATCTTGGTGGAATCACGGTTTAATTGAAACCGGTTTAAATTCTTATTCCGCATTCAAATGAAATTTATAAAAAATATTTGAACGTTTGTTCAGTTGATCTCGATTTTGAGCTCTATTTCATACGACAGCACCGAATTTAGTTTTAAATATAATAATAACTTCTTTGTTTACACCACTTTTGACAACACCACTTTTAAACAAAGAAGTTATTATTTTAATTTATTAGTTAAATTGAACCACAAAGTAATAGCTGCAAAGTATCAATAATTTAGTTTTATTCAGTTGGTTGTCATGACTATAGAAAAGTATGCGCGGCACAGAACGGATAGCTTAGTCTTCACACCATTTTTTTTAAACATAACCTACAAAAGTTTGGTAAAAATACCAATTTAGTCATTTATTTTAATATTTTAGTTATTTTTTTTAAATATATAATGCAACTGGCTCACGCCAGTCGCAATTATAACTACAAACAAACCTAACCAACCTATTTTTACCAAACTTTTGTAGGTTAGGTTTACAAAAATGGAGTGAAGACTAGGCTATCCGCACAGAACACGTGCGCGCCACACAATATTTCTATCAAACTCTAGCTATTACACATTTTAACATTCGATATTTTTTGTTTGAATTCAACGTTAATCAAAAATTCATATGGATTAAATCGCTTTTTGATTGTTTTTCTTATATCTTATGTGGTCATATGTACCTTCTTCAAAATTGTGAAATGTCAATTTAAACCAGGGTTAAACTACCAATTTATCAGTGTTGTTCGATTTGACATTTGGGTTGAATCACGGTTCAACTTTTGATCCATGTTTATTGTTTATAAATAAGAAAATGATAAAATTTTAGTTCAACCATAGTTTAATATTTGAACCACGTTTTTAAATAAAGACCATCGTCGGAATAATATTTTTATGTATCATGAAGTTTCACAAAGAATTTCAAGTCGACAAATGACTTTATTTGATCAACTTGTCTATCAATTTCAAACTTATCATATTCCAATATTTCAAAATGGAATCGTTCACCATCTGGATTTACACATTCGGGTAACTTAATACAAACTCATAATTTACATAAATAAGATATCTTTATCTTAAATTTCCACGTACTTATCTTATTACCTACATACATTTTATAAGTATGGTGTAAATGATCTATAAATTATAATTATATTCCATTGGAGCTGTGGTTGTTGCTGTCGCATAAAATGACCCACAAAGTCAGTGGTGTATCAAGATGTCGGTCTGGGCGACACACAAACATACAAAAACAGGCGCTAATCATATTATTTCCTGCCACATCTGATGTTTCACTCGATTCCGATCTCTGGCTTTACTAAATAACATTATTAGTCACACTTGGACAATCGTGTCTCAAGAGGCGTATCTGTTGTAAATAGACATTTAAAATAATGATATAAGTAACACTAAATATAATACATTTTCAATTACACATGTTCGAACTAATATTGGTAAGAGCGAATTGATTGGAAGAACTGGTTCAAACTATAATACTTTCCTTATCATATAGATATATTCTATTTAAAATATGACTTTTTAAAACATAATTGTGAGGATATTTATATTTATTCACGTGAGAATGTTCGATGTCAAATAAACCATCTTCCCACTTCATTCTTTCCTCGAACCCCTACTATCTCTCCCACCATCATTCCATCAATCATTTTATTCTTATAATTAATTTGTGTTTATAAGCTTATAACGTATGGTAACGGTTTCCAAATAATAATAAATAAATAAATAAATAAATACATAAATAAATAAATATATAAATAAATAAATAAATAAAAAAAAATAAATAAATAAACAAATAAATAAATAAATAAATAAAAAAATATATAAATAAATACATAAATAAATAAATAAATAAATAAATAAATAAATAAATAAATAAATAAATAAATAAATAAATAAATAAATAAATAAATAAATTAATAAATAAATAAATAAATAAATAAATAAATAAATAAATAAATAAATAAATAAATAAATAAATAAATAAATAAATGAATAAAAAAATAAATAATACATAAATAAATAAAGAAAAAACAAACAAACAAACAAATAGATAGATACATTAATAAATAAATAGTAAAATAAAAAGATATATAAATAAATCAATCAAATAAAACAAGTAAATGAATTTAATAGTAAAAAAATGTTTTTTTTTTTTGACTAATTAATATTCAATAAATATAAAAAATTTAATAAGTACATGAATAAATTAATAAATATAAAATAAATAAAAACATAAATATATATAAATAAATAAATACAAGTAGTTCAAAATTATATTAAGCACCCATAAGCTTGATTGAAAATTCAGTAATTTTTCGCAGCCTACATAATAATATTTCATTGTCCCCAATTACGCCCTATCTCCAACCTTCGTATTTAGCCTAATACGGAAATTTGATGAACATGTGGGACTTGAGTAGTTATACTAGAAAGAACTAAATTTGTTGAAATCGAGAAGTATGTAATTTAAATTAATTTGATGAAAGTAATTTTTGTCCAATTGAAACAATTTTAAAGTAATAGTTGAAATCTACAATATAACAAATCATAATATTACTTGGTTCAATATAAGAATGCTCAATTTTTAGTTTCCCACCTAAGCAATTCTCATCAATTTCAGATTTTTTTTTCATTTTTAATTTAATTCTATATTCACATAAAAAATACTCTAAAATATAATATATGCCTGTTTTCCTTTCAGACATATTAGTTTGGTTTCATAAATCATATTATGAAAGATAATAAAATTAAATTATTAGTTGTAAATTTATACTCTAAGCGCCGGATTCTTAACACGGGTTGATCGAACTTTTATATCTCTGGAATTAAAAAGCGATGAACTTTTTATTAGACCGCTGAACTTCAAGCGCATGCACAATTGAAACGAAATTCATACTATCTTTATGTACATCTATATTAAATCACAACATTTAACATTCGTCGTTCGATGTTGAATTTAAAATTTTATTTTAATCAAAATATGAAACGTTTTCTAAAAATTTTATAAGGCTTCGTTACATAAATGTACCTACCTATATATTATTATTATTATAACATTAATATCAAAAACTAATACGTATTTACAAGGTTGTACTAAATACTAGTTTATTAAAAATTAAAATAATGTTTATTGTAAAAAAAATCATATATGAACTTTTCATATGAAGATCCATGGAGTTTATATATTTTGAATACTATTATTGTAATAAACGAATACTATTATTTTGAATACTATTGTTGTAATAACACAAAACGGATAATTTCGAGAAAATGAATACAAAAATATCATAGATTTGAACGAATTTACATAAAATTTAATGTTCCCTTTTCTGAACATAGAAATGGACGTATTATATTTTCATATCAACACTGTTGTAAAATCTGCAAACATTGTAATGTCTTACTAAAGTTATCAAGATATAATTTTGAGATTTAATATTGAATATATATTTTTTAAAATTAAGGTAGATATTTCTGCATCATGAAATAAACTGTCAATTTCTTAAACATCTATCGTAATAAATTGACATGGAGTAGTGGACTTCATGCAACTTGTTTGTCAAATAAAACACCAATTTAGAGGCTTCGCAGCATATATGTTATCTAACTGTCGATTTGTTCAAGAGAATATATTTCTCTTAACATATAGGTATATCGACATATTTTCAAACCATGATACGCGAGATTTTGTATGGCCAAGTCTAAATTTTTTATGGTTTTTCCAACATTGATGTCAAACAACACCAACTTTGAGGCTACGCAGCATATTTTTTTTTTTAATGAATATGTCCTTGTTAAACAAGTACATATACATCTTCCTACGTTCCCTAAAATAAGCAAATAAATGCTTGTGCTATAGGTGAACGAAATCGGTCGACGCAGGATTCGAACTCGCGACCACTGGATTCCTAGCCCAGTGCGCTAACCGCTTTGCCATCGACCCATCTGAAACTCGAATATAATTCATTGAATTTTTATATTTGAAGTCATTGAATCTGATCTATGATAAAATACATCAAAATAAGTAAAAGGTATTATTGTTTAAGCACCATTTAGTTATATTGTTTCACAATATTTAGATAGGTATGTATTTTTCTTTAACATGTACTGAAACTTGAGTTTACAACTTGAGTTTTACTTGAATTTGTGTCGTATGTACCACATTGACAGTTTTAACGTAAACAACGATCATGAAAGAGAGTGGATATTATGTTAGTATGACAACTGCAGTGTGACTACCTCGGTTATTTAAATATTTTGGTCACAGTAGCTTATATTATATGCGGGTATATAAAAGTTAGGCTTCCTCTCTTACGTGTTTAAGGAAAACAATCAATGGTTTATAGCACATATTATGTGTAAATAATAACTTTCTGCGCTCCTCCTCCATATAAACTTCGACTATGCCAAATCCACTTCCTCTGTGCGCGCAGTTTGCTTAAAAATGAGTCCGAAGGTATCGCTTCACGTATTAATATATAGATAATTTTTATTTTTGTTGATGTGTTGTTTAACGCTTATTATATAATTGAGACATTGAACAGATAAATTATGATCAGATCAAAATCAGTCTTGATAACTGTTTTAAATTATAATTGTGTGTAAATAAATTGACATTCAAGTGACATTACCACACCCACAATACAAATGTTAATTTCCTTTCAATTATACCAATACTTTTGAGGAGCCAATCTAATTTATTTGTTATTTTAGATGAAAGTTCTTGATTAAAAAGTACAAGCACTTGTCAATAACTAGTAACAAATTTGTTTTCTTGTCTATTTCATGTAAGTATGTTACTATTCTTATACTATGGAAGTGATTTGATGTTTTTTTTTGCCGTTCACCAGAGATTGGTGTTCTTCGGCTATAACGTAATGGTTATAACGTAAATGAAATACTTAAATGAAATAAAGTGTTTTAATCTGGTATTTTCGTATTCTTTATAAAGTTATATTTTCGGTAAAATTGTTGTTCCCTTTTCTATAAAGGTTCAAAAATGACCTACGTATAAAATAGGTAATGCGTTTGAATCACCGAGTAATATTTTGAAACAAAAACGTTATTTTAAAACATGTAGGTACTTCTGTCAACCGCGGCTTATACGATGCGTTTAATTACTGCCTTCTTCAAACAAATGCGTGCTGTAGGCTTAACGGGAACGAAAAAAAATCAAAAAATGACCTATAATAGAGTTATTTATTTGATTTGATAAAAACATTACATCGAAGGAGTGTGATAATTAATTTTCAATGTTTCTTCTTTGAATATAAGGTCAATAATAGTATTTTGATTTGAAATATTTTTTATATTATCTGATGTTCCATCTTTAAATATAAAAGTGGTATTTTGCACAACATCTATGTAGATAAAAAATATGATCAATAGATCAAAAATAATCGAATATTTTTATTATTGCATATGCGCAAACATTGGATTTTTTTCCCTGTCGGGAGTCAAAGATATTTTTTAACAGATTTTTAATTATCTCAATAGAGACGTAGTTGGAATATTTATTGTAGGAGAACCGGGAATCCCGGTTTCATTTCCCAGGGAAAAAAATCCAATGTTTGCGCATATACAATAATGAAAATATTCGATTACTTACACATTGGTACAAGTAGGTAAATAAGACAAAAATAACCTTATAAGTCTGGCGCAATTCAGGGGTGACTTCTATGCGAAAAATGCATTGTCACCTCAGATATAAGAATTGTAGCTTTCATTATTTACAAAAAACCAATTCTCTCAATAGATGGCGTTACAACAAAAAAAAAAATAAAAAATAATAAGATTGTTGTTGATAATTTCACCCATAGATGGCTGTAGTATAAATTCCTTATTTTCAAGCGAAAAGAATTTCAGTATTACAATATATAGAACTTTCAAAATTGAATTGATAGGGATCTCATTAAAAAGGCATAATTGGTGAACGTTGCGCAAGCGCATAAAGTGATCACGTAAACCAGCCGATGACAGGTCGTAAGCCCTGTAGGTGCCTTGATTTCCCGGTTCTCCTACAATAAATATTCCAACTTCGTCTCTATTGAGATAATTAAAAATCTGTTAAAAAAAGATCAAAAATAATTATATTTTTTGCTAAATTTACGTTGGATTGATTAAATTGACAATTAATCAAAAATGTAATAGAAAATATATAGGTACTTCAAGCAATATAAATAATATCAGAAAAAAAATAGAACTGATAATTATTCTGTAATTGAATAATTTGATTAGAGAAAAATAAAAAGGGAAATAAGAGAAATTGGTACAAATTTATTGCACAGTTGACGAAATCGAGACATAAAAAAGCATCATGAAAAATAACCATTTGATTACAAAATTACTATTACATATGGTAATTTTGGTACAATAATGTAGAAAAAAATGATAAAATAACATATACATATAACAAGCAGTAATCATACAATTAGCAGCGGCTTAGAATAGTGCTTCCACTCTTTTCTATTACTGTTTTCGAGTGTCCCGTAAGAGCCGGGTAATCGAAAATACAACAGGCAACAATAACATCTGACATAGTTCAGCAATGAGGAGTACCACCCATTCTGAATGTAGTGCCTTTTTAGGTGAGACGAGACTGGTGTGTGGGTATACACATATGTGTTGTGCTCCCTTTTATAAGGCAATGCACACCCGCACACCTTTCGCTGGTTACCCCACATTGTGGGATATGCCGTGATGGTATGAATGAATGAATGAAAAAAAAATTACAATTCATTTGAAAAATTGAAATAAAATGTAGAATATTGTGTATTTGTACCTATATATTCATTATACATTTTAGCAGGTATATAAGACACAAAAAAGACTGCAAAAATAAAATTTTTGTCATCGAGTAAATTCAATAACAAATAAATAGTACTAAATATAATAAAATGACGATAGGTCTCTTAACTTTCAACGCATTTTCTAAAACGCTTTGCTTTTTTTCCAAACGGCTTTGTTTGAAGCAAGCAGTGGTTTCATTAATTTAAAAATGCACTTCGTGGTAAAGTTTTTATGATTGTTTTTGGTGTTGTTATACTTTAAAAATACAATAAGAGTTTTTTCTTCTCTTTTAATATTTGTAAAAAAATCTGCACCAATCGTTAAACAAGTTTATTTTGTTTAAAATAATTATAGAAAACATGAATCGATCTTTTGTATTAAAATCAGATTGTGTTTTTTTTTTATTTCTTACTATTCAGTTTTTAAGCATAAGATTTGGGGAACTTAATTTGGAGAAATGACAACATTAACAATGCTGAACTTGGAATGTCAAATTTCAATGTTTACAGACGTGATAGAAATCATATAGTGAATGAAGATCTTACGTATACTAAAAGAAGAGGAGGAGGAGTCTTGATAGCAGTGGCAAATAATTTGGTATCCAAGCCTTTAAGTGTTAATAATTGTGATGTGGAGCACATTTTTGCTATGTTAAATACTGGTAAAAATAGAGTTATATTAGGATGTGTTTACATTCCACCCAAATCGGATTTAAATATCTACAAGAAACATTTCGAAGACATTGAACTATTACAGTTGAAATATCCTAATGTTAAAATGTTATTATCAGGTGATTATAATCTGCCTAATATAATTTGGAATTGTGAAGACACCGGTGTTATGGGTGTCCACAATTTGCAATTAACTCAAATCGAAAAAGAAGTTGTAAACATGTTAAATTTTACCAATCTTACTCAATTTAATGATATTAAAAATTTTTTAGGCCGCATACTTGATCTAATACTCACAAATTATAACTCGGTTTCTGTAAGTACGTCTAATGAAATATTATTACCTGTTGATAGTTATCATCCTCCATTGAACGTTTGCATGTTTTTGGATACTGTACCCAACATTAAATGTACAAAATCTTTTTTTAATTTTAATAAGGCTGATTTTTTCAAAATGAATGAATGCTTGAAATCTACCGATATGTCTTTTCTAAAGTGTGGTAATATTGATGACAATTTGAAAATGTTTTATGATATTCTCTATGATGTAATTGATAGGTTCGTGCCTTATGTTAAGTTTACAAAAAGTACCTTTCCAAGATGGTTTAGCAAAGATTTGATTGATCTAACAATATTAAAAAAGAAGATCCATAAAAAGTTCAAAAAATCTAAATCCATCTTGGATTATACTCAATTCAATGCCATTAGACGTCAGTGCAATGATTTATCTAAGCGTTGTTATGGAGATTATTTAAAAAGTGTTGAAAATTCTATAAGAAATAATAATGTTAATACTTTTTGGAACTATTCAAAGTCATTAAAAAGAACTGAGTTAGATTTACCTGTAAATATGTATTTTAACGGCAAACATGAAAGCAAAGTTGAAAATATTGCAAACCTTTTTGCATCTTTTTTCAAGAGTGTTTACGATAGTGAAATTGATGCTGGAGAGGTTCCTTTTTTTGAGTCTGTTTATAATTTACAAATATCGCAAATTCATATTGACATCAATGATATTGTTACTCATATTGAAAAATTGGACGTAAGAAAGAACCCTGGTCCAGATAAAATACCACCTACCTTTTTAAAACATTGTTCACATATATTGTCTTATCCTCTGTATTTAATTTTTAATATGTCATTATCAACGGGTATTTTTCCATCTGAATGGAAGAATAGCTTCATTATACCAATTTTTAAAAAAGGTGATAGAATGGATATATCCAATTATAGACCAGTGTGTATTCAATCTACGATTCCCAAAATTTTTGAGAAAATAGTTCTGGAAAAAATAAATTATAAAATAAATTCTATAATTACGAAATCTCAACATGGTTTTGTTACTAATAGATCTACTTTAACAAATCTGTTGTTATATGAAAATTTTATTGTAAATGCTTTTGCTGAAAGAAGTCAGGTAGATTCTATCTACACTGACTTCAGTAAGGCCTTTGATAGGATTTGTCATGGTATATTAATAAATAAATTGGAGAAAATGGGTGTAACGGGCATTTTTTTGAGATGGGTCGAGAGTTATTTATCTAAAAGAAAGCTATTTATAAAATTAAATGATGTACACTCTGTGGCTTTTACAGCTACAAGTGGTGTACCACAGGGCTCTCATTTGGGACCGGTTTTGTTTATATTATTTATAAATGATATTGTCGATATATTTTCAGGGGTAGAATATGTAATATTTGCGGATGATTTAAAGATATTTAAAATATTAAAAAGTCATGATGATTGCCTTATATTGCAGGAAAATTTGAACAAGCTATTTGAATGGTGTCAGTGTAACAAACTTTCTCTCAATGCAAATAAGTGTCAAGTAATAAGGTTTTATAAAATAAAAAATCCCCTGGTTTATGATTATGATACAGACTTGATACAATTAACTTCAGTAGATGAAATAAACGATTTAGGTGTCATTTTTGATTCGAAACTTTCTTTTACTTGTCATATTACTAACATAGTAAACAGAGCTGTAAAGATCTTAGGGTTTATAATAAGTATCACAAAAAAGTTTACAGATACATATAGTATTCGCTTGTTATACATATCACTTGTAAGGAGCATTTTGGAATATAATTCAACAATTTGGTCACCATATTATAATAATCAAGTTCAACTAATTGAAAAAGTACAACGCAAATTTCTTAGGTATATAAATTTTAAAATGAACATACCCAGAGAACTAATGGATTATAATCTCACTATGCATTGGACTAATTTAACAAAGTTATCTGACCGTAGAATAATTTTTGATTTAATTACATTACACAAAATGGTACATTCGAGTTTTGACAGCCCTGCTCTTATTGAACAAATTACATACCATGCGCCAAATCGTTCTAACAGGCAAACGGTACCTTTTTACTATTCTAACACACGTACACTGCAACAATATTACTCGCCAATAGCACGGCTTCATTATTTGGGTAATGCATACTCTGGTCTAGGCGATATTTATTACTTGTTATTGACAAAATATAGAAACTTATTGCATCAATATTTCTTGATGCAAAATGTCAATTTTATTTCCCTATAAGATGTTATTATTATTTTATCAATTACTCTTTTATTTTGAATTTATATTTAGTTTCATGGCTTATTTTTCAACTGTTTTTATGTTTCATTCTTTTTTAATGACACTTTTGAATTAACTTTATACCTAGGTATATAATTTATATATGCTATTTTTGTTTCTTTTTGTTTTTGATATTTGTTTCTTAAAAAATGTTTAGATATAATATGCAAAAAATGTTCTGGTAGATATTTCGAACATTTATACATCTCTTTTTGTTATATTTTATAATATGTGCCATACAGAACAAGCTCCACAGAAATTTTCAAGACTCTGGAAGTTATGACACTTCGTCAACTATATGCAAGATCTGCACTTCTGTACCATTTTAAACATAACATACCCACTATACACAATACACAACCTCCAAGAACAACAAGATCTTCCATCACCAACACAATAAATATCCCAAAGTTGCAAACTACCCATGGACAAAGACACTTTAAATACTATGCCATCAAACTACACAATAGCCTACCAACCTCATTAAAACTGCTACCACATAACACATCGTCACAAAAATACAAAAAACACATAACAGCATGGATAAACAGCACCGGTTCAGAACAAATCAATAATATAATCACACCCAATCAAATATAATTAAGCTTCACAATTTTTTTTCTCAATAACAATTTAATGCATAATTTGATTCGAAAACTATATACACAATGTATTATCTGTCACACAACTGTTGTAATGAACACCTCGGCACAGGACTTCCTAGTGAGGTGTTCATCGTATTCTATCATTTACAACACTTATCATTAAATAATACATATACACACACACACACATACACACACTCACACACACGCACGCACACACACACACACACATACACACACACACACACACCCTCACACACACAAACACACATACAAACACACCCTCACACACACACACACACACACACACACACACACACACACACACACACACACACACACACACATACACACACACAAACATATGTAACTTCTAACTCTAGTATGTAATCAACATTGTATTGTATTGTATTGTTTATAACAAATAAATAAAATAAATAAAATTGTATGTATGTATTAAACGTGTTTATACTAGTTTATTTTGTATGTACTTGTAAAAGGCTATTTAGCCGTTGATGAAAATAATAAATAAATAAATAAACATTATTCAGTTTGTTTGTGACATTTTCTTTAGTTTAAAATGTCATAAATACAATTGACTATCCCGTGCAATTAATGGGTGAATTCAATTAACTATGAATAAATGTTTAATGTATGAAATCTAATTTGAATCCCGTTAGTAAATAATATATCAATCGTAATATAACAAGTATAGATGTGACAAGATATATGTAACCACAAGATACATAAAAAAAAGTATATTATATATTATCATTGCGGTGTCTAACAACCATAAAGTGTTAACTATCTATATCTATGTATCACTTGCACACTTGAAATAATTTGTAACAAATAATTTGTAACTGGAAAACCGAAGAGAACGTGGAGATCTTATTGAAACATTCAAAATATTATCAGGCCACTATGACTGTATAAACATGAAAAATCTCTTTCAATATAGTCATAACACTAATTTGTTTGGCCATAGCTTAAAACTTGTGAAAAGTAGGTTCTCGACAAATAATCGAAAGCATTTTATTTCAAATAGAGTGGTGAATAACTGCCCCAACATATTTTGGATGCTGGAAATGTTAATATTTTCAAGAATAGACTGGACTTTTTTTGGACAAAGCAAAATAGTTACAACCCAATAATAAAATTCGACAGTGGATATAGGCACATCAGCCTTGGCTGCCTGCCTATAAATAAATAATAATAATAATAAATAAATAAATCTCTAGAAAATACCCATCGATTTATAGGTACTGTAAGAATTATGTTGAGAGGAATTTCCGACTATCCAAAAAAGACAAATATAGGTACCAAAATACATAAAAATACCATTTTATATTATGTATCTATACAAAAAAATTATATTCATATTTAAAGTCCACAATTCTTGAATGCATTTTAGAGCCTATTTCTATTGTATTGTATTGGTACATTTTTAAAAATGAATTGATTAACTCAATTGTCTTAAAGAGAGATCATATAGTTAGTTGATAGTTGTTGATATATAACCGTTGCTCATGGAAAACTTATCATCTCTTGTATTTTTGTGCTTAAGGCCGCACAGGCACTGAGAAATTTTAACGAGTTGTATGTACCTACTCTAGGTACTTCTCGTACTGAAGTAGAATCAAGGGGGTTCGTCCCGCCATACATTTTGTATGACTTGAATAGCACGAATCAGGAACGACATTATGAATTATACCTTTTTTAAAATATCGAGACACAAATTTACACACGAGTGCTTGCACTCTAGTAAAGGGTAAATATGCTTTGTCTTACTGTGAATCTTTTCTATATAGTTTGTTTGTTTTATATTTTGTATATGTTATTGTAAACTTAATAAAATTAAAAAAAAAATATATTAAAATCTAAAACAGTCGAATTGTTTACATCATATTTAACAATATTTTTGCTGAATTATAATTTTAAATCTAACAAATGAAACAGATACAACTAGGGAATAACGCAAATTTCAGTGGTATTTCGGAACTATTTACTAGTGAAATAATTTTGAAATATTATAGTTTTGGAACTGTCAATCTGAAATAACTATATTATATTTTAGTTTCATATTTTAGTTACTTTAGTTTCAAGTCAATAATGTCAGTATTTGCTAAATACCTAATGAGAAAATGCCAATGTAATCACATTTGAGGGCCTGTGTAGCCTTAACACACTTGATATTAATTTGATCTCAACTTTTGATAGAAGATATTATGTCATTAATAGATTCACTCAAAATCATTAAGACGAAATTCATAGTAGGTATTCATTTACGATATAATAGGTGATTAGTATACATTTAAAATATATAGGCGTCCAAAAGTGGAAAGAAAATTATGAATATATTTTTGCTAATATTTGTTGTTTCTAAAAATTTCAGACGAATATTTTCATTAAAAATATAATACATACCTACTTATTTAATAATATTATTGAATATAAGATTGAAAGGATTAACTATCTCTTATGTTGGTACATATAATGCCAATACCAAATAGCCTTAAACGACGATTCGACCTTTGAAAGATGGAGGCAAAATATCGCCTTTATAAATGTTAGTGTAAATGTTGTTATGGAAATAAAAGAAATGCAGAAGTGAAAGGTATACTTGGCAAAAAGTGGCCGACAATCGGTTTAATCTTGAATCTACTTTTTAAAAACGTGTCAAAATGAATGAAAGTAGATACCTATTATATTGGTGACTCAAACCAATAATACCTACTAATAGCTTTGTTTCAACTCAAAACAATGTTATATTTTCATTATAACTCAGATTTGTTTATATCATCGTAGGTACATACATATTATACACATTTTTTTTTTCATTTTTTTATTTATTTGTTTATACCACAATATTAAAAACAAAATATATTAAAGATCTAGACAGAGTCTATTCCGAACCAATTATCAGTAAAGTTTGTAAATTTAGTACATTTTACAATACAAAATAATATAAAACATTAGGTATACAAAAAAAGCAATAAAAATATATTTATCAACCTTAACAATAAAAAGTTCACAGTAAAATATTAATTATATATCAACCTACACTGTAAAAAGTTCACAAAAAGAAAGATGACAGCCAAAAAATACAATATGCAGAAGTAACCATAATAATTATTTTAACAGTAAACATTATTTTAACAGTATTTGTTGCGAATGAACAGTTTTTTAGTCTATTATTTATTTGGTCTGCAATAGAACGAAGAATCTGTAATAGAACAATGTATGACAGGGTAGGAAATGAGGACATAAGGAAAGAATGCAAGACGAGTCATTTATATAATGAACAAGAACACATTAAGTTGGTTTGGCCAAATGGGGAGAATGAATGTAGAATGCCTGACGAAGAATACCACAAGAATACATAGGTAGGGATGGAATAAGAGGTCGGGGCATGAAAGGGATGGCACGACCTTGTGAACGATATTCTGAAAAAAACGGAAATGTTTGAAGCGTGAACAACAGACGAAAATGTATGAGACGATGCATGAATGTTGACGAGGCGATAAACGTGTGCCGAGATAGAGAAATGTGGCGTTATTTTCTCTCTGCCTACCCTGCGAGGGACATGGCATAATGGTTTGTATGTATGTACGTTATTGAGGTGGCTTCTAAATTGTAGAATTTCGGAATTTTATGGGAAAATATGAACAAGTTTCTACAAAGTTTTTATAAAACTTCCGACGACAGTTTCGGCTTACAAGGCCAGGACGTCGATAGAAACGATTGTTTTTTTACTTTGTGGTATGATTTTACAATACTAATTAAATTAAATAAAACACAATTTTGTGTACACCACTTTTATTCAATTGAATAAAAATGAGAACAAAGTTCCTCGGGAGGATACAAAGTATACTTAATACTTACTTTGTATATATGTATACTTTGTATCCTCCTGAGGAAGGGAACTTTGTTCTCGTAACATGGAGAGGAATTTGTATTCAATTGAATAAAAGTTATAATTTTAGTGGTGCACACAAAGTTGTGTTTTATTTCAATAGAATTATCTGCTAAAGTTATTGAACAAAGATAATACAGTTTAAGGTAAACGTGAAAAATGATGATCATTAGAAGGTATAAGATGGACCAACTTAATTATCTGAATGACATCTTTGTAAACGTCGCAACCATTGCCCATAATGAAGAAATATGTATTTTGATTCAGTTCATTTATTATATGTATATTATTTTCTATAATAGGTATGTTTCCAATTTTTTTGAAATAAAATCATTGGCCCTATAAACATAAAATATATATTATGAATCGTATAAATATATTTTTATGATACGTATATAATTGTAGAGAACATAGGGACAAGCAAAACAAATATATCAAACAATGTTATACTTTAACATGTATGAGTTCACTAGCTATTCATATTTACAAGTTCATAGGCGTTCAAAAATATATGGTCAATGACTATCCAATTATAATTACACAACACTGTCAATAATGCTTCTGTCAGAATAGATGCCGCATTTTTTAATAATGAGCCATATTTATGTTCGTAGCACGTTTCATTATTACATATATATGATTTGTATTATTTTTGATTCTAAAACGTGTGCATGAGTCGTGACATACATTTTTAAAATATCCTACATTGATTCGAGAACGCCCACAATATTTGTTGCGAGTTAGAAATGATAATATGAAATTAATATTCCGAGAGCTACATGGCTATAGAGCGATAACTATAGTGAAACGATCTATCAATTTTTTCATAACATTTTTTTGATCCAGGTCAAAATCCCGACACAAAAAACTAATTATTATTGATATGTGGTTATTTTTAAAACGATCAACAACAAGACCCAATTATTGTACATTTGATTATTAACTCCTATCCTCACCATTGTTTTATATAGATAAACTGCAAGGTAGCTAATAAAGAGAACGTATAGAATTTAGTTTTACTCTTGGGACTATTATCAATTTGATATTTTACGAATTTAAATAACTCGACGTCATAATCAAAGACAGTAATTTAGTGAAAATATTTCCATCTTTCCATGTTTTCTAAATCGTTTATTTTTTTCTTTTACGATAAGAGAAGACGACATAAGATTAACTTTAAACAATTGATAATAACAGTGTAAATATTTTGCTTTAAACCACTTTAAGCTGAAGTTAATTTTAAAGATCATCAAATATCATAAAAGAACCAGGAACTCAAGGCACCTACAGGGATTACGACCTGTCATCGGCTGGTTTACGTGATCACTTTATGCTCTTGCGCAACGTTCACCAATTATGCCTTCTTATTGAGTTCCCTTATCAATGTAATTTTTAAAAGTTCTATATATTTGAATAATGTGTAACCTGAATTCATATGAAAATAAGACATTATTACTATTGCCATCTATGAAGTAACGAAGATACCTTTTTTGTAACGCCATCTATTGAGAAATTGGTTTATTTGTAATCAATGAACAGTCTTGGTTGAGTTCCTGGTTCTTCTATAATATTCCAACTTCGTCTCTATTGAGATGTTGAAAAGTTTGTAAAAAAATATATCATTTGACTCCCGACAGGGAAAAAAATCCAATGTTTGCGTATATGCAACTAAAAAAATATTAGTTTCGGGAGAGCAATCCTCTCATCGACAGTAGTTTTTGGAGATAGTTACCGTCAAATCCCATAATCTGACAAATAAAATGTTCAGTAAACTGCTACTTAATCCATCAAAAATTTAGAATAACACTATCGGTTATTGCTCCTTGAATCAAAAAGTGATGTGAATCTGACCGTTCGTGTTCTTTTAGAGCACACTACTTACATTTTAAAAGACAGGGTTTGTTCCGGTTGTTGAGCAGTGTGGCAGTTATACGGGACAGCCAAATTTACATAGGGGATATTACCTTTGGTTTGAATTAATGAATAACAATAAACCGCTTCCGCTAAATAAAAGATATTATTTGATGATAATGTTTAAATTAATAACAAAACAATCGCTAATCACAATAATATGTATAACGTACCTATGTCCTATCTATACCTATTCAGTTAATACGTACCTATTCAGTTCATTTCCTGATTATTTCTTATTAGAAATATTTATACGTTTATGTGTTGTCTTTTATAGTTGAACTATGTTGTCTTATTTTTTATTTTATTTTTTTTTATTTTATCTAGCTTCTCGGGCAACAAACAGGTACTATGTCAAATAATTATTTACCACGCACACAATAACAAGTTGCCACATTCTGGAGACTTACGATAGTAATCGCCTCACAGATCCAGACTGAAAACTCAATTAAAAACTATGTCTCCACCGGGAATCGAACCCGGGACCATTGGATCAGCAGTCAGATACCCAACCATCAAAGCCACGAAGGCCGACTATAATTAGGCTTTATTTCAGCGACATGTATTCAGGTTTTTTTAGTGACACGTAGTTAAGGCTTATGTCCGTATTTTATATTATGTTATACTATACCTAAGTGTATTTATTTTTAATATTTTTTTTATCTTGATTAAATATTCTTCCAATGAATGCATGTACAATAAATGCATGTATAATATAATAGGAATTAAAAACATTAAAGAATTTACCTGTTTTATAAAGCGTTGACGAATTTACAGGGCTTACGTCCTGTCACTGGCTGGTTTACGTAATCACTTTAAGCGCTTGCGCAACATTCACCAATTATGTATAAGTACGAACCATTTTATTTATTTTTATATATTTTTTTTCTCAGTCAGACCTTTCTTAGGATAGATGTCCACATTCATGTCAAAAAAGTGAACTGTGATAAATAAAAAAAATCTTAATGTGTTACAAAGTTAGCCCCGAAAAATTTAATAATATTTCTTACTACAAAAAAAAAATACTCCAACAACGAACGCTTTCTTTCTTTGACAGTTTGAGTGGGTCAAAGACACATTCGAAAAATGTCAATACGAGTGTAGATATGCATATTTATGTAGGTATAATATTGATTTGGTCAGCATTTAGACGTTGTCTCAACCGCATAATAATAATAATTAAGTAAGTACATATAAGAATAACCCGTGCCGGGAGCAACAAGTAGAGATAGAGAAAGTTAACTGTTGTTTGCGCTCGATATGGCCGGACTCTGGTGGTGTTCTTGAGCTTACCTTAACAGTGTTTCCCAACATTATTTGTAACATGCCCCACTGTAAAGCCTTTATAAAATCTTTCTATTTAATCAAATCACAATTAACAAGGTATACATATAAATCACAATTAACAAGGTTTACATCTAAATCACAATTAACAAGGTTTACATATAAATCACAATTAACAAGGTTTACATATAAATCACAATTAACAAGGTTTACATATAAATCACAATTAACAAGGTTTACAAGTTCCATGATATGTTTCATAATAACCCTCTTTAATTTCCTTTTTTGCTTCACTATATATATTTAAAAATTAAATTGTTCGCCGAAGAAACTCAAGAAACTCAAACTCAAGGTATATTTCAGAAAGCAATCACTGAGATTTTTTTAAGGGAATGCAGTAGGTAAGTACCTAAATTAAATAATTAAGCCATACGTATGATACATAGTGTCGGCCTTAGCGGCTCAGTTGGTTGGGTATCTGACTGCTGATCCAAAGGTCCCGAGTTCGATTCCCGGTGGAGACACAGTTTTTTACTGTGTTTTCAGTCTGGATCTGTGAGATGATTAACATCGAATGTCTCCAGAATGTGGCAACTTGTTATTGGGTGAGTGTTAAATTAATATTTGACATAGTAACTACCTTTTAGTTGGCCGAGAAGCAAAATAGAGAATAAAAGTATCTACCTAATATTATAAATAATGAAGTTACACAAAGTAGAAGCATCCATATTTGATTTTTTTTTTTAATTATTTGTGTATTTTAAATATTCAAAAGATTATACTACAAAACACTGTAATGCGTGATCACTCTAAATTCAATACAATAAACGTCTCAATCAATATTTCAATTAGGAATAATCTACCTACCCACATACTTAACATATCAAAGGATTAGGCTCTATAGGAGATAGGAGTCTCTGTATTACCTATCAACCCTACTGATTATTAGATCATTTAAATTTAGTGAGGTCCTTGCACTTGAAATTTGATAAATGACGGGTACATAACGCGAGAATGAGCATTATTTTTAAATAATACAATGATACGAAATTGCGTATATATTTTTTTAATTAGCCATTAATCAAATTCCCCTCCTTTATAATCAATTTGCCCCACGTTGGCATGCGCCTTACGTTGGGAAACACTGGGCTAAAGACACCGCCTCAGGAGAGCCAACCTCAGTCTTCCTCAGCTCGACTCACCTCAGATCCGATTCCGCATACATTAATTTTATTTATTTCGCTACAATTTAGTCTGTCGCCGGTTGCTGCGAGGTTAGGACGTCATATTGAAGCATTGTCGACAAATCGGTGTTTTGGGTTCGCGATGTCCAAACATGACATGTGACATTCGTAAACATTGAGCGATCAAATGTCAATACATAGTGAATGTTAAACTGATTTAATCATGGGATTATCTGTTTTTGCTTTTGTTTAATAAACTCAAACTGTGAAATTTAATTAAAACTGTTGTGTTTAAAGTGCATTTTTAACCAGGACGCATCCGCTTTGGTAAATATTTTTTTTTATATATATTTTTACTTGTATTAAGAGTTATATTGACATATCATTATTTAGGTGAGGTGAGACTGGTGTGTGGGAAAACGCGTAAGTATCATGCTTCCTTTTATAAGGTTATGCACTCTTGTCGCTAGTTACCCTACATTGTGGGATATGCCGTGATGGTATGGATGAATGAATGAACATAGGTAAATATGTTTTTATTTCATAACCATAATAATTGCTTTGTTTATAAAATATATTGTCATACAGTTTATGTTGGTACATATGTCAATTATTCGAATGGAAAAATAAATTAGGTCAATTATAATTTTCAAAAATAATGACATATAAATTATATTATTTCTGAAGAATACTCAAACCATTCTTTGGATATGAAGTATAAATAACTACAAGAACATAAAAAAATGACGAAGAATGATAAAACTTTTTAATTTGTCGAAAAACATATCAATAAAAAAGCAAAAATCGATCATAAATTATTACGGCCTTTTATACCTTGGGTATACGAATATACCCAAAAATGCACACATTATAACCTTCTAATGTATGTAACAAGAAAAAAATATTGTATATCACCTATTTTATAATCTGTGGTATATAATACTTTTTCGTGAAGAAAAAGTAAAATTTAGAGTTTTTGTAATAGCAAGAATAGTAATTTAAATATTATAATAATAAAAAACACAGAGGGTAGATTTTCATATTCTCTTTCGATTGAAATAAAAAATCTACTTCATTTGCCTTGTAGTTTTTTTGTTACATACAGTAAAAAAATACTAAAACAAATTTTACAAGAAACAAATTCAAATTTCAAAAACTCAAACACAAACTGTTCTTTGAAATGTGGTAAATATTTATGGTATTTTTTTCTAAAAACACACTGTTTAAATTTTTGAGGAATTTGATTTGAAATTGGGGTGTTTAGGTTTATATGCCTCTTTAAGTTTGATCCTGTTGTGCCACTGAGAAAGATATTGAAAATGCACAAAAAATTCCGTTTAATCGAAAAAAATAAACACCAGTGTTATTTATAAAAATAAATTTGGTTCAATTGAACCCGGTTCAAAGTCTTATTCTGAAATTCAAATATTCTCATATAAAAATAAATAATTATTTTATAAGAATATTTGAATTTCAGTATAAGACTTTGAACCGGGTTCAATTGAAACAAATTTATTTTTATAAATAACAATGCTTGTGTATGTGCTGAGTTAATTGGCAAATGTTTATTTGTACGTAGATGAAAATCATCTCTCCACTATTTCATAGCAGTGAGGAGAAAAAATTATGGTGTAGGTACTCAAAAATATCCCAAACTCGTATTTTCCCATGATCATTAAAAGTTACGATATCTCATGTTTCATGCCATTATTTTAATCTAACTAATTGAGATGGATGGATCATTGCATTTAGCGGTAGGATGTTTTGTAAAAATGTCAAAGTGTAGTACGTAACATTGCCTACCTACATTAGTATATAACATTAGAATAGTATTAGTCACTACATAGTAGATGGATATATCCGGTAACCTCATAATATTATTACTAGACCCACTTACTAGAGACGAGTTTTTTATGACGATTTTGAAAAGTTGTAAATTACGTTCTTACTTTTCACACACGACCAAACATCTTGGAACCAGAGGTCAGCTACCTATGGTACTTGAACCTTAACTTTATATACGTCTGTACGTGTGTATGTCACTGAACTCCTCCTGAACGGCTGGACCGATTTTGATGATATTTTGTGTGAGTCCATGTATGGTTTAGATTTACTATTACAATCAAAAATTGTAATAATGGAAATAATAAATATAGAAAAACATCAAAAAAGTTCACCACCCATTCGAAATTTTGTCTCTTTGGGCGCGGCGAGACTGATGTGTGAGTATACACGCATGTGTCGTGCTTCCTTTTTTGAGGTAATTAACATTTGCACACCTGTCGCTGGTTACCCCACATTGCACCCTGCGCACGTGGCGAGTAGATATATGGTTGGTTGGAAGAAATTGTCTGATGGCAATAAGCCCGCCAGTGTGCAATATATTCGTTTATATAATGTACAAAAAGTTAAATAAATAAATATATTGCCATTTGGCAATGAACTCGCCATGGTGTGTAGTTATTTTTATGTTTGCTGATCCAGCTAATAGCAGGCAAGCCAACGTCTTTCAATTTTTTAATAAGTTTGTTTCGTGAAATGTGTACATAGATTTTTATATACTGAGCAAAAGTGATTATTATAAATATATCTGGAAAAACCAAAGATTTTTTGATTTTATGAGTAACCATTTAGATGATTTTAAGTACAAATAAATTGGTATTGTCTCAGCTGTAGATAAATAAAATTAAAATTAAATATCACCAAATGTTGTCGACGACTGCACACCAGGTTTGATAGATTTGAAATTGAGGTGAGACAGTCGCAATCTTTATATTATAGTGAATGCAATTATGTTTCATAATTGTCTTACAAGATGATCATTTTGTCTATTCAAAAAAAAAAACAATAGATGATTTTTAGTACCCAGTTTCACTTAGCAAAGTATTTATATTAGTAGGTAAAAAATACATCTAAATAAATTGAAAATCAACAGTGTGTGTCGGTGGAGTCCCAACAAATTAAAAATACACTGATTTGGTTTTGTATAATTTATTTATTTATTGACTTGTACATACCAAAGATTTCCATATAATATACTAGATGGAGTACTCCGTGCAATACGTGAGTCATGGTATATCGCTCGTTTGATTTCTTGATTGGCAACATATGTATTACATACATTTTCTAGATAACTGTTCTTTATATCATGATGAAAAAAGTGTTTTTTTTTTCGACAAATAATTATGAAAACAATTCACATTAAGTGTTATTATTTTCTCTATAAAAACGATGTTTTCTTATCCCGCGGAAAAATCCTCACTTCGATTCATACAAAATTTGCTAACTGCGACATCTAGTCCAACTGTCGATTTGTTCAGGAGAACTTTGTTCTCTTAACATATCGACAATGTATCAAGCCAGGATACGCGAGAATTGTATGCAGAGGTCTACTTTTTTCACGGCTTTTCCAACTTTGAAGTAAAAAACACCAACTTAGAGGCTTCGCAGCATATATGTTCCATACACGGATTTACTCAGAATTCGGTGTAGAACATTTCGTGTGTCTGTGTGTGTGTGTGTGTGTGTGTGTGTGTGTGTGTGTGTGTGTGTGTGTGTGTCCCCTTATAACTTTTGATCCGCTCAATTTACAGAGCCCAAAATTTAAGAATATATAGACAGTTATAGGCTTACAAAACTTTTATACTCAGAATTTTGAATTTTTGTTTCAGTCAGGGGTTATCAACTTTTGAATTTTTAATTTATTTTTCCATATATCTCAGAAACCATAAAAGCTAAAACACTGAAAATTGGTATGAACATAGACAAATACAAAATCTCAAATTAGTTTATTCAAAAAAATTCCAGAGTTTCTCAAACATTTTTTATTAAGAAAAATATTTTTTTATGATAAATTTATGAGTTAAACTGCCTATATTTTAAATTTTTTTTTAAAATATCGAAAAAAGCCGAAACACCCCAACTAGATAATTTAATTTTCTATAAAAAATATTAACATTGTATTTGTACATCTCAATTTTTTTTAACAATTTTCATAAAAATTGAATTTAGTGACGACATTGTTTCATACAATTTGTATGGTAGTAGCCTACACACAATATATAAGAAGACTTAATAGTTTGATAGGTACTTAATCTCCAAACATACATACAGGTAGGAAAAGAGGACTGACCTCCATACTGTCCTATCTTGACATACATACCAACATGTGTTAAAATTTTCAATAATTTGGATTTATGGGTTTATAGTTTTATTCTTATAATTCAACTTAACATACTATCGCTATCGACAGTTGGATCTCATGTGTTACATGCAACTAGTATATGAAAATCTGTGCCGGGGCCAATGCATCTCGAGACAGTCACACTGTATTAGTTGATGAGTGGTAATGGAGATGATAAAAATGGAATTGATTTTAAAAATATGTTTCAATATAAACGTATATACATAAGTATGTAGGTTAGTGCAAACCAATCTTAGGATTATAACCCAGAAGAAGTAGGTATTCACTTACAGCATAAATATCTTTCCTACTATCTCAACATGCTTTTAAAATCTAGTCACGAAAAACTGTCCACTTGAAATTCTTCTTTATGTTAATCTTATTACGTACATAGGTAGGTACATACTAACTAACACATACATACATAGTACATAAGACTATAATTCACATTCATTTGTTTAAGACTCTTACGAGAATTTTGGGTCATAGACTTTTGAATTGTTTTTTTCAACGCTAATTATATTACGAGTAGGTACTAAATTATTTTGTTTTTTAACCACAAAATGAATTCGTTCTTCAAACAGAGAATTGGTTATTAATATTCGATCTTATTTCGTGTTTAATATGACTCAACAACAGACATGAAACACGAATATGTTTTTTTTATGAGAAATAATCTGAAAAAAATACAAATACAGGTCTTGTGACCTGACATAGAAACGTACACCAATATTGTCTTTATATGATTTTTGTTATGAATATAGTAGTTTTGTTTTTGCTACGAATTATTTTTTAATAAGTGTTTTAATGGAGTGTAATTCAATTTTTAATCTTTATTGTTTTGACTATCAATATTTTTGCTGTTGTATAGGTATATTATAATATAATGTTTTTTTTATTTCGTTGGTTGGAATAATATATCTGTTTATATTATATACATAAAGGTTAATACATAAATAAAATATAAATGTAAATATGTTTAAGGTACAAATGGTCATGAAAAAAATCGTGGGAGTTTCTAAACTTCTGAGTTAGTTATATATTATGTATATAAAGTCAAAGAAATTCGAATACAATTAGACAAAATAAGATTACACATTGAAAAAATGCAATATTTCTGTTCAAAATATAAAAAATTGAAAAGCTATGAGTGCTGTTGTCAATTTAAATTAATCAAATAAATTAATAAGAATCAAAAATCCACATTAAGGATCCGAACTCGGAAATATAATTAATCAACTTATTTTATCAACCTCAATTGATTTTTTAAAATATATAGGTAGGTATTTCTTAATTCTTTTTACACATTGTTTCAACCGATATAAAACGAAAAAGGTGAATTTGTAAATCAATATCAATTAAACAAAAAAAAAAGAAATACATTTGCAACCAATAAGATGTGAAAGGATAATTTTACTTGTGAAATGTAGGGAATTCCAATTTTGCAAACAGACATACAGACATACAAATTAATATGAAAACAGACTTTTTTTGTTTTACTAAGTATCATTGTACATCATTGTTTTCACATGTGTCCTCCTTTTTGCAGATGGATATTCTGTTGAACGTGTCATGAGTCGCTGTCGGCGGTGTTAATGGACTATCCAAGTGAATAAACAGTGAATGTGGTGATATATTGTTAAGATGGTTGTCTCTTCGAATAAAATGGACCTTAAGAACGGCAGGAGGAAGAGTTCTTGGGATTCTAAGGTAAATATGAATACCTTCCTATTTCTATCTAAATATATTTATAACACCTGTGTGAAATATTTAAATAGTCATTAATACCTATGTATATTTTACTTATATTTGAAAAAAAAATATGAGGTAGATAGGTACCTAATGTGATGGGAAATTATAAACGGACATTATATTCATTATATAAATGTTCATTATAACAAGCTTCGACTTAGCAAGTAGGTACCTACCTGTTGTATTTAAAGTGCATTTTAACCAGGGGGCAAGTCCTGTCAACAGGCGGAATCAAAACCATCCATATTTACCCATATCATGGATATAATTATCTAATGGAGTTCTATAACGTCTTCTGATAATATAGAACTCCATAAGAAACCTAATTATATATCCATGATATGGCTAAACATGTATGGTTTGGATTCCGCCGGTTGACCAGACTTGCACCCCTGGACGCATGCGCTTTGGCAAATAATTTATTTGATTTTGTATATTTTTAATAGTATTAAAAGTAGGTACCTAATATTGACCTATCATAATTTGGGTGAGATGAGACCGGTGTGTGGGAAAACACGCAAGTGTCGTGATTACTTTTATATGGTAATGCACACCCGCCCTCCAGTCGCTGGTTACCCTTCATTTTAGGATATGCCGTGATGGTATGAATGAATGAATGAACATAGGTAAAAATGTTTTTTTAAATACCATAATAATTGATATGTAGGTACCTACCTATATAAAATGTATTGTTATCGACTTAGCTATACCTATATTTTTAACCATATTATGGGCATAGTGAAACAAAGAAATAATCATTATTAAATTAAATTTAATGGATAAATATGGTCCATCATACAAGGTACCTACTGGTAGGTAGTATAATAAAACCAAGTAATTAAAAAAATGAGAATATACTTTGCAAAGTTTTTTTATGCAATAGTTTGCAATAAGCATTATTGTTTACTTTTCAATTTAAATTAAAATGTTCATTTGTATCGAGCTGAAAACATATCAAAATTCCAGTACAGACAAACATGAGAAGTGAATTAAAAAGATTGATAAATCATTCCAGAAAATAATTTGGTTTTCAAATTTCTATACAGAATAGACTCATTTTGTTGTCTTTTGATTTAAACGCTGCGGTAAGCAATAAACGCTATTTTCAAATTATGTTGAATTTTTATGAATATTATTTTTCACAATTCACACATAGGGTCGTATTACGCATGTTATATAAGAAAACGGTAAGATAATCTTTCCCTGTCCAAATTCTCACGTCGTATTACAGAAGTTATTTGGTATTATCTGTTATAGAAAATAACTTCTGTAATACGACTTGAGAATTTGGACAGGGAAAGATTATCTTACCGTTTTCTTATATAACATGCGTAATACGACCCTTACTTGTTATAAAAAGATATTTGATAAAATAATACATACATACCATCACGCCATATCCCTTGCGGGGTAGGCAGAGAGAACCGAACGCCACATTTTTCTATCCTGGCACGCATCCTGGCATGTTCGTCTATTGCTCACACTTCTAACATAATCCACGGTAAATAAACCACGGTAAATAAAAAAAATATACACTATATTTTTTGGTTCATATCTCTATCTTCCGACTTTTTTTGATGTCGTAAGACTAAAACCTCTAATAGATCTCACTTACACAAAAATAATCGACAAATTCACCTACATTTTCTGAAGTTCATTGTTTTATTATTCAATTTATTTTTATGCAACAAAAGATTCAATCGAAATCTTCACAGATAAATTCTGACGAAATTATTCTGCGCTAAATAAATAACTAGGTACCTATACCTAACAATGAAATAATTGAATTAGTTATATAAACAGCCCAGTTCACGGAAGTTGTTGATCTTTGTAAAGATTATTGCTTGCTTCTTTAACCAAATCCTAATAAGATTGACAAGTGATGGCTGAAAGATTAATACTACTAGCAGGTAGATGGGTACCAATTTAAACAATTCAGCTCAACTGCCACTAATCGTTTGTTTGTTGCAAATATTGCTAATTTTTTTTACGTCACGCCGAAGCAGTGCGAATGAGAAAAAATTGCGTTTATCATCAGTTCACACAGACAATGAGGTCCAAAAATTACTTCCATAAAAAACAAAGACAGATACCGCTATTTACACGATTATGGAATACCTACTGAAAGTTATGTATTAATTAATTTCCAAAGTTTCTGTACACAATCAAATACAAAATGGTGCAAAATGACGCGTTTATTTCCTCCAACAAACCATACCTATTAATTAAAAAAACCAACTTCTCAATAGATGGCGTTACAAAAAGGTTTCCTCGTTACTTCATAGAGGGCGATAGTAAAAATAGCTTATTATCAAAGGATCTATTTCTCATTATTAAAATATATAAAAATTGCATTGATAAGGGACTCAATAAGAAGGAATATCTAACTGGTGAACTTTACGCAAGCATAAAGTGATCACGTAAACCAGCCGATGACAGGTCGTAAGCCCTGTAGGTGCCTCGAGTTCTTGGTTCTTCTATAATATTCGAACTTCGTCTCTATTAAGATGTAAAAAAATGTCAAAAAATATTCATTTGTATTAAAATACTATTTGCGTTTATTGTATGTAACCAAAATGTAAATGTAATAAAAATGTATGGAGAGACAAAATAAAGAGACAATACTTTATTAGATTCTTAATAAAATTCGCTATTATAGATATTATGCGAAGATTTACCACCATCAATCGTTTGAATTATCTGCTTGCGTCCAGGATTCCATTTATTTGTACAGGAAATTTCATTTTTTACCTTTTTTTATGGATTGAAACACTATGAAAGAAATTCCTATTGCCAATGAACTTTCTACTTGCATAGAGTAGGAGAACTACCTATAATAAAATGTATGTATTTAATAATATACCTAATACAATCGAATAATCTATTGAATACTGCATGTAAGTATTATATCGGCGTGAATGCAGATTGCTTAAATTCTTGTTCTCGAAGTATTTATTTTCAATTTAAAATAACTTAGGCATACTTATATAAGAGACCATTAATGATGTCTTAAATCGATCAATGGATCATTACGAAGGAAAATTTAACGTATTAAATAATTTATTTTATGAATCTTGGTAAATAACACCTTGGTACTCTATCAACACGCACCCAATAACATGTTACCATATTCTGGAGACTATTTTTACCATATTTATTTTCTCACAGATCACAGATATTGATTGAATTTTTAAAATATCAGTGAATGTCGGATGCATACATAAATAAATGCGATATTATAAATTAGGCGAAGAATGCCGCTCAGGTTGTAATATGACTAGAGCTTGGAAAACGCACTTATCATTTTACCAATATCGGATGAGCTCTCAAAGTTGATATTAAACGCGAAAATTTTCAACACAAATAAAAATAAGTAGGTAGTATTTAAAATAGTAAGTATATAATTACATAAATAATATGTTGAGAAAAAAAATTTATTTGAAAAATGTGACCAAATGCAAATACATAATAATCTTTTTCCTAACCTCAAATGGCAAAGGTGTTGTTAAAATTATTCCTGCATCCAATTTGCATTCAATTTATAAAGCAACTCGCTCACGCGTGTCACTATTTTCATTAACTAAACCCAGCCAAAAAATAACGGGAATGGAGATTTACGTACACATCATACTATTATTTCGTTGTCGTATTTCATTACATCCCGTATAATATTCGGTTAGATTTAGGTAGTGTTTAATGATAATAGCGAATCGCGTGAGCGAGTTGCTTTATAAATTGAATAGAAATTGGTTGCAGGAGAAATTTTATCAATACCTTTGTCATTTCAGGTTAGGAATAAGTTTAATATGTAGGTATTCGTATTTGTCAAGCCATTTGATTACATTTTTCAAATAAATTATATATGTCAACACATTTTTATCTACTTTTATGATTTTGATCACTATTTGTTATTTTTTTATGTTTAAATTATCGCGATCAATATCATCTTTGACAGCTCATCCGACATTGGTAAAATGATAAGTGCGTTTTCCAATCTCTAGTGTAATTGGTTCTCTAATAGCTAATCAGTTGAAGACAGCATGATGGTATGTCATGAATTATAATATTAAACATATTAAAGTTTTCTTTCGCATATTCATACATGTTCAACAAAATAGGTAGTTATTTAGGTAGGTTTATGTTGATGGAAAAACAAGAACTACTTCGTGTAAATCGTGGGCGTCCAGTTGAATCGTTAGTTTGTTTTGCGTGGTATAAAACATCACCCATCTTCATGGGAAAATCATTTCAACATATACGCTATTAACAAACAATATAAAAATAATAAAACTAGACATAAAACAATCTCTTCCTAGAGGAAATATATCTATATTTTATTCAACAGCCTACATTTTACTGACTTGTTTGAGAGTGAAATAGACAAGGTCACATTTTTGTCGTTATTCTTAATGATTGGGTGTTATAAATTTTTATTGGATACTTATGTCAGCACTACATTTTTTTAGAATGATCAAAATGAACATTACATTAAGATCAAATTCAAAGTTCAGTTGATGTTGACTTAATTCTATTATACGTACGCATTTTTTTAAACATTTTTCAGGTTCGTCTATATTACAATTAAATTAGTTTGGTTACATAAGTGAGTCTATGATGATACTTGAGAATTTTGAAAAACCCTAAAACCTTTGAACAATAATGATTGTACTTAATACAACACAAATTAAATAATATCCGTCTATTATTATTATAATTATTATACTACCTTCAATGCCCCGCCGTTGGCCAAGAATTTAAATACATATTGGAAAGAATAAGCAATCGTTTTTATAATATTGTCACACAAAAAAAGTCAAAAGTAGAATAAAAATAAAAAGTCAGTGGAGTAAAATTTTACTGATTTTAAATAATAATTTATTTAAAGTTGGCCAACCCACTATGGTATAGTGTAAACAAAATTTCTGCAAAATAGGACTATGGTAAGTGGTTTGAAATTTACATTATCAAAAGTATTGAAAAGATTCTAGTAGTGGCCACATCTCATTCGTTTGTATGTATTTAATATTATTTATAGAGTTTATATTATTTCTGTACTATTACACTTTTAGATCTAAAACATACCCAAAAGGTCTACATAAAAAAATAAATGAAGAATTAGACTATGAGAAATGGTTTTAAATTTGAATATAAACGTTGTCAATAGTTCAGTGTTAGCCACAACCCCTATTGGAGAATCTAGCAATATTGGATGATGGGGAAATGGTTTAAAATTTGATTAAAAAAAGCATAAAAAAGAGTGTAAGGTTGGACACATCCCATTACTTGTGTCACATATTATATTTTTTAAACAGGTTTACATGTCTCATGTATCATATTATTATTTCATAATCTCATTTTTTATTGTAAAGAACATTTTCATTTGGAAGGAAAATCAAACAATGTACAGAAAAATTTAAAAAAGGCGGCGTTATATGTACGAAACGCTTACTTTAAAAATGGGTTAATCATTATTATTATACAAAATAATCACCATGTTTTTCATTAAAACGCTACATGAAAGTATATTTTTATTCGTATAAATACTTCTACGATATTTGCGTACATAAAGTACACTTTTTTGACAGATCTATTTTTGAAAATTTACTATGTAAAAGTGAATAATCGAAATATATTTAATAATTTAACACTTTATGATACTGGTATATTCCATAACATATATCCATAATATCGTAGGAGTACGAGTATATCGGCAATGACGCAGTGATATGAGGTATAGAGTGCCTTTATCCCTCCCCACTCCCCCCAATTCCTACATATCCCATTATCATTTGTATGTTTTTGATTTTGAATTACTTATCTCGTATGGTCATCTTTGTTTTTTTTTGTATTTTATATATTTTATTTCAATTTCTTATATCTTAAATTTCAAACTTACTCTGCTATTTACGTATGTTTTAGTAATTTTATTTTTTATATTACGTATAATGAAATGAATGATGACGAGGGAACTATTTTGGATAATATTCAACATTCATTGATAATTTTGTAATTTGCGAATTGCTGTATGTTTCTCCTTAGTGAATAAATAAATAAATAAATTTTCATATACATTATAGACATGTGCATGTATACCTACTTACCACACATATTGAACATAACAGATAGAAAATATATTAGATCAAGGTAGGCTTGCCAATTTTCTCTAGATAGGTTATATTTATATTTTAAAGTATCTCCGTATAATATGTTAATTGAGGTTAAATAATTATAATGTATGCATGCTGCTATAGTTAATAAAGCATATAGGTGTGTTTGTGGTATAGTATACTTAGAAAGGTGATAGGTATCTGGTTTCTTGTGCATGAAATGTAGGTTGTCGCCATTATTTAAGAAAGTGTACTCGATGCTCGGGTACTTGCTGTGAATTCGTTATTATTTGTGTGGAAATGTGAGAAAATGCTATTGATACAATAGGGTCTATATCAGACAAGACAAAGCTCTTATTAACGTAAAATAATACACCATTTAAAGACGTAATCGACTATAAACAACGGAAGGTAAGTAATAAACAATCGACTTATATGATGTGGTTAGGTATAGAAAATATTTATGGCTACTTGAGATGCAAAGATAAAAATAATGTCTATTATAGTCTTTTTTTTAAATGAAAATAAAAAATGAATATGTCCTTGAAACAAGTAGATACATATACATCTTCATTCATTCCCTAAACTTAACATAAATTATTGTATTATTATGAATTACCTAAACTTAACATAAATTATTGTATCATTATGAATTACCAATTTATTTAGATTAACAACAAAACAGTTACGAATTTACATAATATGTACATTTTTTAATTAAAAAAAATATATTTGAAAAATTTCCTGGAGAGGGAACGGTCTGTTTCTAAATCGGTTGCATAAATTGGAAGAATTTGCCTTATGGCAATTAGCCCGCCATTGTGCAAGAAGTTAAATAAATAAATCAATAAGTTCTATAAAAAGAAATAATTTAGTTTGTTTTTTTGTTATAAATTTACCTTATGTACCTACCTACCACTACACTATGGTATCACGTTGCTTTGGTTATTTGGAAGGAATTGCCTCATGGCATTAAGCCGGCAATTTTACACGTTGTTGTACATGAATTAAAAATAGTAATTAATAATGTGGTTTATATTACAAATATATAAAAAAATATACCTTGTTGAAATTTTTCTTAAAATATACGACAAAGTTAATTTACTTTATTTATTTTTATTTTACTTTTCCCTATATATAGTTATAATAATTATATTATGCATATAATTTTATTTGTTTCTCTTTATATACCACATTTAATATTTTTAAAATACTGCCATGTGCAAAGAAGAAAATTAAGATCAGAAATTTTAGATGGTAATTAATTTTTGTAGGTACACATAAAATTAAGTGAAAACATAAACCGATTTTATATGGAACAAATTAAAAATTATATTGCTTATTTGTCTTATTTTATTTTTAAAATTATTTTAGGTAGGTACCAGGCTTTCTTTCCTTGTGTCCTCGTGTATGTAAGTTTATGTATGAGTAAGAAACGAGGACACACGGTAATAATGCAAGTAAGGTTAAGAAATATATTACAAATTGTATGAGAGTGAACCCCCTGGGATGGTTGGTAGATTGGGAAGAATGCCTGACGAAAAAAATAAACAAAGCTGATAGGAATGGATAAAGAAGTCAAGTCATCCAAGAGAATAGCATCTCGAAGAAGGGAAATGTAAGAAGCTTGAATAACAGATAGGTACACATTTATGAGACGATACATGAAGGTTGATGAGGACATAGCGTAATTGTCCTATAAACTAATAAGACCATAAATATTATACCCACTTATGATTCTAACGTTATGAATCATATTCATTTAGCTAACCAATATGATTATCAGGGGGGCATGTCTGGTTCGATCGGCGAAATCAAAACCCTAGTGATTACCCATATCATGGATGTAATTATCGTATGGAGTTCTATGACATCTAAAGATATTATAGAACTCCATATAATAATTATATCCATGATATGGGTAATCGTGAGGGTTTTGATTTCGCCGATTGAACCAGACTTGCCCCCCAGGATTTAAAACAAGTCAACATATATTTATTACCTACTTCGCTCATTAGCGATAAGCGAAAACTTTCTTTCGACCGGTTTTTATTAACAAAGTCAAAGAACTGTTATTTATTTCAAGGTTAACTTTTTTCGAATTCGACTTGTTTTAATTGGGTGACTAAGTAAATTAGGTACCATAACACAGACAACTATTTCATAAATATTTTAAAATAATTTTACTACAAATAAATATACGTTGTAATTTCACGAAAGACTGATAGATATATTAAGGGGCTGTTTCACCAGGTCCCGAATATCTCTCGATTATGCCTATTTAGCGGTTATGTCTCAAGTAAAGTAAAAATTGCGTTTCACCACTCCCGAATAGCGCTACTCGTCAGATAAAGTGACAAGTAACTTATAGGGGACTTTACCTACCCAGTAAAGTAATTCGGAACTTTATTTGTCACTTTGACAGTTGCATTTCATTGCCGGTATCACGTGTTTCATTGTTATTTTCTTTTAAATATGATTTTATTCGAGGCAATAGACGATGTTTTTGATGCTGAAATGTTTCCTACACAAATAGATAAAATATTAGACCATGAAAAGACTACTTCGTCAAATTCGATGATGTTGATTTTAAAAGAAAACTTCGCTTGTCAAAGCTTACAGTATCAATGATATATGACAAATATCGAATATAAAATATCGAATTACGACAAATACAATGAAGTAAATACATACTTTGATATATAAAACATTACTTTATTATATTATTTAAATAATGTCATTCAAATGTAAAATAAAGTACCTATTAGGTAATTTAAATACATAGAATATTGTTGATTGTTATTTAAATTCAAAAGATTCGATCTTAACGTACCTAAAACTTAAACGTCAAAATGAAACGCATTTGGCGGTTGGCGAACCATGGTATTAGTGATAATAGACTATCGCTTAATCTAGAAGATGGGCTAAATATCCAAAAGGATGTGTTTCCTTTTTTAAAAAACAACAAGATTGTGGTGATATGTAGCTACAATAATACCTTTACAAACATTCAAAATATTTCATTTATGTACATTTTGTAGAAAAATTATTAACTAAAGATACAATAGGCGATTAATTGCATGAAATTCTATATTATTGACGATACACTGTGGTAAAATATACCATAACATTTGTGACCACGACATAATATTAATATAAGAGAATTATTTGTTCCGATGAGTTTTCAAGGATATAAATTGCAGACGTAATGTAAATAATACCCTTGACACAATCAAGCAACATTATTTGAATAAGTACTAAGGTACATATTATAATTTTACACAATCGCAAAAAATAATTTGGTTGGATTTATGCAGATCTGTCATTAAATATTAAATATTAAAAAATACTTTGAAATACAAAGAGACAGTAGGTAGGTACCTACACATAACAAAGAATTTTATTATTTCATATTGTTGCAAAAATAATTTAGTTGCAAATACGTAGATCTGTTTTTTTATAATTAATGTAAAAATTAGGTAAGTTTAAATGCAAAAAAACAGGCAGTTATGCAAAATACATAAAATTTAAAATATATATTTTGTCATTGAGAGAAAAATAATGATTTTTAATGAAATATGAGTAATATTGTAAAAAATAAGTGGTGCCAGTAGGTGGTGCCAGTATTAATCATTTTCTATCCGTCAATTAATTTAGTCAATTTAACTATTTTTTTAAGTTAATTTCTCAAGCTAATATTGCTTCTAATTTGGAAGAAATTGTCATATAATTTGCCACTTGCGCAGGGTGCGAGGAAGTATTTATTGTTATTTTTATAAAATATTTGTTGCGGTTCATTTTTATTTATAAACATACTTTAAAAACGGGTATTTTATATATGTTTTTTAATTTTAAATAATTGTGGGACAGCGAGAGATTTCTTCAGTGATCAGTTACTCAACTAACCTGATGGTACCTATGTATGTAGTAGATATAAAAAAAACCCACATTATTAGTTATTTGATATTTTGTATGATTTTTCTGGATGGATGAAATATTTCCATTCGAAACCTCCCCCCCTAGACAACATGCCATTTAAGCTAAGCGTTGTCGAGCTAAGCGATGATAAATGCACGTGACGTCACAGCCACCAATTCCATACATTTTCTATCGCTTAGCGAGATAACGCTTAGCTTAAATGACATGTTGTCTAGGGGGGATGTTTAGTGCGTTACTTGAATTTCATTGTGTTATACAGTAATTTACAATCTACACATTGTATTTGTGTTTCGAGAGATTATCAAAATTATTTAAATTGTTTAACAAATCAAAAAAATGAAAAATAGATAGTTTCGAGAGTATCCCCTTTTCTCTTTCGTTTTCACTTATCCGATTCGTCCTCATGTCAGCTTTGTGATAACCCTGAACAGACTTCTGAGCATATCCTAAGGGAATGCACTAACTTTCCGACGAGAACTCTACGACGATGTCCGAGGGAATTTCTTTGGACCCATTGGACATGCGGACCTTGTAGCCACGAAGAGCAATTTTAGGGCTTTCAAGACTTTCTGTCTTAAATTCGGAGCACTATTATCTTCACTATCACTGAGCAGTGAGCCAGTTGTTTCAACATGATTAGCTCTCTTTGGCACATTAAGTGCAGTGTCTGCAAGGTTTTAGAGTTCTCCGGACTCTTCATATGTTCTTTATGTGTTCTTTCAGAGTTTTGCAAGGGGCCGTTATTAGTCCCCATAAGCAGAACGGGTGGTGGTGGGGGAAGAACAGTATCCCCTTTTATTCCAGTACTAGGTACCTAAATGTTATAACTTTATTTCATATTTATTGATGGTGTGGTGTACCTACCTATTTCTAAAAGATAACCTCCTATTAAATTTTAATAAGGAGTTTTGAAGTTATATAATGGCATTTATTAGTTTTACACCAATAAAGAAAATGAAATCTGTGGGTAAATAGTGCATTAAACTCATTCATGGAAACGAATCCCAACATTAATATTTCATTCAAATTATGGTATCTATCACTTGTATTACAAATAATATAAGTTGATTTCCTAGTAATATTATTGTTCTAACAAGTGTACACTATCATTTAGCTGTTCTCATGGAAGTAATGCAATGAGTATGAGAACGGATTAGATATTATAAGTAGGTATCTTTAGAAACCACCTGCACATGTTTTTCAAATGAGAAAGGATTATAATTGCAAAAGGTGAGACGTTTTATAGCCTTGATTTTACCATGTTATGTTTAATGTCGTACCTATAGTAGATATAATATGTGTCTATATTATATTAAGCACACCTACGTATGTTAGTAAAATGACCGATTCGCTTCTCTCGATAAACTTACCCTTTTTTAATTACCTACACATAACGACATGATCTGATTAGATGGGAAAAAGTGTAGTTTTGCTTGATAAGAATTTCAAGTTTTTATTAAACTAGTTGCATGTAACACATGAGATCCAACTGTCGATAGCGATAGTATGTATAGTTGAAGAATATGTACCAAACTATAAACCCATAAATACAAATTATTGAATATTTTCAGATATTTTGTTTTCTATACAACATATGTAGGTATGTATGTCAAGATAGGATAGTATGGAGGAAGATCCTTTTTTCCTACCCAGAATATGAAAATAGCATGATGGTATGTATGTTTGTTTGGAGATGAAGTATCAAACTATTAAGTCTTCTTACATATTGTGTATAGGCGACTGCCATACAAAATGTATGAAGCGATGTCGTCACTAAATTCAATTTTTAAAAAAATTGTTAAAAAAAAATTGAGATCTTCTACTACAATGTTAATATTTTTTATATAAAATTAAATTATCTAGTTGGGGTGTTTCGGCTTTTTTCGATAATTGTAAAAGTTTTGGAAATATAGGCAGTTAAACTCATAAATTTATCATAAAAAAAATATTTTTCTTAATAAAAAATGTTTGAGAAACCCTGGAATTTTTTTGAAAAAACTAATTTGAGATTTTGTATTTGTCTATGTTTGTACCAATTTTCAGCGTTCTACCGTTTATGGTTTCTGAGATATATGGAAAAATAAAATAAAAATTCAAAAGTTGATAACCCCTGACTGAAACAAAAATTCAAAATTCCGAGTATAAAAGTTTTGTAGGCCTGTAACTGTTTATATATTCTGAAATTTTAGGCTCTGTAAATTGAGCGGATCAAAAGTTATAAGGGGGGGACGGACACACACAGACACACAGACACACACACACAGACACACGAAATGTTCTACTCCGAATTCTGAGTAAATCCGTGTATGGAACATATATGCTGCGAAGCCTCTAAGTTGGTGTTTTTTGACTTCAAAGTTGGAAAAGCCGTGAAAAAAGTAGACCTCTCCATACAATTCTCGCGTATTCTGGCTTGATACATTGTCGATATGTTAAGAGAACAAAGTTCTCCTGAACAAATCGACAGTTGGATAAGCCAGGGGCAAAATCGTTTCTTGTTTACTCGTTTTATGTGTAGAAAATTTATGTTAAGCAAACATTAGAAAATTATAAATTAAACATACCTACCTATATGAATATACAAAACGAAAGTTACAAAATGCAATTAGTAGAAACTATTATATACATCAACGAAGTATTTATAATACGTATACCTATCTAATTACGCATAATAACACATCTTTTTACTGAACTATACTAGTTGAAGTGTCCAGAATGATTAGATTATAGAGTACCTATTTCTTAGTTTGACGCTTTGAATCTCAGAATGACTCCATGAAATAAATGTAAATATTGAAGTAGGTAGGTACGTAGTGAAAAACTATTCAAGCTTCCGTATCCTATAGAGTTTTCACAGTAATGGTCTTGTATAATAATAATTTATAACTTTTTAGTTTTTTTTGTTTATTTGTAATAATAAATAAATTTATAAATATTCTAGAATATTTAGTATGTTTTTAAACTCATTTTTTTCATAATATTGATTTATTTTCAATATTATTGACATGTATTTTATAATCGGGTATTATGACTTTTTTATGCTAGGAAAATTTCTGGAAATATTCAATATGTTACATTATAGAACAACAATCAAACACACCCAGTTTGCAAAACATCGTGTAGAATGGTATCGAAGCAAAAGAAAAACCCAACATCGATATATTATCAGTAGAATGGTACAACAAAGTCTTTTTCACTATTCATTAATTAAATAATCGCACAAAACATTGAAAATTGAAGGTTCATGGATAACTTTTATCTATTCACGTTAATAACACGTAAAGCATATAATTTAGCAAGTTTAATCATCACCCATGTAATCGTACCATAAACTAATCTCATATCAGATCTAAAGATAAAATGCACACAGTTTAGGATACTTCATTGTATGTTATTTGAATAGAAATTAAATAAAACCTACGTTATTTGTGTTTTATGTTACAATTAAATAATGATTCAAGGTTATATTTTTGCATTGCGTTGATTCTAATAACAATTTGTATTTATTTTGCACGAATTTTACCAAACAAGGAATTTTAATTCGTTTGTTAATGTACCGCCGCCGTTACATAACAAATTGAGAATCTTAATATGGTATTGTTTCGTTGTGCAAGAGACAACTTGTAAAAATTGAGGTTCAATAAAAATTGAATATAAAAATGGAAAAGATATAATATAATGCATAATGCTTTCATCATTATGCATTGTGTATTTTTATGTTGATATTTATTATATCAAAAAACGTATCTTGTACAATCGATGATAAATGTTTTGATAGCTATGTAGGCATACAAGGATTTAATTTTACATTAAATTTTAGTAGCAACACACTAACCTTAATTTTTTTTTGAAAATGGGATTATGGAAAATATCATAAATATGGATTTAAATTTTTAGTATCGTATGTATAACATTTCTGAGCGGTGGCAGCCCAGCGGTAATGTCGTCGCCTCATATGTGCGAATTTATATCACTAGCTATGTGTAGCCATGATCCAATTTGTCTGGTTCCCCTTTCTAAGGGTTGCGAAGGTCAGATGGCAGTCGCTTCAATGTTATAACCAGACTCGCCAATTCCAGAATCATGGTCAAAGCGTACCCCGACAGAAACGGGACAAAAGCGCTAAGCGGAAAGAAGAAGAAGTATGTATAACATTTCTATTAAGAACGTTAAAATCGTGTTTGTTACATAATAAAATGTATTCTTTTCTGCAAAGTCTGCTCTATATATGAAATATATTGCTATATATCATAATGTTTATATATCTACCTACATGTATAACGATTCTATTATAAATCGTGTTCAGTAATTTTGAATTTTCATGCTATAAGCGTTAAGTTTTAATAATGTTGATTATATTCATATAATTACGTACCATTTTTTTTATCAATTTGTATTTTTTATTTATAAAAGAAATCGTCTCCGATCTTTTTTTGTTTTATTCTCATTATTCAAGTGTTTTGATATAGTTATTTGAACTATTTGAAGATTGTATCCACATTTCAATGTATGGTTTTTTTTATAATTTTGTGAAAGGTTACCTACTTCAAAATTTACGACTCGCATGTATGTGTAAAAATAACAAAATATTTATCTTACATATGGTTAAGTTATATTTAATTTCCAATCACTTTTGAGAGGTGCACAGCATGCAATGACCTTCGCAAGTAGATACCTATACGAATGAACGAAAGGTCACATTGATAAATTTACCTACGGTATCTATATTATAATATATAGATATTGTTAGTAATTTATTATTTGATGAAGACAATGAGTGGCCGTCCCATAAAATGGGGTATCACGAGATATGATCTAGTAACGCTGCATTCTTGGGACCTGAAGATATAACAACGTGAAGCTGTAGACTTGTAGACATTGCCTTGACAGTAATGCCAATGAAAAATATTTACTTACAAACAAAGCCAATGATTACATTCGATATCATACAAATGTTATTTGTTTTTATTTCTGATGTAGGTACGTGGAGCTTAGTCTTTACACCTTTTGTAAATTACTTGACACCTTTTAAAAAGTCTGTTTTGTTTCATGGATTGAACAATTAATAATGAACGCCCTTGGAATGTTTTTAATCAGTTAACGGCGCTATATAAAATATAGTTTTTTAGACTGGCGTAGGTTCCGAGAACTTCTTATATTATGATTGTGTGTTTACCACTCACATATAACTAAAACAGCGTATAAATGTATACCTACATTTAGATATGTTTTGTAAATTGTATACCTACATATATTTATACCTTTACATATATTTATTTATTCTCAATAATTTCAGACCAATGCAAGATATGCAATTCTGTGATTTTGATGATTTCTCATTGCAAATAGAATATTGATTTAATGTGAGGTTTATTTCTTATTTATTTAATTCCGTAACAATATATTTAAAAACAGTATTTATAGTTTGTTTGATATGTTTATAAACAATATAAGTCAGAGCGATGACACACAGAGAACATTTGCATGAAATTGCATGTTTGATTGTTGAAACTCAATATTTTTATATTATAATATTTTGATAGAAGAAACCAAGAGCTATTGAGAAAATTCTATAAATAAATTCAGCTCTTATCGTTTCATCTTGATAATATTTTTTGGTGCATTTGACAATGTCTAGTTTTTACCAAAAATATCAAAAAAATCATACATTAAACGTACAGGTAGGTTCTAACTACGTGTACATTAACTTCACATTAGCGAGACCACACAAGCTACTTTAGTCAAAACTTTTTCATCTGTTATTAGGTACCTACATAGCTTCAAAATGACATAATAAAAAGTATAATTCTAATAATTTGTGGAATAATGACGGTGCGAAAGTTCAAAAACCTGCTTCACATCGACATTTTTCAACATCATCATCTTTTGATCTACAATCCGTTATTGAAGGATCTAGCAATGTCATTTCTTTATAGTTTTTCTACAAACATATTAATCCTCAATATCAAGCATGGCTAATTGCTTGGATGGACCAGATTATTGCTGTCACTGGTTGGAGCAATGAGGACGGCGGTGTGTCGGGAGAAATGGAGGACTACGATACACAACATCATGATGACGAGAAGAGATGCTGGTCACGACCCTTAGCAATGAGGAAGACGACACTGATGATGATTAATTGCTGTTGCACGGCAAAACAATCACCACGAATTTCATCGCCAGGCCTACCCACGCTCAATGTATAAACTTTTCAAATTTAAGACTACAAAGAAATTGAATTTACAAATACAAAAATAAACCTACCTACCAACTTATTTTGTAGATCAAAACTCTTAGCTATACTTTGATTCTGCTTCAATTTTTATGCTACAATATGTTAGGCTCATCACAGATATAAATCTAATACTTTATGTAATGCTTACTAGTAGCTTGGTCAAACCACTTCAAATCTATTAAAGTGATTCATTTTTAATCCCATATATCTATTATATTTTCGGGCTGATTCATACATATTGAACTATTCAAGTGGTCTCTCATTTATCAAATAAAAAAACATACGAGTATATTATGCATGATGTGTCAATGTATGTAGGATTTTATGTTTTTGTTAAAAGGCACATTACTAATTATTTATTACTTTTTATTGAATATTCTTTTTACGTTCATTTATTTACTTTTTATAACATAAGATTAGGTATAGGTATATTTGTGAGCTTGACGGTAACCTATGTGTTTCTTTGTTAGAGTTTAAGTATTTTTATTATATAAGAATGGGCCCAGGCAGACGTTGTCCTGCCACAAACTGCCTTCTATATAGACATCATTTTTTGTATTTAATCTGTTTTTTTTTCGTACACTTGAGTGTGGTAGTACATTGCCATCCATTGAAAGTTTACCAAACTTTAAAATGAATTACGATCCTTTTTCTTATCAAAATATTCTTGGGTGGGAGGGGGTGTAGGAGAGTCATAATCTGTGTTTATTTAAGGGACAAATACAGTCTTAAACAGGAAAACAGAAAAAATACACTATGAAATGAAAAAAAGACGGATCGATTATTTTGTCCACAATTGATGTACCTACATTAAATAATATTTAAGAAGTAGGTACCTACATTACACAAAAAAATATACTTAAAATTATTACATATTCATACATTTCACACATTTGCCCGCGACGGGAAAGGAAGGGAAAGAAAAAAGAAGGGAGAAGGACTGAATTTGTTACTGCTGTAAAGAAAAAAACAGAATCTGCTAGATAAAAAACAAAAATCAAAATAAGTACCTACACAAATTTAAAATTTCAACAATACACAGGTTTACGTCGCTATGCATCTATATAAAGATCTCCTGTAGCAGTGAATACATTAGAATGTCGGATTGACATTATAGAAATGACATGCTCTTTTGATAAATGAATATCAAAAAATATATATCTCTATAACAGCGCAAATTGTATCTCGATATAGGGTCCAAAACTATTGTATCTTTCAATATGGAACCAACCATACAACTTCAGAAAACTTCATTGAAATCAATTGGGCGGTTTCGGAGATTAGCGTGTACGAACATCGTGACACGAATTTTTTATAACTATATTAAGATTATTTTCAATGATTCGTTTTGAGGTGTGTCATTTTTGGTTTATAAAAATCAAATAAAGTCAAGGATTTATATAAATATAAAACGAAACAGCGAGGTAGATATATATATTTTAAAGAGGTGAATTTGTGCACCTTTAGGGTCGATGGCCTTTTATGTATGAAGGAAGATTCGGTGGCACCTGTCTTGACAAAACATCTGGTTTGATCGTTTCATCAAGTACCTACCTTAAAACAACTGACAATAGTCAGAAATGGAGGTACTGCATTCATTAACGCAATTACTGCTTTTTGTCCGGTGATGGGCATCATAAATAAAATTCAATCATGCAGGAAGTACCTATTTAAAACTGCCGACTGTATTTTACGTATACTCAATCAACTAAATCCGTCAACTGTAGACAAAATTATATTATATAAAAAATCTGTTTATATTTTAGATTAATTATATTTTCGCGAGAAGAATATTAATAAATAACTGTATACTGTAAAAAAAAACAGCTTTTTAGAGGCTATAGTAGGCTAATTTGTAAATTTTGAAAATCTTTTCCCCAGTACCCTCAAAAGATACGTCTTTGAAATAAAGAACAGTTTATTTTAACATCTTTATTTAATTGCGAATGTTTTTTAAGTAAAATCCTTTATTATCCTTTATAAAATATTTAAAATCCTTTATATTATTTTATTGTAAGTAAATAAAAAAAAACTGCAAGGCCTATGAAATAGATTTTTCTTCAATCGAAATAGATTATGAAAATCTACCGGCTGAGTTTATTAATATGTTAATAACTATTCGTGTTATTGAAAAAAAAAATACACATAAATTTACCTTTTCCTCACGAAAAAAATATTGTATACTTATAACAGATTTGGTGATATAAAATATTTTCGTGTTTCATGCATCAAAAGGTAATTTTAGTGTGCATAATTGTGTATATCCGTATGCCCAATATATACAAGGGCCTTACCATTCATCGTTGGTAACAATATTATGTAAAAAAATATAATATTTGATTAAATATTTCTTGGAAAATGTACAAAAATAAAAAAATATTTATTTTTTAAGAATTGGTACACGATTAATTCACAATACACATAAACATAATATCATAAAATATAATAAAGCAATCGTGCACACAAAAATCTCACAAGGTACGGCCAAATATAATTAATAAATGTTCTATTTTAAACACTATCAAAGTCAATACTGTTTCTCCAAATGATATTTCACTAAACAGTTTAAAAATATTTGACTAAACCCATGATCATTGGTTCAATCTATCAACTTATTCCTAACTAATCTCTTCTAAGGCATTCCTTCATTCTACTTAGATCAAAAATATACCTAATACTTTAAATTTAAAACTATCTAACATTATTACATATATATATAATGTCACGAACAATATGAATATTCTTGAAATCTTAAAAAAATCGTTGTTAATAATGATTTTGTGGGATGTTTTCGACACGATTATATCAATTTCAATGTTTAAAGAAATTATACAACCACCTTGCATTTAAATTTTCTTCTACGTTGGTGAAGTTTTTTTTTTCATATTTCGCGTTTTACTTTATAATATTCGTGACTGTAAATCGTGATAGTATTGAGACCTTTGATTGGTACCCTAAATTTACTACTATAAGAAGTAAACATAACAATAGAAATATACTCTGATTTATTTTTATTTTATTAAATTTATAATACATACATAGATATATAAAAAAATATATAAAAAAGATACACAGTAAGAAAAAACATATTTACCTTTACCAGAGTGCAAGCACTCGCGTTTAAAGGAGACATTTATATACAAAAGACACAACATATTATATATACATATATACATAATTATTATCTATACAAAAAGGGGTAAATATAATTTTAAAATCAGTCAAATTTAAAAAGTTTTTGTATTATTTTTCAGTTTTCAGTTGACAGTCTCAAATCTGTTTCAATTTGGTTGAACCAAAATTTATTAAATTTATATTTAAAAACTTTAATTTACTAGAATTAATTTTTTACCATATTTTAATCCGACTTCGAAAAAATACTTAATTATGTTTATTTTGAAATATTTTTAATTTTTAACCGACTTACAAAAACGGAGATGTTATCATTTCGACGTGATTTTTTTTATGAATTTTCATCGATAACTTTTTACCACTTGGTCCGATTTCGATGATTCTTTTTCATTAGAAAGGTAGTATCTTCCTATTAGTCTCATTTCAAGTCAATCAAGATCTGAAAATGAGATAATCATCAATATATTAACGTTTACTTCAGCGATAGTATTATCACGTTATCCGATTTTAATGATTTATTTGTTAATAAGAAGGTAGTACTGGTATTGTCCCATGTGACTGGAAAAAAGCGGTCATCCACCCAATTCCCAAAAAAGGTGATCGCTCCAACCCATCTAACTACAGACCCATCGCTATTACTTCTGTACTCTCCAAAATAATGGAAAGGGTACTAAACACCAAGTTGATCACATACCTCGAAGCAAACAAAATTTTAAGCGACCGCCAATATGGATTTCGTGGAAATCGATCATGTGGCGATCTACTCGCGTATGTGACATCCGTTTGGGGTCGAGTTATGGAACGCTTTGGAGAAGCTCAAACTGTCGCCCTTGACATCTCTAAAGCTTTCGACCGGGTTTGGCACCGAGGTCTCTTAATGAAACTCCCTTCTTATGGACTACCCCAGTCTCTGTGTACTTGGATTGCGAATTTTTTAAAAGATCGCGAAGTCATAACTGTAGTGGACGGTTGCTCTTCTTCTCCCCATTCCATTAATGCGGGAGTCCCTCAAGGGTCCATTCTATCTCCAACCCTATTCCTCCTACATATAAATGACTTGCTCTTACGCGCCCCCATCCACTGTTACGCTGATGACAGCACAGTCCATGAAAATTTCTCTTTTGACAAACCTCCTAAACAGAGTGAAATATCAGAAGCCCGGAAAGACCTTCATCAAAAAATAAATAGCTACCTCCACTCAATCAATACCTGGGGTGAAAGTAATCTTGTTTCATTTAACGTCTCAAAAACCCAAGCCTGTCTAATTTCTGCGAAGAGAAACCCCAATGAATTGCAAGTGTCTTTCAACGGATGCACCCTACCTAACAGCAGCTCTATCGACCTGCTTGGAGTATCTATAACGAACCAATTACACTACAAGGGCTCCATCGAAGCTAAGGTGAAACTCGCCTCCAAAAAATTGAGCGTACTATATAGAGCGCGCAGATATTTTACTAAGACCCAGATCTGTATACTCTACAAAGCGCAAATACGCCCAATTATTGAATATGGCAGTCACCTCTGGAGTGGCGCCCCCCAATACCTACTGAATACCCTCGACGCTGTCCAAAGGCGTGCTATACGTCTGATTGATGATCCATCACTGACTGATGGATTGCAATCACTAGAACACAGACGCAGAGTCGGTATTTTAAGTTTATTCTATAGATACTACCACGGGAATTGCTCAGAAGAACTTGCATCTTTGGTCCCTCCTCCACCCACTCGCAACAGAGTCACTCGCTTCACTCAATCGCAGCATCCATTCACAGTGGACCTTCAACATATACGAACAAGTCGCTTCTCGAACTCCTTTATTAACACAGCAGCCCGACTGTGGAACGATCTTCCGAATTCTGTGTTTCCATCTTCGTACAACCCGGGTCTTTTTAAAATCCGAATTAATAAACTCTTTTCTAAATTGCAAACCCCTCCCAACGCTTCGTATTGCGCTTCTTCGGAAGAGTAAAATGGACCCAAATCCTAATAGCTGGCGTCCCCTACGTAGACATGTTAAAAAAAAAAAAAAAAGTGATTCAGTGGTGGTCACACATAATTTACAATATTTTTTCGGAAGGAAAAGGTAAAATTATGTATTAAAATTATAAAATTTAGAGGTTTTAAAATAGAAATTAAAATATTACAAAAATAAAAAAACTCAGTCCGTAAATTTTAATACTTATTATTTTTTGATTAAGGTAAAAATCTAATTCATAGGCCTTGTAGTTTTTTAGATACATACAATAAAATATAAAAAAGTATTTTACTAAAACTAATTTTACAAGAAAAGTATTAAACAAATTCAAATTTCATAAAACACATGCAATAGAATAAATATGTATATACAAACTTTTCTTTATTTCAAAGACTATCTTTGTTAGGGTACTGGGGAAAAGATTTTCAAAATATACTATGTAGCCTACTATAGCCTCATAAATTCATTTCTCACGCTAATGTTGCTCCTCTCGGCTGGAAATACTGGTTATTTGGAAGAAATTGCCATATGGCAATAAACTTGCAACTAGCGCAGGGTGCAAGGAAGTGTTAATTACTTTCCTTTACTTTAGATAAATAGCACTGCATAATTATAAAAACACACCATACGATAGGTATACCAAAATTCATGAGAAATAAAAACAATATTTAACATTCTAATTAAATCATAACCAATACGTGTTTATTATGCAAAACACTATTATATATAGTTAAAAAATATACAAGTAATATACCTACCGATTATTATAAATCAATTACTCATTAATAAATTTCCCTATTACATCAGCATTGTTCCAAATTTCTCTATTGCAAAACGCGAAGATGTTGAATTTCACCAAAATTTCACACATTGTATTAAGTAGCTATATTTACAAGTAGGTACCTATGTATATTGAATATTTTATTATCTGAAATGAAATAATTTATCTTCCATATTATTACAGTAGCAATAAAGTAACTATATTAAAAAAGACATACTACGTACAATAATTGTTCCTTATTTACTGCCTCACTACACGAGTCTGTTCTGAGGCAGTACTAAGTAGATAATAGATTTTAAAAATGATTAGAACTGAATAATTAATGGTGATTTTTGATCACGATTCGAGTTTGAGTTTGATTAAAACTAAAAACACGCGTGGTGTTAATTAATTTGTTAAATTCTTATGATAAGTAAAAATGCTAATATTAACGAGTGGGTTGTGGCCAACACCAAACTCTTCACACCATAGTAAGCGTTCATTTTTTCTTCTTGAAAGGTTGACAATCTCTAAATGCATTTTTTATGAAGCACATTTCTTTTATATTCTTAAACAAATATAAGATTCCCAGAGGACAAAAGTTTTCACAATACACCATACACACAAAAACATTGTCACGAAACTCACAGTATGTATTTTCTACATGATACCTGTTGAGAAATTTTAAGTAAAATTGCATTATTAGCATTATAGCAGAGTTTATAATATATTAAATACTTTTTGCCTAATATTTTCTTGTGTCAATAAAAATATGCACGCTTCTTTTGATGAATATGTTCAAAATACTCAATTTACTTCAAACGTAAAATTTTACTTCAAATTCAGGTTAATACGATACTTTTTATACTTTCACGTTTGTTCTTCCTAAAATCCGAAATTCAAAATGAACGTAACCGATACAAATAAATTGAATTATTATCATTATATAAAGTAAGTACCTATCTACATAAGAATCAAATATCCATGAAATTTATTTCAAAACGATTTTGTCTTGCAAGAAAACGGTATTTTGTTCCAAAAATATCGCGCAATATGAATAAAACATGAAAAAATAATGTCGAATGGATTGTGAAAGTTGTCAAATGAACTGAATGAGTAACAAAGGCGAAAAATTGTTGACAAAAAATGTCTTAAAAGATGTTAATTATTATTTATTATTGACAAAATGTTTTTTGTAGAAACCATTTGCTAATATTTGTTATTTACATTATTTTATGTTCCTAATCGTTTATTCAAGCAGTTGTGTTTTTATTTTTCCATAAAAAGACAACAAATAAACCGAAATAATCATTAACTTTGAATGAACGGGTGAATTTGAAAAGAAAATGGGGTTGAATACAGAATATGATTTTTTTTATTGAATCGTCTTTTTCTAAGTACATATTTTTTATGAAAAATATTATTTATCGATTGGATAACCCAGGTCAATTTGATATTTGTAATTAAAATATTTTCTGCTTAACTTACTGATATTGTAGATTTATTGTTATGCTTAGTCTAGGGAATGTATGAGGATATATACTTGTTACAAGTTATGTAAGTTTTTGTTAATTTTTAAATACTTTGTATCTGTTAATTTTTTGATTCAATTATAAATTTTTAAATTAAAAATAAAGTACCGCCTCAGAACAACACCGTCTAGTGAGGCAGTATTTTTTCCAAAGAATATGTCCTTGAAACAAGTACATATACATACATTATACATCCTAATACGTTCTCTAAACTAATCACTGTACCTACATAATATGTTCATTATATATTTTTTTGTATTAAATTATTTCATTTACTTTTCATTAAAAAGGTTTTGATTTTAGGTGTGACATAATAATGATGTTGCATATCTGAGTATAATAATCTGATAACCAAATGCCATGCAAGTAAGAAGGGGAGCTCAAAAGATCATACGTGAAAACGCGAATATGAAATTATAAACTAAAAAGTAAGAAGTAAAAGTGAATTTTATTTTTGTAGAACGATTCGTTGCAACCACTGCAAGGTAGAAGGAAGGATTTAGATGGATCACTCACTTACTTGAATTATTCCTGGTCCTCTGCCTTGGTAGGATGGTCACATCATCATCAAAAGTCTCAATCCTGCGGATTGTTTTGCAGAAGAAGTCTGCATCTCGCTTTCCACTTCTCTCTATCCTCTGCAGCCCTCTTCAGCTCAACATATGTAGCGCAGTTCATGTCCTCGCACACCTGGGCCAGATACTCCAGTCGGGGGCGCCCCCTGTGGTTTGTCCCCTCAACCATTCCCTCCATTAGGTCATGTAGGAGACTCTCGTGGCGCAAGGTAGTCACAACTTGTCACTTCGTTCACACGCGCGCGGTGAGAGCAATTTTATGAGTGAGTTTTGAGGAGCGGTAAAACGGGTAAGATGCGGATTGTCTTAGCAGGACGCGGTATAAAAGGAGACTGATTTTTGGATGTGGGGCGAGCAATGATTGCAACAATTATTATATGTCACTTCATATAAAAAAAATACAAAAAATATTATAATGATATATTGACGCCAACTACACCCTAACTCATAAATAAATAAATGTCTTGAGTACTTACCGAGTTTTACTGGTTACGAAGATACCACATGGAGGTACATCCATGAGATACTAACACTTTATTTATTTATAGTTATTTTCTCGTATGTATCGCATACTCAAAAAGACAATTATAATTATTTCTATAGAACAGTGTTCACAGCGAAAATATTATGTATGTGTATGTGTGTGTGAAAGTAGGAATATTTTGGCCACACAATCTAAAATGAGAGGTAAATCAATTACTGCAACAAATCATGCAAATCAAAATACGAAATAGAATGAGACCATGAAAATGATTTTTTATCAGAAATAATACTTGTACAATAATTTTGCAATGGTACAATTTTTTAATACAAATATTTTAGTGATGTCAAAATTATTTTGATAATTGTCCTTTTATATAAAATAAAAATGACACACACACACACACACACGCACACCCTAAATATGACACACCCTAAATATGTGACATGTACTATTTCAATATAACTAACTAAAATGAGATTTATTTAAATGGTATAGTAGCAAAGGAAATTATCGATATACCGAAAAGATATTATAAATAAATAATAAACACTTCCTTGCACCCTGCGCAAGATATAGTAAACTTTTATTTTTACAGTTGGAGAGTTGCTGCAGAAGATAGGAGAAGCTGCAGACTAAGACTGACGGAGGCCAAGGCTCGATATGGGCTATAGCGCCATTGAAGAGAGAGTTATTTTATTTTACTACACTTAGTGAACTGTATATTCAATAAAAATCACTTTGAATGACCCTCTGACATACTAATTGCGGATTCTGTCTATCCGTGTTACACCACCTGCCCAGCGCAGCATTATCATTTCATTTGTATGCAACTGTTGCTAAAGCTATTTGGATTTTGTCCAGCATTCTACGCAGTACAACATTGCAGGTCTTACCAAAACCTTACATGAAAAATGTTTTAAAAAGTATTGCTTGAAGACATATCCAATTGTTTAGCATTTAGGCTGGTGAAATTGTTTGAGTAGGTTTATAATTTTTTTTTCATTTTGTATTTTCAGATGTCCAGCCTCAGTTACAGCTACGGCAGGCGGCCTCGAGGTCGAGCGGGTCCAGGATCCACCATGTCTGTGGACAGCGACATCAGGTTCACACGTCGCCATCTCAGTCACGGCTGTCGGTGTGGCTGTGCCCTTCTTGCTGGATTCTTTGTCTTTCTCCTCATTGCTGCGGCGTGTGTATACGTTGGATGTGAGTTATCTAATGACATTTTCGAATTATGTTTTTAAATTGTTTACTTGCAACTTAGGTCAATATACCAATATTGGTTGTTCTTAGTCACAACCAAAGCGCATAGAATAGAATGGCGGGTAAACAACTCAATAACGATGCTCATATTTTTTTTACAAGTCAAGATTTTAAGGACATTCAGCGGAAAGTATGTATGTTGTAAACGACTATGGAGAAAATCCCATACCTATAGTTACAAGATTAAAAGTCTCCCCATAATGAAGTTGCAAACTACTCATGAACAAAGACATTTTAAATACTATGCCATCAAACTACATAATTGCCTACCAACCTCACTAAAACTGTTACCACAAAACACATCGTCACAAAACTAAAAAAAACACATAACAGCATGTATAAATAACACCGGTTCAGTTCATATCAATAACATAATTACACCTAATAAAATATAATTGACTTTCAAATTTTTTTCTAAATAACAATTTAATGTATAATTTAATTCAAGACCTTACACATAATGTACTATTTATTTTACACTACTGTTCAAATGAACACCTCAGCATATGACTTCTTAGTGAGGTGTTCATCGTATCCTAGCAATTACATATTTATCAATAACACACTTATATGTACACATATACGTCTTAACCTCTAGCTCTAATATGTAATTGAATTTGTAACTTTATCTTTGCATTATTAATAAAAATAAATAAATAAAAAAGAAATTAAACTTACCTACTTCATAAAAAACACCCCATAGTCAATCACCTCTTAATCCTTCCATCATCATCGCTTCAGAATAACACATTCTCAAATATCCCAGGCACCCAACTTCAGATGAAGGGGTCAGGGGTCGCAAGACCCGGCTTTGACTTCGTCCTTCAGTAATAACCAATGAACAACGGAGAAAATCATATTATCTACTCTTATCCCTATTAAGATGAACAGACAGATAGATAGGTACTCTACACAGTCTACACAACTCCAGAGACTTCTATAGATGTTGTTTGGTAAAAATGATCCTTAAAATTTATCAATAATTTTGACATTAGTAACAAGTATTTGATTCACCCAGTGATAGTTATAGTCATATTATAATAGTTATAGATGGGTGGCGATAGAGCGGTTAATGTGCTGAGTTTGTAATCCAGTAGTCGGGAGTTCGAATCCTGCCACGACCGATTTCGTAAATGTACATATTTGAAGGATATATTCATTATTTTAAAATTAGATAATTAATGAGATATAACCGATTCATAATTGAACGCTTTATTTTAATTGATTGAAATGTATCTACCTACTTATTTCATAAACAACTTACATATGTACCTACATTCCATACCATAATAATAATGTTACTTGTATAGCGCCGTTTAATGATTTGAGATCATACCAAGGGCACCATCACAGCAAATACCAAACTATGGTAACCAGTGACAGGTGTGCGGGTGTGCATTACCTTATAAAAAGTAGCACTACACAAGCGTGTATACCCACACACCAGTCTCGTCTCACCTAAAAAGTCACTACTAGAAAATAATGTACGTACTTACTATTCTTAGTTGGTGCCGCTAGCTTAAACAACTTCAAATAAAGACAATGAAGCTGGTTGCAGACCGAAAGCTAAGCTAAGTTAGTTTATCGTAGCTCGCATAGCAGAGATTTTTTTTCATACTAGCTCACATAGTTTACGGTCTGCACACTTGTATGAAAAACGACCTCAGCTATGCGAGCTAAGCTAAACTGACTTATGTAGCTCAGCTTTTGGTCTGCAACCGTGAAATGCGCAAAATATAATACTTTCGGTCGTAAAAAAAATATTGTGATTCTTGTACCTAGTATAATTTCTAACAAAGGTGATTTTTTTAAAATAGCAATTACATACCTACAAATTATAATTAATATAGAAATTGCCATTATATGCCCTATTTACAAGAAAGGTGACAGGTTAAAGTGCGAAAACTTTAGGGGGATATCACTATTATGTATTGCCTACAAACTACTCACCATAATATTAAAAAGAAGACTTGAGCCATATGCTGAGAACATTCTGGGGGAATACCAGGCAGGCTTTAGAACGGGTAGATCCACAACGGACCAACTATTCACTGTCCGTCAAATTTTGGCAAAATGTTGGGAGTTCGATATAGATATCTACCAGTTGTTTATTGACTTCAAGCAAGCATACGACTCAATAGATAGAGAAAAATTGTATGATATCCTCTTACAATTCCAAATTCCACCTAAATTAGTAAGACTCGTGAAAATGACAATGACCAACTCCCAATGTAGAGTTAAGGTGCAGGGTGATTTAACAGAGACTTTTGCAATCACACAGGGATTGAAACAAGGAGATAGTCTGGCTCCTACTCTTTTCAACCTCGCCCTGGATTACGTTATCCGCAGAACACCAGTTGACAATGGTTCTAATATATGTTTCAAAAGCAGTCAGATAGTGGGATATGCGGATGACCTAAGTATACTTGGAAGAACCCAAACAGCCATTAAGGAAGTTCTCGACCCCCTGGTATCTGCAGCACATGAGGTGGGCTTAAAGATTAATAACGAAAAGACAAAGTTTATGATACAAAGCCGAAACGCACCTAATAGAACAAGAGGAAACGTGCAGCTAGCAGAGAATCACACATTCGAATCAGTCAATCAATTCACATACTTGGGATCTCATCTCACGGAATGCAATGAGGAAGCGGAGGAAATAAAGAAAAGAATCTCAGCAGGTAACAGGACATACTTCTCCTTGGTACCAGTGTTTAAATCTCGAAACGTCCATAGAAAAACCAAAATTATTCTATACAAGACAATTATAAGGACTGTGGTTACATATGGGTGCGAGGCATTGACACTCACAATAAAATCTGCTGAAGCTTTGGATGTATTTGAGAGGAAAGTTCTCCGCCGCATATGTGGACCAGTGAAGGATGGGGAAGAGTGGCGTATAAGGCAAAACGATGAACTGTCCAGAATATATGAAACACCCAGTATCTCAACATATATAAGACTATCGAGATTGAGATGGGCTGGACATGTTCAGAGAATGCCAAATATGCGAATTCCCAAGAGAATTATGACTGATCATCCAGGAGGAAAAAGGAAGATAGGAAGACCCAGGTTGCGATGGCAGGACGAGGTGAGGAGGGATGCGGTACAGCTCCTAAGCATTACAAACTGGAGGACGGCAGCTGAGGACAGACGGGGTTGGAGGCAGAAGTTGAAGGAGGCCAAGGCTCGACTTGGGCTGTAGCGCCATCGAAGAAGAAGAAGAAGAAATTGCCATACGGCAATAAACTCGCCACTTGCGCATGGTGCAAGGAAGTGTTCATTTATTTGATATTGCTTTTGATGATTTCTTTAAAAATTGATACAACGTTCTAATTTTAAATACCTATAGATTCATGAAAAATACAATGCACCATGAAATTATTAAGATGGATTGGTGTATGGAACACACCTATTTTGGGCTAGTAAAAGGCGTTAGTACATACCTGTAATATTTGATAATAAATTATATTTAGTCGTGTGTAAAATATCTGACTCCATAAATAATATTATTTGATACAAGAAAAATCTATTGTCTACGACCACATTAGGGTTGTCAAAAGTTAAATCACAAAATTAGAACTTACTCTTTGTTTTTTTTAAATTAATTTAGGCAACTAATACTTATTGAAAAAAATATAAAAAAAGAAAACATTTTTTTTACTGTTCTTCCTTTACCACCACCCGTTCTGCTTGTGGGGACAAATAACAATAAATAACAGCTTCTTGCAAAACTCTGAAAGTAGAACATAAAAAACATACGAAGAGTCCGGAAAACTCTTAAATCTGCAGACACTGTACTAAAGTGACAAAACTTTAACTATAGGTATACAAGAATTATTTATTTTATTACTTCTCTGTCAACTAACAGGTAGGTACTATGTCAAATATTAATTTAATACGCACCCAATAACAAGTTGTCACATTATGAAGACTTACGATATTAATCGTCTCACAGATCACAGACAGACTGAAAACACAATTAAAAATTTGTATTCACCGGGAATCGAACCCGGGATCTTTGGATCAGCAGTCAGATAGGTACCTAACCAACTGAGAATTATTAACAGAAGGTGTTTTTTTTAATTTTGTTTCTCTCAGTAAATAAAAAATCAATGGTAACTTTAATTATAATACATTTAATATAAAAGTTATTACTGTCGCAACATACCTACAGATTTCATTGTGCATTCTAGTGCCATGGACTACGAAGAAGTTTATGCATAGTCATTAAATGAAAAGAATTTTCAAACATGACTAAATAATATACTTACATATCGCTATTTGTCATTAAGACCCTTGTATACCCTGCAAGGCCGGTTAAATCATAGAACAATAAGGAACAAGAAGTTATGGCGGTTGTCTTAAAAAGGGCGCTTAAAATCCAAAAAAAGGTAATTATATAAATAAAAAATCCGCAGATATGGCGCTCGGTTCTCTTTGCGTACATGGAAAGAGGCTTGGCGTGATGATGTGTATGTAAAAAATTGTCAATGATTTTTCACTTTAGACCCGATGTAATTTTAAATTGTTCTACATTGAAAATGCCAAAAAATTGTAGGATGGGGGGCGGTTTCAAATATATTGCTACGGGCGCATAACACGTTTATCCGGCCCTGATACCCTGGGTATACGGATGTACACAAAAATGCACAATAAATTACCTTCTAATATGTGAAACTCGAAAAAATATTGTATATCACCTAATATGTGATATACAATATTTTTTTCGTAAAGCAAATATAAAATTTAGGACTTATAAATAGCAAGAATAGTAATTAAAATATTTTAATAATAAAAAGAACTCAGCCGGTAGATTTTCATATTCTCCTACGATTGAAGTAAAAATCTACTTCATAGGCCTTGCAGTTTTTTAGATACATACAATAAAAAAATAAAAAAGGGTTTACTAAAAATAATTTTACAAGAAAAGTATTAAAGAAACTCAAATTTCAAAAAACTCATGCAATAGAACAAATATGTACATAAATACAAACTGTTCTTTATTTACAAGACGTATATTTTGAGAGTACTGGGGAAATTATTTTCAAAATATACTATGTGTATAGCCTACTATAGCCTCTTAAATCAAGTTTGCTTACAGTTTCCGCTCCGCCTTAGGTACTTCTGCGGAAAAAGTAAATTAAATTCACGTTAAAGAGAACTATCGTTTAATGAAAAGTGTTTAAAACAACATATAAGGTCAGACTTTTTAATCGATTTGTTTTTGTGTTGTCATATTTTGTTTTTGAGTTGCACAGGAACGGGAGGACTGGAGTATCATATGGGTCGTATTACGTGAGTTATTCCAGAATATTGCAAAAAAAGTTGAGGTCCCGTATGCAGTATTCTCGCAGTACGGAACCTTACCTATATCATGAGATGATGCTGTCCTTTACTAATTAGCTAGAAAAGAGAGATTTTTTTGTACTAAAAAGAAATCATGTTGTCTTTGAAATAAAGTAAACCTCAATCATATAAAATATGAGTTGTACTCTTGTACCTACTGCAATGGTTTTGGTCCGAGTCTCGACTTTGCCTCTGGCTAAAAATACTAATCCGTTATGAATGTGGAACAAAATTATAATAATTTTTCTAATACCTAATATTGGTACCAATGTATTGAAGTATATAATATTATGACGAAATATTATATATTATTAAACACAATAACTGTCTCTTTGTTATACTTGAATCTTGATTGACTGATACAGTCACCGATCACGACTTTTTTACTCTAGTTTTAATCATTTTTTTATTGTGTCCGATCTAGGAAGTAAAGTTTATAATAAACGTGACTAGTGTATTATAGTGTGTGTTGTGTTTTATATTTACGATAAATATCCATTAAACATCAGTACATAATTATCACTAATTTTCTAATTGAAACTCCATAAAAAAATCCATCTTCTGTTAAACAAAGGATGACTTTCTTTTAGTAGGTATATAATATATTTTTGTATCCAATGAAAAAAAATAGAAGTAATAAGCATTCATCAAGATTTTGCACATGATTGAAAATAAATATGCATTCACATGTTTTTTTTAATAGAATAAAATAAGTGTCCTTGTATAAAAAAATATAAATTGATTTTTTTCCATAATTTAACTCAAGTGAAGATTTCTGTGATGTTATTTTTTGCCCAATTCAAGTAAATCTAGATTCAGACATGTTTAGTTTTTTTCAAGAACAACGATATCCGATATAAGAATAATCTTCAACTGTTCTCAATAAAAGTTGCCCAAACGCCAATACTTATCACGTGATTCAGAAGATAATGTCATATTTTTTTGTTCCTTCTCTTAACTGTTGCAAAGGATCTCTTATTTTAACTATGTATTAAATACTATAATTTTCAACAGAAATTCATTTCAATCATAATTTGTCACACAATTCCTTTCAATCATAATTTGTTACAAAATTCCTTTCAATCATAATTTGTTACAAAATTCCTTTCAATCATAATTTGTTACACAATTCCTTTCAATTATAATCTGTCGCACAATTCCTTTCAATCATAATTTATCACACAATTCCTTTCAATCAGAATTTGTTACACAATTCCTTTCAATTATAATCTGTCGCACAATTCCTTTCAATCATAATTTATCACACAATTCCTTTCAATCATAATTTACCACACAATTCCTTTCAATCATAATTTGTTACACAATTCCTTTCAATTATAATCTGTCGCACAATTCCTTTCAATCATAATTTATCACACAATTCCTTTCAATCATAATTTACCACACAATTCCTTTCAATCATAATTTGTCACACAATTCCTTTCAATCATAATTTGTCACACAAGGTCAATGTTGCATCATTACTAATCAGTTGTGCCAACTTATTATAGTTTTATATTCCGAAAATATATGTAGATAATACATACATACCATTACGGTATAAAACCAGCCGTAACCAGCGACAGGTGTGTGGGTGTACAATACCTTATAAAATGAAGCACGACACATGCGTGTATACCCACACACCAGTCTCGTCTCACCTAAAAAGGCAACATTCAGAATGGGTGGTGAACCCCATTGCTAAATTATATGGGATGTTATATTGCTTGTTGTATTTTTGATTACCCGGCTCTTACGGTACACCCAAAAACGATGATATAATAGAAAATAGTGGATGCACTATTCTAACTCAGTGCCTCACAGCAAAAAATTTAATCAATGTTAATATTATTTACACAATCTAATTAATATTATTTATCAATAGTTTTTTTTTTAATTGTTATTATGAATTTTATTGCATGAAATCGAATTGAGAATCTTACTCAAATATGGGCTTTAAAAACGAAACATACTTAAATATGGGCATTGAGGCCCTTGTATATCCTGGGTATAGGTACGGATACACGCAAAAATGCACACTAAATTACCTTCTAATGCAGAGGTTCCCAACCCCGTGGGCGCCCGCGGAACGATTCATATATGTGCCCGCCACTATTCGACAGAGACAGAATTTTTTCATATACATTAATTAAAAATGTGAATTATTTTTATTTATTTGTTAGAGTTTTAATTTTTTTATTTTTATTTATTTGTTAGAGTGCCCAGTTTTATTAAATACGTTCGTATGTTTGCGATATTGTATGTATGAGTGTTTCCTTTGCTGACAGTACATGTCGCTTATGATTGTTTATGATTGTTTGCTAACAGGATTATCGTCATACTCTCCGAATTATGAGGTATGTATTGGTCAACGATATGCAATACCAAAGATCACATTGACGTATTGATATTATATTTTTTTTATAAAATGTTTTCTGTGTATTTGTTTTTTGATAACTTTTTTTACGTTTTGTAAATACATTTCTCTGTGTGTATGCAATTTGAATAGTAATTTTAATATTTTGAAACATTTTTGTTTATTATATATTAATAAATTATGAATATAAGAAAATAAATTATGGGAAAATGAGAAGTTATGGAAGAAGTTTGTCGATTAAAAATAGGTGGTGCCCGCCGCCCTATCGATATTTTATAATGTGCTCTAGAGTATCTACAAAAAGGTTGGGAACTCCTGTTCTAATGAATGAAACACGAAAATATTTTATATCACCAAATCTGTGATATGCAATATTTTTTCATGAGGAAAAGGTAAAATTATGTGTATTTTTTTTAAATAGGTAACAAGAATAGTTGTTAAAATATTATCATAATAAAAAACTCAGCCGGTAGATTTTCATATTCTCTTTCGTTTGAAGTAAAAATCTACTTCATAGGCATTGTAGTTTTTTAATTACTTACAATAAAAAAAATAAAAATGGGTTTTACTTAAACTTATTTTACTAATTTTTGAATTTTGAATTTGTTTATAGTATTAAACAAATTCGAAATTCAAAAAATTCATGCAATAGAATAAAGATGTACAAACAGACTGTTCCTTATTTCAATGACGTATCTTTTGAGGGTATTAGGTAAATTATTTTCAAAATATACTATATAGCCTCTTAACCCTAAATGTGTCATGATCATTTGGCTGGCACAGGATATTTCATTTCCAAACTTTCACACAGTTTTAGACAGTTCCTTATTATGTTTTTAAAAATACTTTTTCAATAAACGAACGCTAAAAGAACGAGAAGTATTGCATTACATATGTGACAATGTAAAATATAGTTTGTTTACCTTTCAATTGTCCAATGAATAAATATAATAATACCATGCGTAGTGCATCCTCTAGTTACCTTTATGACACGTGCAGATATACATAGGTAGTATCTTGTAGGTCTTGTAACGGTGAACGAACAATATTAATTGTACAAATAATACATAGGTACCTACCTACTATTTAAATGACTGTGCATGCAAGTGCTTTAGCGCATACAGAGATTATATCGCACGACTAACACACATTCAATTTATTAACATACTTTAAATGGAGGCACCTACCAATAAAATTGAAAAACCAAGTTTATTGGTAGGTACCAATTAAAATGGCCCAAATTCCTTATTTGAATTGTCGAAGTGCGTTTTTTTTGTCAACACACAAAGATTCTGATTTGATTGTTCCAAATTCTTAATTTGAATTTATGAATTTCGTAATTTTACTATGAAAATAAACCTCCGAGATATTGTGGGAATTTTTGTTGACAAAGGTACCTACCGCTTAAATGGTTCCAAATTCCTAATTTGAATTGATGAATTTCGTAGTTTTTTAACTCTACACTGAAAAGAAAAAGAAAAAAAAAACAATCAGGTAGTGACAAATATTTGCGTAGTTAATTTTACATTTTATCTAAAACATTCTTAATTTATATTGATAAATGTTTTAAAAAATCTTATCACAAATCGTAAATATAGTAGGTAAATATATCACAAATCACACTTCTTATGGTGGATTGTCTAGCAGAATAAAACGAGTGGGTTGTGGTCAACGCTACGCTCCTCACTGCCAAGTCACTACATAAAATAATCAAATTTCTATATAAATTTTATGCATCTCATGAGTTTGTTAATTTTTTTTTATTTAAATATTTTATTATTAAAACTTGATCATTTTTCAATGCCATTAAATGAAAGTTATATGCCATTTTATTTTATTTATCAATATATCTTTTTGAATATAATATAAATATAATGCACACTGGCGGTCTTTTTACCACTATGCAATTTCATCCAACCAACCAGATTACAAGGTACGACAAAATTATATAATATGTACAGTAAGAATGAAAACGAAAAAAAAACAAAGAAAATATACATTACACAAAGATAAATATTAAAAAAAAATATATAGCAAAAAAAAGCAATGGGAAAAAATGATTTTAGAAAATTGAAAATAAACTAATTTTATGTTCCCTAAGATATTTGACAGTTAAAAAAATTGAGAAGTACTGATTAGTATGGAATATTTTCAAACTTTTTATAAAATGGGTTATTACAATAGTTTTTATTTTATTATTTTTTTATGAAAACTTAATAATAATTCAATGCCATTTTATACAAGTGATGTGCCTTTTACCAGTTTGAAAATAAAAAATTCAAATTTTAACTTTCCTGAGCTTGGGGTCACTATGAAATATTAGACAGTTAAAAAAATTGAGAAGCACTATTCAGATATCCTTCAAAATCTAATGAGGTCTAAGCGAGTATTAGATATACAAATTTGCGATATTTGAAAATAAACGAATGATTTATTTAGTCTATAATCGATAAAGACGCCCTGCATAGCACATAGTAGGTACATAGCACACACACACACACACACACATATATATACATTGCGTTGAAACTTTCAGAATACAATCTCAGCATAATACTAGTTGAAAATCTGCAATAAAAATATCTTGAAATTGCACCTTCATAACTCTCCACTGTATCCCCTTGGGGCAGTGAGGAGTAAAAAACTATTAGGCTCACCCAATGTTTATTTTTTTAATTCAATACAATATGCTTCGGAAATACCGAATTTATCGAAGTATCACGTCGTTTCATTCTTCGCAAATACTTTTTGAAAAAACAAAGGATATTGTACCTATTTATCAAATAATTTAGATTTTTTTAAGTATTTCATATTTTTTCAAACATCATCCTTTCTTTCTTGTCTATATATTAAAGTTGAATTTTTTCGATTATCTCAAAGTTGTTTAGAAAATACTGTACTACTTTTTTGACGTTTTTTGTTGCTTCGGAGATATTGTCTATGACAATAAACCACTCGTTATATACTAAATATAAACTAAATTTATAAATAAATACGATAGAAAAAAGATCTCAGCCTCGATAGTAGTCAAAAAATTACGCAAAAAATGAATTTATATTTTGGGAAATCATCTCAGAGGATATTAGAAAAGATTGCGCATATAATATACCTAATATAAACACTTTTTATTTTCATTCAGAATTATCATTGGAAATTCTATGTTGGCAGATATATGTAATATATATTGAAATTATGCAAATAATATAATTCAAAGCAGCGTATAAATAAAACAAATTGATGGTTACTTACCTCCCATTGTTTATTGAAAGTGTTCTTATATTGTGCATAAGAAATTTGATCACTTTCGATGAACCTAATTTCACTCTTATCCGATCAAATCGCTTTGCAATACCCAATTTGGATAAGAAATTTGCCTAGTAAATTTGAGAAAATATTGTAATATGCCATTGTTGTGTCAGAGATATGCATTCAAACTCTGTTTCATCATCGTCTATTAAGTATAGAAATATTAGTGCAGAGATAAGAACATCAAGACAATAAATTTTATCTGCTTAACAGTTTCGAATGTTTTTCTCCATTCTCTTTCAATACATCTTGATCTTGTGGATTCTTTATTTGGTTTGTTGATTGATTATCCATTTACTGATCTAAAAGGTCAATTTGTAAATCAATGGTAAGATAGTTGATTGGTGCATTATCAGCATCTATATATTTAAGTATGTATTTTTAAACAAATAAAATTACATTCATAGATGCATATAATTTTAATTTTTTCGGATATTAATGAACACATTTCGTATGGTGCAGCATGATCCTATTGTATTCCATGGCTAATACTACCACTTCATAGCTGATCATGGTCCTTTTGAGATATAGGTATAATGTATTTGTTTAGTTTCCGGCAAATGACTTGAGACCTTTTTCAGAAAAGCTTCTGGTATTTAGATTCAGTATTTTTAGTCCAGACGATAGACGATAGATCAATTACCTTTGTACAAATTTTATCATATTAGTAGTCGTCAATTTCCAATTCGATAGCCATTTTTCCTATTTTTTTTTAATAATAATTTGACAGTATATTTGCTGTGTTTATTCTGAAGTTTTTGACTCGTTTCGCTGTTTTAGGATGATTCGGTTCTAATAGTTTCAACTAGGTATACTTTCGTCGTCTCGTTTAACTAGTATTCTTCCATTTTTATACCACATATATTTGAATCCCTGAATTTTAGCAGCCGTTTTAGCTCTCCACATCAAATCTATCAAATATGGTGACATAGGTACTCTCGTTGATATAAATTCTGTTGTCTACATGTCCTACTATTTCTGATGAGAATATAATTTTCTTCCTTTTTTAAATGAATTTATTTCTTTTACATATGTCATTAAAATTGATTGAAATTATTGGAACACCACTTTGTCGTTTACTGGGGATTCTTTTGACATTCTGTATTTCGCAAAAAGGCACTACTTCCAATTATTTCTGAGAGTAGGTAGGTACCTACTAATCAGGAAGAAAGGCATATTTTCAACAGTTTTGCTATCAAATAAATTTAATTATATAACTAGACAATTAGTTAATAGCGGACAAATAACTGTATCCGGAACAAAATAATTTAATTCGTAATTTATTGGTATTATTGTTGATTGACCAACTATCCTAATGGATCGATTAGCTCTGTATTTTTATTTATCTATCAAATGGCACAGTCATTTTATGCGTAAAGAGGATTTAAATAAATGTTCATCATTTTTCAAAAATCTTAAATTTTATTCAAGTGTATTCTAAACTAAGTGTAACTAAAAATAAAATGAAATTCTATCGGTTTTCGGTACAAGAGTAAAACGCCAATAAAATTAATTGGTAAACTTTCTACCGTGTTTGAGAAAAAAGAGTAATTGAAAACGATAGTAAAATGTTGTTTTATTTGATTTGAAAATGATTAGATTGATTTCTATTTTCGATGTCAACGTGTATGGTAAAGTAACGAGCTAGAGTAACGAGCGATAAGCGATAGCAAGGTTAATTTTTCAACACGTTTTTTACATTTTATTGATTAATATTAATCTTCTCCTCCTTATTATAATTTGTATTTATTTGTTTCTTACTTGTTGGGTTTTCAATTTGGTGCACTTATGTCTTTCTTTTTCTAAATATTCTGCTCTTGTGTAAAAGTTCAATGATTTTTTTATATTATTATTATTTTTTTTTTCATTATTGGAAATTCTCAATTTTAACTAGAAAGTGTAGATTGACTGCGACATGCATATCCTTGTACTTGCCAAGTATTGTTACTATCGACTGCGGGTATAATATTTGGTAGCACCGCTGTCAGTCTGCTGATTCATGTAAACTTATTGATGTTTCGTATATAAATATGTGTATGTATATTCCAACTGTCGATTTGTTCAGGAGAACTTTGTTCTCTTAACATATCGACAATGTATCAAGCCAGAATACGCGAGAATTGTATGGAGAGGTCTACTTTTTTCACGGCTTTTCCAACTTTGAAGTCAAAAAACACCAACTTAGAGGCTTCGCAGCATATATGTTCCATACACGGATTTACTCAGAATTCGGAGTAGAACATTTCGTGTGTCTGTGTGTGTGTGTGTCTGTGTGTGTGTGTGTCTGTGTGTGTGTCTGTGTGTCCGTCCCCCCCTTATAACTTTTGATCCGCTCAATTTACAGAGCCTAAAATTTCAGAATATATAAACAGTTACAGGCCTACAAAACTTTTATACTCGGAATTTTGAATTTTTGTTTCAGTCAGGGGTTATCAACTTTTGAATTTTTATTTTATTTTTCCATATATCTCAGAAACCATAAACGCTAGAACGCTGAAAATTGGTACAAACATAGACAAATACAAAATCTCAAATGAGTTTTTTCAAAAAAATTCCAGGGTTTCTCAAACATTTTTTATTAAGAAAAATATTTTTTTTATGATAAATTTATGAGTTTAACTGCCTATATTTCCAAAACTTTTACAATTATCAAAAAAAGCCGAAACACCCCAACTAGATAATTTAATTTTCTATAAAAAATATTAACATTGTTGTAGAAGATCTCAATTTTTTTTTAACAATTTTTTTAAAAATTGAATTTAGTGACGACATCGCTTCATACATTTTGTATGGCAGTCGCCTATACACAATATGTAAGAAGACTTAATAGTTTGATACTTCATCTCCAAACATACATACATACCATCATGCTATTTGCATATTCTGGGTAGGAAAAAAGGAACTTCCTCCAAACTATCCTATCTTGACATACATACCTACATAATATATGTTGTATAGAAAACAAAATATCTGAAAATATTCAATAATTTTTATTTATGGGTTTATAGTTTGGTACATATTCTTCAACTATACATACTATCGCTATCGACAGTTGGATCTCATGTGTTACATGCAACTAGTTTTCATATATAATTTGTATACTTTATATTTTTTGCACTTGTTTCCTGCCTAAGCAATTTGCTATATTCCAACTGTCGATTTGTTCAGGAGAACTTTGTTCTCTTAACATATCGACAATGTATCAAGCCAGAATACGCGAGAATTGTATGGAGAGGTCTACTTTTTTCACGGCTTTTCCAACTTTGAAGTCAAAAAACACCAACTTAGAGGCTTCGCAGCATATATGTTCCATACACGGATTTACTCAGAATTCGAAGTAGAACATTTCGTGTGTCTGTGTGTGTGTCTGTGTGTGTGTGTGTCTGTGTGTCCGTCCCCCCCTTATAACTTTTGATCCGCTCAATTTACAGAGCCTAAAATTTCTGAATATATAAACAGTTACAGGCCTACAAAACTTTTATACTCGGAATTTTGAATTTTTGTTTCAGTCAGGGGTTATCAACTTTTGAATTTTTATTTTATTTTTCCATATATCTCAGAAACCATAAACGCTAGAACGCTGAAAATTGGTACAAACATAGACAAATACAAAATCTCAAATTAGTTTTTTCAAAAAAATTCCAGGGTTTCTCAAACATTTTTTATTAAGAAAAATATTTTTTTTATGATAAATTTATGAGTTTAACTGCCTATATTTCCAAAACTTTTACAATTATCGAAAAAAGCCGAAACACCCCAACTAGATAATTTAATTTTCTATAAAAAATATTAACATTGTAGTAGAAGATCTCAATTTTTTTTTAACAATTTTTTTAAAAATTGAATTTAGTGACGACATCGCTTCATACATTTTGTATGGCAGTCGCCTATACACAATATGTAAGAAGACTTAATAGTTTGATACGTCATCTCCAAACATACATACATACCATCATGCTATTTGCATATTCTGGGTAGGAAAAAGGATCTTCCTCCATACTATCCTATCTTGACATACATACCTACATATGTTGTATAGAAAACAAAATATCTGAAAATATTCAATAATTTGTATCTATGGGTTTATAGTTTGGTACATATTCTTCAACTATACATACTATCGCTATCGACAGTTGGATCTCATGTGTTACATGCAACTAGTTTATTTTCCAACTGTCGATTTGTTCAGGAGAACTTTGTTCTCTTAACATATCGACAATGTATCAAGCCAGAATACGCGAGAATTGTATGGAGAGGTCTACTTTTTTCACGGCTTTTCCAACTTTGAAGTCAAAAAACACCAACTTAGAGGCTTCGCAGCATATATGTTCCATACACGGATTTACTCAGAATTCGGAGTAGAACATTTCGTGTGTCTGTGTGTGTGTGTGTGTGTCTGTGTGTCTGTGTGTCCGTCCCCCCCTTATAACTTTTGATCCGCTCAATTTACAGAGCCTAAAATTTCAGAATATATAAACAGTTACAGGCCTACAAAACTTTTATACTCGGAATTTTGAATTTTTGTTTCAGTCAGTGGTTATCAACTTTTGAATTTTTATTTTATTTTTCCATATATCTCAGAAACCATAAACGCTAGAACGCTGAAAATTGGTACAAACATAGACAAATACAAAATCTCAAATCAGTTTTTTCAAAAAAATTCCAGGGTTTCTCAAACATTTTTTATTAAGAAAAATATTTTTTTTATGATAAATTTATGAGTTTAACTGCCTATATTTCCAAAACTTTTACAATTATCGAAAAAAGCCGAAACACCCCAACTAGATAATTTAATTTTCTATAAAAAATATTAACATTGTAGTAGAAGATCTCAATTTTTTTTTAACAATTTTTTTAAAAATTGAATTTAGTGACGACATCGCTTCATACATTTTGTATGGCAGTCGCCTATACACAATATGTAAGAAGACTTAATAGTTTGATAATTCATCTCCAAACAAACATACATACCATCATGCTATTTTCATATTCTGGGTAGGAAAAAGGATCTTCCTCCATACTATCCTATCTTGACATACATACCTACATATGTTGCATAGAAAACAAAATATCTGAAAATATTCAATAATTTGTATTTATGGGTTTATAGTTTGGTACATATTCTTCAACTATACATACTATCGCTATCGACAGTTGGATCTCATGTGTTACATGCAACTAGTATTATTGTTTCGACTTGTAAATTTGCAAACAACTTGGGAATATTTTCTTGTGCTTTTAGAGCACCTTTAAAATTCATTTTTAAATACTTCCTCAAAAGCGATTTTTTGTTTTTCCTACGAGAATATATAATTATGGTACTTGTTTCGGGAGGATGTAATCCAACTGTCGATTTGTTCAGGAGAACTTTGTTCTCTTAACATATCGACAATGTATCAAGCCAAAATACGCGAGAATTGTATGGAGAGGTCTACTTTTTTCACGGCTTTTCCAACTTTGAAGTCAAAAAACACCAACTTAGAGGCTTCGCAGCATATATGTTCCATACACGGATTTACTCAGAATTCGGAGTAGAACATTTCGTGTGTCTGTGTGTGTGTGTGTCTGTGTGTCTGTGTGTCCCCCCCCCCTTATAACTTTTGATCCGCTCAATTTACAGAGCCTAAAATTTCAGAATATATAAACAGTTACAGGCCTACAAAACTTTTATACTCGGAATTTTGAATTTTTGTTTCAGTCAGGGGTTATCAACTTTTGAATTTTTATTTTATTTTTCCATATATCTCAGAAACCATAAACGCTAGAACGCTGAAAATTGGTACAAACATAGACAAATACAAAATCTCAAATCAGTTTTTTCAAAAAAATTCCAGGGTTTCTCAAACATTTTTTATTAAGAAAAATATTTTTTTTATGATAAATTTATGAGTTTAACTGCCTATATTTCCAAAACTTTTACAATTATCGAAAAAAGCCGAAACACCCCAACTAGATAATTTAATTTTCTATAAAAAATATCAACATTGTAGTAGAAGATCTCAATTTTTTTTTAACAATTTTTTTAAAAATTGAATTTAGTGACGACATCGCTTCATACATTTTGTATGGCAGTCGCCTATACACAATATGTAAAAAGACTTAATAGTTTGATACTTCATCTCCAAACAAACATACATACCATCATGCTATTTTCATATTCTGGGTAGGAAAAAGGATCTTCCTCCATACTATCCTATCTTGACATACATACCTACATATGTTGCATAGAAAACAAAATATCTGAAAATATTCAATAATTTGTATTTATGGGTTTATAGTTTGGTACATATTCTTCAACTATACATACTATCGCTATCGACAGTTGGATCTCATGTGTTACATGCAACTAGTATTATTGTTTCGACTTGTAAATTTGCAAACAACTTGGGAATATTTTCTTGTGCTTTTAGAGCACCTTTAAAATTCATTTTTAAATACTTCCTCAAAAGCGATTTTTTGTTTTTCCTACGAGAATATATAATTATGGTACTTGTTTCGGGAGGATGTAATCCAACTGTCGATTTGTTCAGGAGAACTTTGTTCTCTTAACATATCGACAATGTATCAAGCCAAAATACGCGAGAATTGTATGGAGAGGTCTACTTTTTTCACGGCTTTTCCAACTTTGAAGTCAAAAAACACCAACTTAGAGGCTTCGCAGCATATATGTTCCATACACGGATTTACTCAGAATTCGGAGTAGAACATTTCGTGTGTCTGTGTGTCCCCCCCCCCCTTATAACTTTTGATCCGCTCAATTTACAGAGCCTTAAATTTCAGAATATATAAACAGTTACAGGCCTACAAAACTTTTATACTCGGAATTTTGAATTTTTGTTTCAGTCAGGGGTTATCAACTTTTGAATTTTTATTTTATTTTTCCATATATCTCAGAAACCATAAACGCTAGAACGCTGAAAATTGGTATAAACATAGACAAATACAAAATCTCAAATTAGTTTTTTCAAAAAAATTCCAGGGTTTCTCAAACATTTTTTATTAAGAAAAATATTTTTTTTATGATAAATTTATGAGTTTAACTGCCTATATTTCCAAAACTTTTACAATTATCGAAAAAAGCCGAAACACCCCAACTAGATAATTTAAATTTCTATAAAAAATATTAACATTGTAGTAGAAGATCTCAAGTTTTTTTTAACAATTTTTTTAAAAATTGAATTTAGTGACGACATCGCTTCATACATTTTGTATGGCAGTCGCCTATACACAATATGTAAAAAGACTTAATAGTTTGATACTTCATCTCCAAACAAACATACATACCATCATGCTATTTTCATATTCTGGGTAGGAAAAAAGGATCTTCCTCCATACTATCCTATCTTGACATACATACCTACATATGTTGCATAGAAAACAAAATATCTGAAAATATTCAATAATTTGTATTTATGGGTTTATAGTTTGGTACATATTCTTCAACTATACATACTATCGCTATCGACAGTTGGATCTCATGTGTTACATGCAACTAGTTATAAATAACTAATGTTACTAACGAAATAATTTTGAATATTTTTAATTGGTATACCCACAGACAGGCTATGCCTTGTGGGATTTTTGTGTGTACGGTTGATTTATTATTATAATTGATATTATGTTTATGTATATTGTATGTTAACCGTGTACCAAATCTTAAATAAATAAATAAATAAATAAATTACATAATATGATGTTTAAAATTACACAAATTGGACTATAAAGGACCCCAGACAGCAACTGCTAATAGCTAATAGTAAAAATAATGAGTAAAACATTGAACTTATACACATATCTATGTATTATCCACATCACACAATTATTAATAAATTCGCTTCTATATACTGCAGTTTTGTTTTTTAATTAAATAGTTTTGTCGATTTTTTTCTTCCTTGAATAAATAGAAGTGTTTAATAAATTATTTTACTTAATTTTGTGCATTTCATATAATATTATGTTATGTTCATATGTGCAAAAGCATTGCTGCCTCTGCTTCATTGTTAACAAACCAATTTCTCAATAGATGGCGTTACAAAAAAAGTTTATTCGTCATTTCATAGATGGCGATATTGTTACAGCTTATTTTAAAGTGAGAAGATTTTTATGATAAACATAATATGTATGTCTACTTACCTAGAACTCTCAAAATTGGATTGATAGGGAACTCAATAAGAACTTTTGATGGCCCGTTCTTATCCAAATCTCGAAAGTAGGCGTGATAACGCACTACTCTTGACCGGCTTCAAGATTTTCAACAATATTATTGATGGTCCAGAATTACTAGAAAGGGTAGAGCTTTTTGCACCACCCAACTACACAAGGGGAAGAAGATATAATCTTCTGAACGTCCCCTGTTTCAGGACGGCCCGCAGCACTCTGGTGCGTATTGTGGAAAAATTGAACTCGCCCTCTGACGAGGTAGTTATTTTCCATTGGAATATAGGGCAGTTCAAGTCGTACCTTAAACAGACATAGCCGTCGTTGAACCGCATATCACACTGTGATTGGCAGCAGCTGTCGTGTGGTCACGGAAAACAGAAGGCATAATTGGTTAACGTTGCACAAGCCCATTAAGTGATCACGTAAACCAGACGATGACAGGTCATAAACCCTGTAGTTGCATCGGTTTTCCTATAATATTCCTACAATATCTCTATTGAGATGTTAATATTTTTTTCTTATTTTTTTCGAATTTCGCTATTTTGCAACTCCACTTCCATTCGCTCCGTATATAATATAATTGTCGACACGTTTACTGAAAAAAAACAAGCAATTACAGCATCTTGATACAAAAAGAACTATCGACAAGAGTACGAATAAAAGATTCACGCTCGTAGATTGTCATCTATTTAGGATCTTCACATTGAAAGATGTGACCGAGATCTTTGGTAATAATAAACTCAATGAGAGTCGTCTATATGCTGAATGTGAAGCGTCGTATCTATTATAAATTGAATCAGTTCAAAACTCCCATTCTGTGTTTTATTGTGCAGTGACGACAGGCGACAGGTGAATTATTACGTAAAACATTATACAGCGCCTTCATAGAAAATCAAAACTGGTCTGACTGTTCAAATAATAGCAATTATTATCATTATTATTATTTCTGCATTCACCTGATACCTCGATAACCTTATGCAAGTATAAAGTAAGAATTTCAACACAATTCAAGCTTTAGGATCTGTCTGACATTTAGAATTGGCTCAGTGGCTGTGGTGGCTGCCAGTTTACTTCCTGCAAACAAACACCACAACGTGCATAGTCATTTAAATGCCAATTGCTGCAATGCCACAGAGCAATTTAAGATAATATTCATTGTTTTGTTGTGGCAATAATAATAATTGAGAGAGAATTGGTGGCGAATCAAAATTGTTAACGTTACAACAGTGAACGTTAGTCGTACAAAAAGTCGTTCAAAATTCAATCAATTTACAGATCAGTCTGTTTTAAGTACAAAAAGTCGTTCAAAATTCAATCAATTTACAGATCAGTCTGTTTTAATAAAACTATCGATTGTTAATACTTGTTAACTTTTTACTTGTCGTTTTCTGGTCACAAAAATAAGTTTTCATGACAACTTTATTAACCATGATACCAAGGCTTACACAGCCTGTCATCGGCTGGTTTACGTAACTATCACCAATTATGCATTCTTATTGAGTTCCATATCAATCCAATTCTTTTGAAAGAACTATATATTTTGTTCATAGATATTATTGTTCTTGAAAATAAGCTGTTTTTACCGTTGCCATCTATGAAATGGCGAAGAAATTTTTTAGTTTTGTAGCGTACTCCATTGAGAAATTGTTTCGTAAATAAGGTTACAATGCTTTCGCATAGATGTCACCTCTGAATAGATGGTTCTCCATTAATATTCCAACTTCGTCTATATTGAGATATTAATTAAATTGTCATAAAAATATCGTTGACCCGCCAGTGAAAAATCTAATATTTGCATATATGCAAGTATAAAAATATTCGATTTACAAAAATTATGTCTTAACATTACTTCACACCTCTCATTGAAGGAATTATTTTTCGAACATGCGAGTCCAAGTAAAAATTTTACACAAAAAGCTTATGTATTTATAAAAAAAATACAAATTGTGGAGTCAGTTGATCCTTAATAATGAGTCGGTTAGTTAAATATGTTCGTTTAAACTGATAACAAACTTTTTTTCATGTTATTGAATCTAGCATAAATTGTATCTAGCATGTTGCATATTAGCGTCTAAATCCATTACTTCCTATTTGATGTGTCCAGATATATTAAGATAAGAAGATGCTTATCATACTGGACCTCCCCGCAATCGCAAGATACATCCTCTTCTAGTCCTATACCCACCTGTACAGGTTGTTTTTATACCTCGTGACACCTACACGAAATTTATTCAGTGTCCATGTATCGTAAAGTAGATAGTTTCCCGGATTCAAAGTCTCCAAAAGCTCATTCCGATTTCCACTGTACTGATCAATCCAATGCTCTTAGCTTGCGTTTTCTGGTGAATCTTGTAAAAGGAATGTCGTGGTCAGGAAACCTTTTCTGTATTTAAATCTCATCACCGGAGGCATGTAACCAAACATAGGATGTATTTCAATTGATTACGGGTAAAAATGAACATTTATTCTATTCATTACGAATTTTTACTACCGACGATGATCGATCAGGTTTATGGTTGAATATTGCAATACTCGCAATAACTATCGTCGGTTATAAAAATCGTCGATAGGCTTATGATCGAATATTGTAATACTCGTAATAACGATCGTCGGTTATAAAAATCGTTGATAGGCTTATGATCGAATATTGGAATACTCTTAATAACGATCGTCGGTTATAAAAATCGTTTATAGGCTTATGGTCGAATATTAGAATACTCGTTATAACGATCGTCGGTTATAAAAATCGTTGATAGGCTTATGATCGAATATTGGAATACTCTTAATAACGATCGTCGGTTATAAAAATCGTTTATAGGCTTATGATCGAATATTAGAATACTCGTAATAACGATCGTCGGTTATAAAAATCGTTGATAGGCTTATGGTCGAATATTAGAATAGGTACTCGTAATAACGATCGTCGGTTATAAAAATCGTTGATAGGCTTATGCAAGGCCGTAGCCAAGAAGATATGAAAAAAAGAAGATAATATTTCTTTAGTAAGTAACAACGAGACTGCAGTTACATACGGTGCACCCATTTCACTATGTTGTTATACAAAACATAATAGTTAAAATCACTACAAACAAATTTCCCTACCTATTTTTATTTTTATTATATATGACTGTGCTTTATGCTCGCTTGGTACCTACTCGCACGGGGATACGCTCGCGGGGCGACTTGTTTCTACTGTTCCACTAAGCTAAACCCCTCCCGAAATTATTTTCTGGCTACGGCCTTGGGCTTATGGTCGAATATTAGAATACTCGTAATAACGATCGTCTGTTATAAAAATCGTCGTAGGAAAAACATGCGTTCGTAAGATTATAGATTTCTGCAAAATGAAAGCTGTCACAATCGAAAGATTGAAGACTGCATTATTAAATCCGCTGTGAGTATTAAAATACATGTAGGCAAAAGCAATAATCAAAGATTGTATCTTTGTAAAAGTGAAAACAAGGAATGATCACGCTTGACCCAAGACACCTTGTCATGACATTATACGTACACACCACAAAACTGGAAACGACTATTTAAAGACAGTAAATATATATTAAACTCTGCTTAATGACTCACGCCATTATCATTCTCGTCGAACTGTCTTTGGGGATATGTAGTATGCTACTTTGACATTATTTCGTTATTAGGTATTATTGATATTATTTCATAATTTCACTATAATTGATCGATAATCAATTGCATGCTTCAAACATTATTTAGTACCTACAAACGTATTTTTTTATTTATGTAATTGAAATTATTATGTTTTTTTATCAAGACAATGTAATAAACTCAATTTTTGGGTTAGTTCTACAGCTCAGTCCTTTTTTCAATTTCAAAAATTCCAAGTTCAAGTTGATTTTTGTAGATCTTCTTCATATATAGTGAATAATATGACATAGCGATTGTTTTATGAATCCCTTCACATCATTATAAAATGATTCTTGATATCGTGCTTATTAATATTTTTGTAATGTTTTAATAGATTTAAAACATGTATTAATTTGTATATATCAAAATATGTCAATTTTCAAAGGGTACTTCCAAAGAAAACTACCTTTCCTGCATTTTGATTACCTTCTTGCATATTTTTTATGTTATCTATATTTAATATTATTATGCTTTAAAATTATTTGTCTTATTTTTTATTTTCAGCAATTTATTTGTCTCGAGAACCTGGTCCAGAACGCATCTTTAGAGGGATGCTACGAGCCCTGGGAGGTCCAAAAGTACCAGTACCACCTGCCGAAGACCCTAGAGATTACAAAGAAAGACTCAACTTGGTTTTCAGACGAAGCGAGCTCAGAACAGGATTTCTTTTGACAGAAATTTTGGCTCTGGATAGGTATGTCACATAATATTATGTCTATATTTTATTTACCCATTAAATGCTACTGCGCCTGATTTTCCGCAATGTATTGTGCTCGTTACAAATAGTCTTCATACCCAATAACACCTTCATCTATTGAATTGTTCTTCATGGTTACAATTAACAAACAAGATTGGTTTGCACCAAGCACTCTATCTCTCCACATATCTCTGTTGTCCGCCAGCCTCTTTATTTCTTCATTTCATACGTGAATCAAAAACTTCGCATCCCTTTTAAGCAAACAGTTTGATGAGTTTGATGAACTACCCTATCTTTCAAGCATACACATTTCCAAAATTATATTGTGATCGGTTGGGCGGTTTCGGAGATCAGCGTGTACGAACATCGTGACACGAGATTTTTATGTACTAGTTGAATGTAACACATCAGATCCAACTGTTGATGGCAATAGCATGTATAGTTGAAGAATACATACCAAACTACATAATACCCTTAAATCCTTAAATATTTTGAATTCTGTACGAAAAACGTATGCATGTTAGGATATTGTGGAGGTGAGTCCTTTCTTCCTACCCCGTATATGTAAACAGCTTGATGATATGTATGTATGTTTGGAGATTGTTTGAAACTATTGAGAGACCCCGTAGATATTGTACATATACACTGCCATACAAATTGTATGAAACAAAGTCGTCACTAAATTAAATTTTTACAAAACTTGTTAAAAAAACTTTGAGATATACTACTATAATGTATTGTTTATAGGATTTTTTTTAAATTATCTAATTGGGATGTTTTGGCCTTTTTTTAATATTTTTTAATAAATTGGAAATATAGGGAGTTAAACACATAAATTTGTCACAAAAAAAAATAAATGGTAGGTACTTGAACAATTACACTTTGCAACATGCGAACAAAAAACTTTGTACCCTTTGATGAATAAATAACTTTTTTTATCATGAATGGTCGAATTTTGACCTCTGTACAATCACTAGTGTCCGTTATTGTGGCAATTATAACTTTTGTCAGTCCTTTTTATAATGTTATTTTCATAGTGTTCCAGCGATTCATAATATTCACACATAAATAAATTATAGGTACGAGAAATAAATTACTATTCCTAGGTATTCATATTTTAATTAAAATCATGAATGCTTCTCCACTATGAAATTAATTTTCTCTCATCTTCACTGTCAGGTAGTTACCTACATAGTTGCATTTCTGTATTTTCATAAGAATATAAGTTAATATAGTTTGTAAGAAATGATTAGCAAACACAATTCTTTGGATGCAGTGAACAGTAATTATATTCATTGTATAACGTTTTTTTTATTTATTCCAGAATAGAGGATGACACAATGGTACATTTTAATTTACACTTTGATCCATCCTATGATCATATTGATGTCCATGATATTGAGACTGTTTTACAAAGGGAGATAAAATTACAAAATAATTCAAGATATTTTGTAAACCTCACTGTTGATCCAAATAGTATTGACATTCAAGTAAGAAATAACACGTTTATTGTCTATTATAGATATGATTGTACCTATTCAGGCATTCAGGATTTTGTCAATAGAAATTACTAAAGTAGATACAGTCATAACAAATAAATTACAATACACACTTATTTCATAGAAGCAAGTTTCTATTTAATTATACATTTTGTCTTTTTATGTAGGAAAGCAATGCAATTCTAGCATCACCTGTAACATTATCTTCTACCAATCTTTATACGACAGTTGTGTCGACAACAGCTCCTCCGCCTCCAAGAAGATGCTCTTCGATTGAACTTAAAATGTGCCAAAATCTGCCCTTCAATTCCACTTCATATCCAAATGTATTAGGTCATAAATCTCTTACCGAAGTACAAGAGAACATGATCGCGTTTCGGGAGTTGATTGACGCAGAATGCTATCATCTGGCTTTTGATTTTGTTTGTCAACTTCTTCAACCTTCGTGTCTCGCCGGCGAGGAAGAAGACAAATTATTCTTACCATGCAGGAGTTATTGCAGAGAGTTTTGGGCCGGATGTGGAAGCAGGTTACCCACAAGATTTAAAGACAAGATGGATTGTTCCAGATTCCCTGAATATATGGGACCAAAATCTTGTAGAACAAAAAGAGGTAATTTTTATAATTTTTCAATATATCTTTTTTTATTTGTATTTAATTCCAACAACATTATTTGTATATTGCTTTAAAGTTAAGAGGATGATCATTTAAAAATGTGGTCTTATAAATCAAAATTGCCACAAGATAAAAACATTAACTTCTGTGTCAGACAAGTATTTTTCTCTATCTAAAATAATACCTATTTGATATACTTTCTGTACAGAGTTATTTTCTTCATTCATACATTCCCATATTTCAAAGTGCTCTATATTTTGTCATTTGAAGATACATTTGGATAACACTGTTTTTAGATTGTGTGCAACGTATGCAAGCAAATGCTCTGTCACCTAGAATATGTGATGGTGTACCAGACTGTGAGGACTTATCAGATGAGACTTCCTGTACATATTGTGCCCCTGGTCACATACACTGCGGACTTGGAAGGGGATGTCTTCCCAACCACAAGAGATGTGATGGAGTCAGAGACTGTCCCAATGGAAGCGATGAGAAATCTTGCTGTATGTCTTTAAACTATTGTTTTTAATTTTTTATTTCCATATTTAAATATATTTTAACAGAGACGAAGATGTAACGGGTGAAATAATATTAATGTCAAGGAACTGCTGAGTTTCAGACATCAGTTGATCACTTTATCACGAGTTGAATGTTGATGAGGCGATGGATGTGTGTCAAGACAGAAAAATGTGCCTTTCGGTTATCTCTGCCTTCCCCGTGAGAGACGTGCCGTGATAGTATGTATGTACTCAATCAAAACATCCTTGTAATTGAATTGTTGAAGTCATGTTTTCTCAAAAAAATCATGAACATTCCACTGCCATCTATTGTGAAATTTCGTAAACAGTATGCTTTATAATTCTGACAAAATATATATCATTCACTAAAATTCCTGATATATGTGGTTTACATAAAAAAATATATCATTCATTAAAATTCCTGAAACTTTACGTACATTATATATTTTTTTTATTTATTTATTTCCATAATCATCATCATCAATGGCTCCACAGCCCATTGCGGGCCTTGGCCTTCTCCAGCATTCCTCGCCATTTCCCTCTATCCTGACATGCTCCCCTCCAGTTCCTTACACCAACAGCCTCCACATCCCGTTGCACACCATCCAGCCATCGGAGCTTGGGTATACCAAAGTTTCGTCTACTTTGTGGCTTTGTGTACAGGATGCTTTTTGGCACTCTTTCATCGCCCATTATTTCAACGTGCACCTTTATAATGTTGGGCTCATTATAAATATTGTAAATCTCATCATTGCGTCGTATTCTCCAAGCTCCATTTACCTGCACAGGTCCAAATATACTTCTGAGTATTTTTCTCTCGAAAACTAGTAGAGACAATTTGTCTTTTTTTACTCAATACCCAGCATTCAGAACCATTTCCATAATACATTAAACAATACAATATATCTAAACTTAAATATTATAATGAACTTTATTACCTTGGCGAAACCTGTTCTGAGGTAATACTAACAATGGATACGCAATACATTTTTGCTACATAGTTCTCAATAAACTTCAAGGTATAATGGTTAGCGACCACAGAAGGGCAGCGTACGCAGTGCTTCAGACGGATTTTAGTATTCTAATAGGAATTCATGCGCGCGCATCGGATCGTCGCTGCAATAATGACGTCATTGCTAGGAAATAAAAATTCGGAGAGTCCACTGATGGTGTGTTTACATGTGTAAGAGAAGGATGTGGGGATATATGTAATAAAGGATGTATGAGGGCGTAAGAAAAGGTTTCTTTCTGAGTATATTCTATCTCTGACTCTTCTCTCCCTCTCCGAATCAACCAATAATTAACAAGCTTTCCAAAATTATGTCCACTCGGCTGGACTAAATCCAAGAAATCACATACAACTCTATTATATATTTTGGGTACTAAAAATGTGTAGTGTCTCTGAGCAAAAGTAGTCTGTGTATGTGTCGGTTGCAGCAAATGTCTAGTACGTGTATTGAAACTCACAGTATATTGTGGTTTATATTTTGCTGGGTTTGTTGTCTAATATGTAGAGTTGTCTAATATCCAGGAACTCCAGAAATTCCGAAAGCAGCTGACTTGATGGATATTTGTAAGGCTTTCTACAGATGACCCGGAGTAGTTATTTTTGCACTGTTGAAATGGGATATAGGTTTGTCTTAGCTAAACCACCCCAACCCACAATCCCATAAGAGACAGAAGTTTGTCCAAGCGCATATAACATTTTTAACTGATTGATGTCGAATATTTCTCTTATATTTCTAAATACATATATCAGTTGACAATTTTTTTTTGGCAATCATCTCTACATATGCTGTCCATCGAAGATTTTCATTTGTCATCTTCAAAACAAGTTCAATTAATTACTTTCACAAAGATTTTGATATACTATAAATAAGACATGCATAAAACATAATAATATGTCCTATTCTGATTTGTCTAAATTTATCCGTCTGAATTTTAGTATAAGTATGAGAAATGTCAAAAAGTTGACTGCATTTGTACGGGACTTATTATGTCACACCGCGCGGGTAAAATGCTTTTATCCACGGTCGCCCGTTGATTTAGACGTGTTCGTACTCTGAAACGAATCAGAATAGGACATATTGTGGCTTAAAATATCTTTGTTTCACTGTGAGAAATTGTCACATTTATTGAGTAATTCTTCTATACATATTATTCCATGTATTTCAGTGTCAATAGCACCAAATGTATCATACTTAACTCAAAATCCAGCACCATCCACATATCAATCAGAATATCACTCTGAAGGATTTGTGGTGTTCAATGAAGAAGGAAGTCTTGGAAAGTTGTGTGTCGGACAGCAAAGTGAAAAGAGCACATCTGTTAAAGCTGTGGCATCGTCACTTTGTAATTCTCTCTCATTCAAGTAAGTTTAATTTTATTTTTATTTTTTAGAACTTTTAACTAGATTTAAATTCCTTATATAATTATTGGTTGACCAATATCAGGGCTCTCTGGATTCATCATTCTTTGTCAAGACACAAAAAAATAGCTAATCTAGAGGGCGCTGCCAATATACATAAAAGAATGAATACCCTTGTACTACCTTTGTTTGATCACAAATCTGCACGGGCCCTGATACACATAGTAAATATAATTAGTTAAAATGGCTAAATGACACAAAAGAAGACATAAGGGAAATCAGAATAACAAACTGGAGGAGAGCCGTGGAAGACAGGGACGGCTGGAGAAGGATTCTGGAGGAGGCCAGGGCCCACACAAGGCTGTAGCCACCAATACTGATGATGATGATTATTTAGATATTTAAACTACTTGTTTCAAAACCTATTAAACTTTGTAGTTATAAAACAACCAAGATGCAATACAAATCTTATATCACTTCATTATCAACCTTAGTGCATAAATTAGTTTTACCAATTTTCCAAAATATTTTTAATTGTTGTAGTTTTTGATTATATACATAAAAAATATTTTTTCAGAGAAGTAGAATACATCAAAATAAAACCAAATGAAGAAATTGCTATGAATTATGTAGAAGTGGAAAATCCTCTTGCTCCTGTAATTAGTTTCCTGAAGACACCGTGTCCCGATAAAAATGTATTGTACGTGAAATGTGGGAAATTCGGTAAGCTAATATAATTTTCAAGCTTCAATTCAATTTTGGATGATGCACAGTAAAATATTACTTCTACTATTGTTATGGAGCATTAAAATACTAACCATATTTGAATCATAAATTCGCTATAAACCACTTGTTTTTTGAGTCACTTCGTGACATGTTTCGGAAACGCTGTCCTTCCATCGACCGGCATGTCCGGCGTGTTGGAAGCAAGCATGGAAGAAACAAGTGGTTTATAGCGAATTTATGATTCAAATATGGTTAATATTAACTACCACAAAATATCCGCCGAATCATTAAATGACATTAAAATATTGTTTATATTTATAGATTGTGGTAAACAATCATCTCGTGAGGTAACGGGTATAGATGGGTTGGGAAAGATGGCATCATACGGAGATTGGCCGTGGCACGGATTGCTTTTAAAGGAGGATACACATGTCTGTGATGCCACACTTATTTCTTCAGAGTGGCTCATCACCACTGCATCATGCTTTCAGGTAAAATTAACCCATGACTTGTTTTGAATTCTCCCTAAATATATTTACAAATAAGGAAATGTATGACTTAAGGAAATTTATGACTTGTCATCGGCTGGTTTACGTAAACAGATATTGTGCATAACATATAAAAAACTTTCAAAAAATTGATTGATAAGAGAAGCTCAATAAAGAGGCATAAGTGGTGAATGTTGCGCAAATGCTAAAAGTGATCACGTAAACCAGCCGATGACAGGTTGCAAGCCCTGTACGTGCCTTGATTTCCTGGTTCTCCTATTATATACCAACTTAGTCTCTATTGAGTTATTAATTTGTCAAAAAATTGCAAGTCTGTGTTAAACTGGTTTCAAAATCTCTTCAATTCATTAATCTTCATAATCATTATTATTTCAACAATATGGTCGAACAAATTGAAAAAAACTTTGATGAAACTTTGTCATCTGTATTCTCTATTGTATAATTATTTTTTCATCTATGCATTCACTCTCATTTATTGGGATTATCTGTTACACAAAAGTTAGCTAAATAAGCCATACCATTAATCACTTTGCTAATTAATAAAGGTATTAAACTAAGCTTTTTGAGATTATTTATCAATCAGATTAAGTGTCTTGTTAAAATATTTTAATCATCATTCTATGATATAAATACTTTAGCAAGAAGTGGAGCCTGGAATTAAGAGTTTTTTTTTATAATATGCATTTTTTGTATAGGGTCAACCAAAAGCAGAATGGATCGCCAGACTTGGAACGATTCGGGTTTCTAGTACATCTCCGTGGCTTCAGGAACGTAGAATTGTCGGCATGCTCAAGTCACCGGTTGAAGGCAGCACTATAGCTCTCATCAAAATGGAATCACCCGTTAAGATGACAGACTTTGTACGACCCATCTGTATTGAACAAGTGAAAACTAATTCAAACCTCTCATACTGCAACACCCTGGGTTGGGCTAGAAATAGAGATCAATTGCAGAGAGTTCATCTAAGAATGATACCAATGGAGAGATGTGAGAATGTCAGCATAACTACTGTCAATAGCTTTTGTACAGAGGCTATTTATCAACAAGAAGATTGTAATGTAAGATCTCTAATAATTTGAATATATTTCCTATTCATAGACTCCTATTTATATTCCATTTCATATTGTAGCAACAAAATATTTCCCTTAAAAACATTATACCTTATTGATTGCTGCATGTCCATCAAATTGGCAACTTATGTATCTTCTTTGTATCTATTCTTCTGTAATTTAGACTGAAATTTGAAAATACAGGTACCTAGTGAAGTTAAATACTAATACATGTCATATTAATTGTGTTGACTGTCATAAATCTATCTGTTCTGATTAGATTATTAGAAAAAAATGCTACATATCAAGATATTGTTGTTTTCTTTTAAGGAAAAGTGTATTAGATGGTATATTTTATTGATGATTCTGTGTCATCAATTAAAAATATGTTGAAATGTAAGTATAGTTATCAGTAAATAACTTGAGAAATCAAATGGGTTGCACGGAGTGCTAATTTGGATTTATTGCTTAGTAAATTTTATAAAAGTCTAGAGATACAGGTATGTGTGAAATCTGTTCCCCTCCATGACAAAAATTCTTAAGCTATTTGCTGGAAGCTATACACAAGTATTGAAAATTATTCAGTTTTGAAATAAATGATCAAAACAATCCAATGTACCTGTATAAAATATATAAAATAAAGAATGCATTTTTAAATGGTTTCTTTGGTTAATCAAATAATTTATTTTACAGGAAGAAGAATTTGCTGGAAGTCCAATAGCTTGTTTAAATCCATCAGAAGGTAGATGGTCTCTAACAGGACTCAGTAACTGGAGGATAGCTTGTTCCAAAGCTGGCATGGGACGGCCGCGGATGTATGACAAAATTACATCAAACGTCGAGTGGATTGAAAAAACAATTGGTGCCATTTCATGATGAAAACATTGTTTGCTCAAAAGTTCATTGTTTTGAATTTAAATTACAGATCAAACAACCAAAGAGTTTGTTGATACAAATTTGTACAGAATTGAAGTGTTTCAAGGTGAAACATATTTTCACAAATTGGTGAATAAATAGTAATTTATTATAAAAATAAAGAAGCTGTTGGGATAGAAAGTTTGATTAAAACATGAATATAAAAGAAAATAATTGGATCGAATACTTTAGCAACAAGTAGGTGAAAAATGACCAAGCTAAGATACAAAAAAAAAAACTATGCAACGAATCTCCACAATTTGATAAATCTAGTCAACTCTTTTTATAATATATTCAATTGAAAATCGTTACAAATAGTTTATGACTCAAAATTGACTGTTTGGAAGAGTGACTACAAATTATTAATACAAATACCTAGTGTTGTTTTTCGTGAACTTTAATTTGTAAGAAATATAATGTGTTATCATTATTTATTAAACAATCACCAGAGACTGGAAAAACAAGCGTTATATAAATATTATACTAAATTAATTTAATATTAAAACGAAGGTTAACCATAATAGTATTTAAGTAGAATTATGATAATTAGTGTATAGTAAATTATATGGCTGTTCATTTGTAAGTGATATAAAGATTGTTTGTATATTTTTATTTGTTGTTTTATTTTTTCAAAGTCCTTTAATTATTGTTTAAAAAAACATACTAACAATGTCAATCATTAAAAATAATGATTGTACTCCGTTTTGCACATATGCCAAAGATTTTGCATATAGACACGAATGAAATATTGCAGCAACTTGTTTATTAATTTGTCAACAGCTTGGTCTTAAAAAAAGTCTCCTAAATAAGTCAGCACAATAGTGGGAATATCACCCAAACTCAAAAGAAAGCATTGTATAATAATCATAACCTGAGCCAGACATCCGGGTGCGCAGAGTGCAAATTTGTGTCTTTTTGCTTGGTTGGTATATGTGCAAAGCGCCCCCCTCCACGGCGAAATGACTCAAGATGTTTGACAAGAACTATGTCTACAATAGTTTTACTTGATTATTTAAATTGAAACCAACATTGTTTGGAAACAAAAAAAGAATAAAAACATTAATACTATAAATAAATAAATACTTCCTTGCAATGTCCTTACATATCCTGTGCAAGTTACGAGATTATTTCCATGTGGCAATTTCTTCTAACTAACCAGTGTTTCCGGCCCAGTTAAGCAAGAAATGTGTGAGAAATGTATTAAAATAAAATTCTATTCTGCTGGCAATCAGCACAGTTGGTAAGCTTATACTTCTTCTTTTTCTCTCCTTGCCATTTAGATCCCTCTGACGTTTGCTATTACTCTGTATATCATAGGCTTCTCTGTCTAAATCTAACTGAAACAGCTTATCTACTCTATTATACATAGTATTGGTTTTTATTCAAAATACATTGGGAATATAATAAAAATAAAAAACAAACAAGACATATTTAAAAAAGTTATTTAGTGATTTTTTTTTCGAATTTATAAATAATTCACCATAATACAATAATGGAAATTTGAGAAGGTAGGTTTAATACCAATATTTGTGCACAGATAATACCAATAGTTGTGCACAGATGAGCTTTTATTAAAATTATACCTACATAATATGATAGTGCTTCTAGTCGGACATTTAACAAACGTATAAAATATTTATGTTCAGACAAAAAAATATACAATAAAATGATAGAAAAACTTGATAGCAAAAGCTTGATTATATCAAATGAACCATGTTAAATAATTAGTTCTTAGTAAAAAAAATTATTCTGTCTTTATAATATGAGAACTAAAACAAAATATAAATCTCATGTATCCTAAAGTAAATTTAATGCATACAAGTAGATGCATTTATACTTATTTTGTAAATTTAGGGGAAAAGTGTGTAATTATAATATGGTGTGATGAAAATGGTTCATTATTATATCTAAGTATATTTACATTTTCATTAAAAATAATTTATTACAAACCATTTAACATTACTCATATTTGGTGTTTTTGAACTTCTAGCAATATTTAGAACTTTTATCAAATCTTTTGATATAAAAATTCAAATTATTATTGCATTTTATACACGTACTTGACCGGTTTGATTCGCAATCATTTTATAGAAAGTAATATATACAGTTTAAATCATTTTTATCATAAGAATTATTGTTTACATTGGTAGCATGCACAACCTATAGCAAATTTACATAATATACATGCATGATTAAAATAAATAAATAATTACAAATTAATAAAATGAATAAATATGTATTAAATGTAGGGCTGTGGAGCCATTTCTAAATTCACCACTCGATTTGACTTAAAGTCATGTTTTGATTGTGACTCTGACTTGAATGTTTTATATTTATCATATGAAAATGAATTTAATAAAATCTGAGATTCAATCTACATACTTACACTTGACTCATAACTTAATTTTTTTGGGACTTGACTAGTCTAAAATTCTATAACTTACTTAATTATTACAAGTTGGTGATTCTGACTTCACAGCCCAGGATGCCAGGATAGAACTAAACAAATAGAACTTCCCTATATTCTCTGTTAATACTGTTATTAACATCTAGTGTTAATGATCTTTTATGCTAAGTATTTTTAAATCAAATAAAATTGACTATAGTCTATAGTCAATTTTGTTTAATTTAGAAATACCTAGTATGATGGAGTTCTACACCTTAAATATCAACAGTATTGACAATTTAAAAACATTATATCTAACCTTAGGTAGGTAAATGTATTTTAATAAAGATACAAATAAAAACATTTAAATACAAACGGATTGATAGATATATTATTTAATAAGACATTGGTTTATAAAATAGTTCAGAATACAATTAAGGAAATTATATATAAGTACTTGTAAATAATAGTAATGGTATGTTTTGATACAAGCATATATGAATAAATATGATTTTTAATAATAATATGTCATATAGTAATATACCCACCAGGGGCCATTTAACTCATTACTACTCAACTGTCCTAAATCCTATGCAATTTACATTATCATCTATTCAACAAATTGCTAAATTTTATCATGCTATGTTATCACTCATCTTTTCTTAGTCATAAGATTTCATATTTTACCACAATTTTGCATTATTATAGATAACAATAATATTTTATATATGTATAATCACACCGTATTTACCGGGCACGAAATTTTTAATAAAAATTTATTTCAATTAATTAAAATAACATGAATGTACAGAATTAGTTACAATGTGTTCAATTCTGTAAAAAAACTAAAATTTTAATAAAATGTCAAATTTATTCATTTTTAGACATATTTTTAGCTTTTCGTAAGATTAAATGGAATAAAGAAATATTAATAAGATTAAAATGACAAAAGAACATGACTAGTATATTATAAAATGGATATAGTTTAGTGGCAGTTCTAGTGAATATATTATTGTTTTTAATGGTGTCACATTTTGTGACACTCAAAATTACATATTTACTTTGAAAATTTATGGTTAGGATGGCAACCTCCATTTGTCTCATTTTATCTGAATATTTCCATGGTCTCTGTGTTTTCTTTGAATTGTTTGTCAGCTTCTTTTTAGAGCGCCCAATAGTCATGGGTACATACATAAAATTAATAAACACCGGTATATATTATGCAGGCAAATAACTTAATAAATCACACGGGCTGCCCAGAGTGTGAATTTGAGTGTTTTACTTGGTTGGAAAAAGTGCCTTCTGCCCCCCTCCACGACAAAAATTTTAAGATACCTATTTGTCGGAAACTATTTGATTTTATAACTATTAACTATTTGAACAATTTTTTACCCATTACTGATCTCATTGATAAACCAACAATATTATTTGATGAGTTTTTTGCAAGATGACTGCTATAGTACGGAACTTACGGCCAGTTTCAAAATTATTAGATAATTAGTATTGGTTTTATAAATTAAAATATCTTCTCTTTTATTTGGTTTAATAAACACACTTTATCCTATTCTGATTTGTCTAAATTTATCTGTCTGAATTTAAGTGTATGAGAAATATCAAAAAGTTGACTGCATTTATACGGGACTCGTTACGTCACACCGCGCAAATAAAATCCTTTTATACAAGTCGCTCGTTGGTTATAGACATTTTCGTACTCTGAAACGAATCAGAATTGAACATATTATAACTTCACTTTTTAAAAAGGGAATGAAAAAATCATATTTGCTTAAAAATTTCAAAATTTATTTGAAATTTTTCTAAGATCGATTAATAAATTATGTTGACAACCTTAGATTATATACTTATAATTCTATGTTGACAACATTAAATATAAGTATGGAAATTTCCATTTATATATTATTCCAGGTTAAAACAAAAACTAAATATGAATATCAATATCCTTTAGATAATTATATTTATTCTATTGATTAAATGTTTTAATAAAATATGTACTAATATTACCACTATGGTTGCATTTACATTGGAATCAATATTGTATTTTTATGATTACATTCATATTATAAGGACGTATAAATTCACAATGAGAATAGATATTGACTTAGCACAACTATGAGTAATCTTATAGTTCTAGTAAGAAAATGTAGTGACAAAAAGTTAATTTTTCAGTAGATATTTTGTAATATCATTTATTAGATGATATCACTATGTTGAAACTGATATGAATCACAGTGAATGTAAACTAACACATTGGGAAGATTTCAATTAAAAAGCATGCTTTTTATTTCATAATACATTATGTTGAAAGTCAACTTAATTCCATATTTTACTAATCAATTGTGGAGCCCCTTTATGAATAAGAAAATATTGTACTTTAAGAAGTAGGTATACAAGATATATGTCATATTTTCAATACAGAATATAAAAAATAATATTTTTGAAAAATATTTTTTAACAAGTAGATAAAAAATGTCACATCTAATATAAATTTGTATTTTATAAGGGCTGAGTCTGTATAATATTTTTTTGAGAAATAACATAATAAAATAAGGTTTTGCTTAAGTAGAGATTTTATTTAATTTATTTATTTACGGTTACAGTCACAATTACAAAATACATTAAACGAGAGATATATCAAATTGCTTTGTAGAGATTCTGTTATCTGTAAGTTATTTCTGAATGTTTACTAACATACATATGAGTTGATTTGGATTTGATATTTTCCATTGTTAGTTTGTTTTTGAAAAACAAACAAGATATCGCATCGCATCCATGGGGTTTTCAGGTTATTTTGACAATGAAAAATCCAACAAATTAATTCACAACCTCCTTCAATCCATTCTCACAGCAATATATTATTACATTATTATATATTATTAGTTATTCGTTAACCCAAAGGTCCCATAATTGTCTATTCTGTATATATGTAATATAATTCTACTGAAGGTATACTTTCCCTGATACACTCCTACATAAGAAGAATGCGAGTCCAGCCCGCACATCATCTATCTAAATTTTATAGATACATAACTTATTTTAATACATTGTATTCTATAATAAAACCTGTTCCTTAAGTTTAAATCTCAATTGTATTCATCTAAATTTTGAATATATATTATTCTGCATCAAAAATTAATCTACGATATGGATTTGGATTTTTTGTGGTTTCAATTGTGTATATTTTAAATATCTTTCATATAAAATCAGATGTGAATGTTAATAGGACTCTTATAGAAAATATACAAGATTTGAGTAATTATTTTGGACATTAACTATTATACAAAAATTGGTGCATAAAATACAATATATATTATGTAGTTTCAATAGATAGAGGTTCATTAGGGAATATGATTAGTTGGGATTGTCAGTAGGTGATAAGTAAAGGCATTGTGGTTAGTAAAATTTCCTATGAAAACTTAAAGTAAAGAATACGGAGGATTTTATAATATACATTGCAATTAATAAGGTTCATTTAACTAATAAAATAAATCAATATAATACTCCGTAGCAATAATGATCTATGTAGGTACAATAAATAAACGGTTTACAACTAACACAAATATTTTGGTCCATTTTACTGGTATGTCTTTTCGATTCTTAAGATCTACGTGGTTCCAGTTTTTGCGACATATTTGTTAGAACCCTTTGGTTGTCTATTGCGCGAAGACAACTTATGTATGCTCGTACTTCACTGTCGTTCTTCTGGGAAGGCACCTCTAAAACTGAAATATAAATAAGTATTCTATTAGAATACAAAGTTTTTTTTCTATTATGAAGATATTGTCCCAGTGAGCTGAAGATATAACGAAGGCAACAGATAGACGGGATTGGAGGAGACTCCTGGATTCAGCCAAGGCCCACCCAGGGTTGTCGAGCTTATGATGATGATGATGATGAGCTGAAGATATGAATATGGTTTTTGGATGAATGAATGTGGGGTAGGTATTCATAATAGTAACAAGAGCCTTTTTATATAAAAACATTGTGATACTGTGTTTAAAAATTAATTAATTTAAAAATTAAAACAAATAACTCACAAATTTGTTGAATCAGCGACAAGTAAATATATTTTATAAATATCAATGGTAAAATTACACTCATTTTTAAAACCTTATTTGGAAATTAAAACTAGAAATGTGTTCAAATATTTTTTTATTGTAGTTAAAGTTAATTCAAAAAAAGAATTATACCGAGATGTCTGCTACGGCAAAATCTTATTGTGCGCATTGTCTGGGCCAGCATATGCATTTTCTCAAAATTTACTAATCCATTTAATGAATTTTTGTTTCCTTCATGTGTGAAGGTCATATCTTTCAATAGAAGAGGCATAAAGGGTACAACTGGTGGTTGAAGTTTCCCGACACTCATTCTAGAATAAATAGAAAAACAAATATTTGAAAATAATAACGAGAATTGTGTTTTACCTATTAAATAATAAGAAAGATACAAAAGTAGGTATTTAGTTTCATAATTTACTTCGTACCGTGTATTTATACTAAAAATTATGTTTTTTTTTATAATTTGAGTGCCTATTCCAAATAATATATATTTTTGGTTGTTCAGTTCAAAATAAATTTTCAGTCAAAGAGAGATGTAATTTTTTAAACATAATTACTTATTATTATATACTTTTAATTAACTTCACATGTATGTCCGTATTGGAATTTCGCAATCAATTTTCAACTAACTTTCTGAACATTTAGAGCTCTGATACTTTCAGAATTTGTGTATTGTTGATGACAATGCATGTTAAAACAATTTTCAGTTTGATTTTTTTGATATTTTTCGTTTTTATTCCTCCAAGGATATTTTATTAAAACTGAACAATTTTGTATTTCATACAAAGTAAACAATAATAAACAATAATAATAACGAAGGAAGAAGAAGCAAAGGGAGACCTAGGATGAGATGGCTGGACGACATTGAGGGAGATATAAGAGCGATCGGACAGACAAATTGGAGGAGACTAGCTGCCGACAGGGCGGAATGGAGGCAGTTTCTTGAGGAGGCCAAGGCCCACATCGGGCATGATGATGAAACAAAAATGTAACTTACTGTATAAACTAGGAGTATTTTTCTGATTTGTTTTGACAGTAACATTTCACCGTAAAGAAAACTTTGAAAAGGGTGTTCACAATTTTTTTTTTGTGAACACCCTTTTCTTTTCTCCTTAATATTATTGTATGGATTGTTGCTAACATGCATCATAGATTACTGCAGATATTTGAGTGCTTAGTAATATTGATATTGTATATGTACAACATAATGTTTTATAATAAAATGGATAATTTACAAAAATTGATTACCTGTAAGCTCTATGGTTTCTACTTGGATCAATAAGTGCTTCAAATTCAGTATATATTTTACAAAACTTTGATGGTAGTTTTTCCCAAGTTTGAGTCAAACGACTGATGGCCATATTGCTGAGACCCATCACAATAGCGAAGAAGGCATTTAAATTTTGATATTCTTTGCAGCTAAAAACAAATTTTAAAGACATTGTAAATGTATTAAATAAAATTGATATTATAATAAATTGCATATTAATGGGTTCAAATCCGAAGACAAATTAAAATTTAAATGAACTTTTTGTTAAATTCTGAAAATGTGTTCACCAGGGCTGCATTCACAATGAACGCCGAGTGCACAACAGTTATGGTATCTGTTGACTTCTATTTTATCTGTGGTAAGATGACTTCTATTTGTTTATGTGGTATCTATTATGTTAGTTCAAATTATTTATGATGACAATATGCATTCACAAAGAGGTTAATTAATTAATGATGTTTTTTTGTCATTGCAATCTTATTAAACTTCCTTTATTTTAATTAATATTCAGAAGAGCAAAACATACTTAAAAGGGATAAATTTGACATTTCATTAAAATTTTAGTGCGTTTTCAGAATGAGATCCATTATAAGCATAAAACATATTCTCTAATACCTACCTTAAATTAGTGTTAAAAAATTGATAATGCAACAAGACTGAGATAAGATCTGATAATTTTTGAATGAAAATAACTTACTATGCTGCCAGCTTGATCATTTTTCTCAATATTGACACTCTTTTACTGAGAGATGTTGCCATGAGAATCTCTGTAACTACCCAATATTGTATTTCGTTGAATCTTCTCAAGAAAACGTCCAAGTTTGCCGTTATTTCATTAAAGTGATGTCTCCCAAATGTGTGATATATCAACTCATGCTCGTGAACACACCAAAACAGGTCCCAGTCAAATAGTGTCATGTAATAAGCCAAGTCCTTAGTGCTGAATGTTTCTATGTCCATGTCAAGCCCTTGTGTTGCTACTTCTTGTTCAGCCAAACATGTCTGGAATAAATTAATGAATTACTTTATTAATTGCATTGCATTGTAAATATTATATTTTTGCCAGTGTTTCTAGCTGAGAAAAGAAAGCCAAAAACATTTTGATTGTTTTTGGCAGAGAAAGTAAAACAGGGCAGTGCACTTTAGGAATAACTAAACAAAATTAACAATAAGGTAAGCAAAAACAAAATATGTGATTTAAGTACTTTTTATTCTAGCAATAATACTAATAATAGAACATAGGGTCTTTTCATGGATTTATAACAAAATAACTACTTAATTGAATGGGGTGGAAATGAAATTGCACACGGCAAAAATATATGTATGTATTGTACAAACCAATGCATCCAGGTGATCTTTCGGAGCTACAAATATTCTTCCATTGAGACTCAAACTTGTTGGTATACTGATATCTTTATCATTAATAGGAACCCTTTCTCCAGTAGACTTAACTTCAACAAGAACTAATTCTTCGTTTGGTCGCATTTTCAATTTATCGGCTGCGCATACTTTTATAACTTCTGCAGTTGTATCAACAGGGTATTTCAAGGTACAGTATGTGTGATCAGCGCAATATACTCTGAAGATTACTGAAAGAAAAGAAAATAATGTCAATTGATTATTGCTAAAAACTTAATATTATATACATATTGTCAAATTAAAATAGGGAGGCTGCGATGGGTGGAGTTTATAGAATGAGCGATGAAAGAATACCAAAAAGGATTCTTCACGCAAAACCCCCACAATATTTGGATGGAGTGCAGAGGGACTTAAACACGATTGGCATTAGGAATGCATGCTAGGATAGAGGAAGATGGTGACGAATGCTGGAGGGCAAGGCCCACAACACACTGTAGAGCTATTGTTAATTTGATATCATTATGCTATGTTCTTCTAGTACAGACAGAAAGAATCAAGCCACACTAACATTAATTTGTCTTTGTATTCATTCAGGACATTCTTTATATTTTATATCTCCATTATATGCTTTATGGTTTTTTAAATTTCTGGTACTCATTTCTAAATATTACAAACATGGTTATTTCTTTCTAGGGCAACCTCTGCTTTTTACCTTTAAATATATTTATAGTCTGTCATTCATCCTTTTACTTTTAATGTGCTCAAACCTCAGGGCATTAACTTTTGTTCTGTTTTTAAAACTTTTTTTTGCATTCTCATTCTTTCTTCTATCTTATATATAGTTCTGAAATGTGATCATTAATTCATTAAAGTAATTATGTGACCATTTATAATCTAGTTGGAAAAATACACAGGTATATTAATTTTACTTTCATCATCAGGATGTATAACATTTCTGGTGTCTGATGGAGTTCCACTGAAGAGACTGATGGGCTGTCCGCACGGTGGTAGTTTCCACTTTTGTCCTTCGTGTATCTTCCTCTCTTCCTGTCTTCTGCGCAACTGAGACAGGACATGATGCATTAGACTGGCTTCCTCCTCAAGGCAGCTCCACTGTCCACAGTCGGCTTCGACATCACCAACCAATTCCTGAAATTGAAATCATTCAAGACGATGACAACAGTATACTTAAATAAAAAAATTAACAAAAAATATCTTCTTCATCTTCCTCTTTTGGTAGATCTCTGATCTGTTTCTACAGGTCCTGGGACGAGGATGTCCAGCTCTCCCTCCATCTCTTTGATGGTTTTCCTGGTGGTCGGCATCCCTTTGGTATCTCGCGCATTACAATCTTTATTGAAGAATGGAGGAAATATTTGCGAGTTTTGTATTTACATTTTGTATATTAAACTTCTGTTGCTACTAGATGATTCTAGGTATATCATTTGATTTCAGTTTTAAGTGTTTAGTAGTTAAAATAAAAAAAATATATTATAAACCTCAATAAATTCAGCAGCGCCTGAATCATCATAAACAGCTTGTCGATTGGTTTCAGCCCATTTGTAAACAAATTGAACTACTCTTCTTTTGCATGCGAGGACTAGTTCTGTATCCTGATTCGGTGATTCCATCCGATAAGTATTATTTATGTTAAGGATTTAAAACTCTGAATAGAAATACAAAGAAAATTATTTGTAGGTGGTACAGAATCAACAGATATTTTTTCCAACTGTCGATTCGTTCAAGAGAATTTATTTCTCTTAATAAATTGACAGTATTAATCTTATCAGTATTGATCGGTACTAATCTCCACATACATACATACCACCACGGTATTTTTATATTCTGGGTAGGAAAACAGGACTGACCTCCAAACTATCATATCCTTACATACATACTTACATGTTTAGTATAGAAAACAAAATATCTTTAAATATTCACTAATTTGGATTTATGGTTTTATAGTTTGGTACGTATTCTTTAACTACCTATACTTACTATCGCTATCGCCAGTTGGATCTTATCTGTTACATGCAACTAGTATATAAAAAATCTCGTATCACGATATTCATACACACTAATCTCAAACAGATTTCAATAAAATTTTGTAAATGTGTATGGTTGGTTCGTTCCAGCTTGAAAGATGTGATAGTTTTGATAGATAGGTGGCGCTGATATCGAGATTTAAAAAATATTCAAATTTTTTCAAAAATTTATTTTTATTTCTTTTAGATTTTTCATCCAAAAATGCGTACAATTACAAATTTTGGTAATTATTTACAAGTCCTGTCCCTCACCGATCGCAATAATTTTTATATCAATAGATAGATAAACGCGTACATATTACGGGAAAATTATGGCGGAAATGCTTTAAAAAGTTATAAAAAAATAAATAAATTTACGAATGATGTATGGAAGAATCCATTAGATACAATTTGTTTCCGAAACTCACCGCTAGGTGGCAATTCTACCTCCAAACCAATAGCGTTTTGAAAGGAAATTATAAACAATAATACAATCGCAATTTCCCACATTCACGCCCGTGGTATAAATATTATAATACAGTGTATGATGCAACTTGCTCACGCAAGTCTCAATAATGACTAAATACTGACCAAACTAACCTATTCAAACCAAACTTTTGGTAAGTATAGGTTGAATAGGTTTTGTATATAGTTAAAATTGCGACGCGCGTGAGCGAGTTGCATTAATTATCAAAATGGCGGCATAAATTTGTCAAGAAATAAAAATGTGAGTATTACGTTTGTGTTCAAGTCTGGTGGTGAATTTCAGAAACTTGAATAGTCAGGAAACCAATCATTTTTATCATGAATTCCTTCATGCATTTTTCGCAATTTTATTTTATTTTTTAAAAAATTTTAAAGCATTTCCGCAAAATGTTTTTAATTTTTTCGTAATATATTCGCGTTTATCTATCTATTCATATAAAAAAATATTGCGATCAGTGAGGGACAGGACTTGTAAATAATTGCCCAAATTTTATATTCCCTTCACCCACCGAAAAATTTATACTTATAGGAAAAAAGGATCTAAACTATTTTTAAGTTGTGTATGTTTTTAATAGATGGTGGTGTTAATAAATCTATTGACATATTTATTACGCATCTAGAGAATATGCCACACTCAAATGTACGAAAAAAAAGATGAAATATATCAAATGAGGTCCATATAAAATGCTGCCTGTGGCAGAACAACGTCTGCCCGGACTCACTAGTTTACTATACGAATTCGTTTTTATCAAAAACAAGATAGTATTATTAGATATATTTTTAATTTGAAAAGGATATTATTTAGACAGTTCAGTGATGAGTCTCGATGTTGGCATGAAGATAATGTGAGTAAGAAGAAAATCGTCAAGAAATGGTTCTGACGATACTCCTCTGTCTTCTCTTCCACCCTTTCCATCCAGCCTGGTCTCCAAAAGATGCTCCAACATCTTTTCGGGAGTGCCGGCCATAACGGTATATCTATAATAGTACACTTTTTTGTAATTCAGATTTAAGGTATTATAAACACAAGCTACATAACAAATAAAAGCAAACGTAAGAATTAAATGCAAAAATGAAAAAAAATAGGTATTTTCTTTGTACTTATTTATTGTATTTAATAATGATAATAATAATAATGTTATTTTGTGAAAACGTGAAGGTTGAATATATTTTTATGTGAAACTAAAATGGAATTTTTTCATTAAAGATAATCATCAAAGTCGATACATTCCATCACCAATTTAAATTCAATTTAAAAATTTACATTCAGAAAATTTACATGAGATAGGTTTTTAAATTTTCACATTTTTTTGTTTTTGTAGGTGCTCTAAAAGCAAAATGTAGATTTGAAAATAAATTATAGGCCTTACAAGAGTCACTTAATACTAGCATGCATATATAAATATAAAGCAGAACTACATAAAAAGCTCAGTAAAAATCGTACATACGAAGAAGGAAAGACCAACATTAAATTAAATACTATTTAAAGTGTATGTGTAGTTGAAAGGTAGTGTACTAAAATATGTATGTATGACACGACGCAAATTTGGGATGAAAAATTTAAAGCACACAAATTTGAACATGTAAAGATATAATTGATTTTGTCCATTTTATCACATTTGTTTTTTTCAAAATTTAATACAACTTGGGCCGTTCGGACAATCATTTCCTTTTTTTATCGGTGAAAATGATAGACGACAGTGATGATTCACGCGCGTGATCTTGTGGTGCATCCAGTTTTGGCATTGAAGTTCTGTCAATACATCTTCAAATTTTTCGTGCTTGATAGTATTTCAATCTTTCAATAGTAAAAAAAAAAGTAAAATATGCCGAAAATGCTGCTATCGATTTTGCATAATTTATAGGGATCATACAAAATATATAATGACAATGCGGCTTATTATATCAGCCGTCAAAATATATGACATTATATCAGCCATCAAAATATATATTGACATTATTATATCAGCCGTCAAAATATATAATGACAATGCCACTTAAGCCGTCAAAATATATAATGACAATGCCACTTATAATAGGCCAAATGGTTAATTTTGAAAATCTCTTCCCCAGAACCCTCAAAAGATGTCTTTGAAACAAGGAACAGTTTAACTAAAAAATATTAGGCCTACAAAAATTATTTTCCCTTTAAATCAAAGATAATATTGCAAAAACATATTAAATAAAATAAAAACAAGTAATATCTAAATTTTCCTTATTTTCACGTAAAAATATTGCAAGTATGTCACAGATTTGGTAATATACAATATTTGATCGTGTTTCATGCATTAAAAGGTAGGTAATAAGTGTGCATATTTGTGTACATCCCGTATGCCCAATGTCATATACGTTAACAAGGGCCTTAAGAGAGAACATAGCTGTGAAAAAAATCAATTAAGATTTCTACTGGGGAAAAAAAATAAAAAATTTCCAAACAACCAATAATTGTTATATGAGGCATTTTGATCATTATTTATTTATTTAAAACATTTTGTACATATTTGCAAAATGGCGGGCTTATTGCCAAATGGCAATATCTTCCAACCAAGAAATTGAAAACGTTTAAAAAATTGATCAACGCATGTACGACTTAGAAAAGAAGATAGAAAAACGCACTTAAAATGTGAAAATGTCTGCTTTTGCGAGGAGCTGATTTTCTCCAAGACGAGCACATCCTGTCCATGTTCTTTTAGTCTCATGGTGTTGGCTTCCACGCCACGTAACACGCGGTTAAAGTCTTCCTTGTCTACCCTCAGGAAGTGGCAGTTGCTCTCCCGCAAAACTATCGTCGCTGCCCTGTAATATTTCATTCAAACTAAAGTCACCAAATCATTTCATATTCTCAAATAACGAATTATCAACATTGTAATATATTAAAACGTTTTCTTTAGTTTACTTTTAAGGGGGGACTGCTGCCAACGTACTTATTTTTCAATTTGATAAAACATCATTATTTCTAATCAAATCGTTTTGAAAAAAATAATTTAGATAGTTTGGATATTAATAAAGAAAAATATATCTTTACTTTTTGAGAATGTTCTGTATAAATTCTTGTAGAAAAATAATAGCATACCCCGATTTTTAACGTTTATCATATATTTTTAATATAATATAAAGCGTAGTTCAACATATTTTTTTTTAATTTAAAGAAGACAAAAATATCTAGATAAATATGATGTGACGTTGCATTAATGCTAAAGGTTAATTAAATAAACCTAAAAAACATTTATTTGCATTCAGCGCCATTGCGAAATAAAAGTTTTTTTGGTTTATTAACTTCACCTGACGCATTGATGCAACGTTACATCGTATTTTTCCAGATATTTTGATCTTCTTTAATTTATAAAAAAAAATAATGCTCTATACCTTATAGTTTTTTAAAGACAAATGTCAAAAATCGGGGTATGCTTATTATTTTCCTACAAGAATATATACAGAAAACAATTAAAAGTTAAGGTATATTTTTCTTTATTAATATCCAAACTAACTAGGTTATTTTTTCAAAATGATTCGTTTTGTAGTAATGATGAAAATTCAACTTGAAAAAAAAATGTTGGCAGCAGTCACCCTTTTAAAGGCTTTTTATTTATCACATTCTTTATTGTCAACTAGGCGACCGGTTTCGGAACTAACCGTTCCCTCATTAGGCCAATTTGCAATATCGTATCACACAGTCACGCCGCATTCCAAGACATGTAATTCCTTGAGATCTTGGATTCAACAAGTTAGCATGTCTTTCATTTTACATAATTGAGTAATTGACTTTTAAAAATACTTCTTAATAATATTTAAAACGAAATAATGTTCTGAAAATATCTCACTGATTAGTTGTATAAACATTTACCTCAATCTATGAAAAATAGAAACAACATACAAACATACCATCACGGCAAATCCCACAATGTAAGGTAACCAGCGACAGGTGTGCGGATGTGAAATACCTTATAAAAGGAAGCACGACACATTCGTGTATGCCCACACACCAGTCTCATCTCATCTAAAAAGGCAAAATTCAGAACTGGTATTGAACCTCATTGTTGAATTTTGTGAGATGTTATTTAGATTGTTGTATTTTCGATTACCCGGAAAACGATGATATTAGAAAAGAGTGGAAGCACTATTCTACGCCGGTGCCTCACAGCAAAAAATGGTAATGTTAATATTTTTCACATAATCTAATTGATATTATTTATCTAATGTTTTTTTTTTATTGTTTATATTATTGATTATTGCATAATTGCATGAAATCGAGTTGAGAATTATACTCAAATATGGGCTTAGACAAACCCTTAACTCTAGCATGTCTATATCTTAAGCATAAATAATCAGTTTTCTCTTTTTTAATTTGACTACTGAAATATCGAAAAAAAGAATATTAGAAATTTTAACGAATCGTCGAAAATTCGCTTATTTAAGACACTTTGCATTTATGCTATGTATGCAATTGATTTTTGAGACATTCAAAGCCAAACTTTGACGGATCGTGTAAATACATTACAAGATTACAACATGTAGGTAATGCAATAGACATGTTCAGCAAAAATAAAGATTTATGTGAAGAATTCAGTAGATTGACCCACTTACACAATTATATACGTGACTAAACCAATATATTCGAGTTCCATCAGTTCATATTATGACATATTATATACATACGTGACTAAACCAATATATTCGAGTTCCATCAGTTTATATTATGACATATTATATTTATTATACATACGTGACTAAACTAATATATTCGAGTTCCATCAGTTCATATTATGACATATTATATACATACGTGACTAAACCAATATATTCGAGTTCCATCAGTTTATATTATGACATATTATATTTATTATACATACGTGACTAAACTAATATATTCGAGTTCCATCAGTTCATATTATGACATATTATATACATACGTGACTAAACCAATATATTCGAGTTCCATCAGTTTATATTATGACATATTATATTTATTATACATACGTGACTAAACTAATATATTCGAGTTCCATCAGTTTATATTATGACATATTATATTTATTATACATACGTGACTAAACTAATATATTCGAGTTCCATCAGTTCATATTATGACATATTATATACATACGTGACTAAACCAATATATTCGAGTTCCATCAGTTTATATTATGACATATTATATTTATTATACATACGTGACTAAACTAATATATTCGAGTTCCATCAGTTCATATTATGACATATTATATACATACGTGACTAAACCAATATATTCGAGTTCCATCAGTTTATATTATGACATATTATATTTATTATACATACGTGACTAAACTAATATATTCGAGTTCCATCAGTTCATATTATGACATATTATATACATACGTGACTAAACCAATATATTCGAGTTCCATCAGTTTATATTATGACATATTATATTTATTATACATACGTGACTAAACTAATATATTCGAGTTCCATCAGTTCATATTATGACATATTATATACATACGTGACTAAACCAATATATTCGAGTTCCATCAGTTTATATTATGACATATTATATTTATTATACATACGTGACTAAACTAATATATTCGAGTTCCATCAGTTCATATTATGACATATTATATACATACGTGACTAAACCAATATATTCGAGTTCCATCAGTTTATATTATGACATATTATATTTATTATACATACGTGACTAAACTAATATATTCGAGTTCCATCAGTTCATATTATGACATATTATATACATACGTGACTAAACCAATATATTCGAGTTCCATCAGTTCATATTATGACATATTATATACATACGTTACTATACCAATATATTCGAGTTCCATAAGTTCATATTATGACATACTAGCTTTTATGTCCCGCCGTTGGCCAAGAATGTAAAATTGTGAAAGAAAAAGCAATCGTTTTTATAATATTGCCACCCAATTATTTTGCAATATCAGACTATGAAAAGTGGTTTGAAATTTGATTGAGTTTAAGTATTGTAAAATGTTCAAGTGATGGCCACAACCCATTCTTTTTTATATATTGCTATAAAGTGTGAATGAAGTATAATATTTATACAATTTCTGCTCGCATGGACTATGCGTAATGGTTTTAAATATGACTGTTTATCAACGTTGTAAAGAGATTGGTTTGGCCACAACCCCCATTTTTAAATATTATCATCGAAAACAAATTGTAATGTGTACCTATTGAAAATTTAGTAATTTTGGATGTTGGGATGTGGTTAAAATTTGATTAAACAAACGTAGGTACTGAAAAGATCTAGTATTGGTCACATCCCATTCGTTTTTATATTTTTTCATCAAGTGTGCATTATATTTTTGCTCAATTTGACTGAAAGTCTTCATTAACGAAGAAGAAGAAGACTTGAACTATAGTAAATAGTTTTTAATTTTAATATAAATGTTGTGAAGAGTTCAGTAATGGCCACAACCCCCATTCTTTAAATATTAGGTGTTGAAAATTATTCAAAATAGGATGATATAAATGGTTTAAATTTAATTAAACAAAAGTATTGAAAAGATTCTAGTGCAGGTTATATCGTCACATCCCATATCCCATTCATTTCATATGTATTTTCATCAAGTGTGCATATCGTTAATAATATTTCTGCACAATAGACTATTAGACTTAAAACTAACCCAAAAGACTAAATAAAAAAGAGAAAAATAAGTATAAGACTATAAGAAATAGTTTGTATAAAAAACTATTCCAATGGTCTACATAAAATAAGTAAAAATACATATACCTAATAGAAGAATTAGACTATTGGAAATAGATTGTATAAAAGCTCACCCAAAGGTCTACAAAAAAGAAGAAGAAGAATATTTAGACTATTGGAAATAGTTTGTATAAATACTGACCAAAAGGTCTACATAAAAGAAAATGAATAAGACTATTGGAAATAGTTTGTATTAAAACTCTCCCAAAAGTCTACGTACTTAAATGAAGAAGAATAATAATTAGACTAAAGGAAATAATTTTTATAAAAAAATGACCCAAATGTATACATAAAAGAAGAAGAAGATGAATTAGACAATAGGAAATAGTTTGTATAAAAACTGCCCTAAAGGTCTACATAAAATTAAGAAGAAACAGAATTAGACTCCAGGACCCGCCGCTTCAGGCCCTTCAGTACCTCCCGTCCCTTTAATCCCTCATTACGTCCCTTCCCATCAGACCCTTCACTACCTTCCGTCCCTTCAGGCAGTTTTATACCTCCCGTCCCTTCAGGCCCTTTAGTGCATCCCTTCCATTCATTACATCCCGTCCCATCAGTCGGTTAAGAAAAGTTTAAATCCAGAAACCATCCTGGAAGAACCGCGAAGAGATGAAAGAACATTCTTTTCCCAGGATGCTCTACTTAATAGGTAAAATGACTAAATACACGAAGAAGAAGAAAAAAGTTTAAACCCAGATACCTGCGAAGAGATGGAAGGACAGTTGGACCTTCTTCTCCCAGGATTCTCCAACTTCATAGGTAAAATGACCAAAAATACACGATGAAGAAGAAGAAGAAGAAATAAGTTTAAATCCAGATACCTGCGAAGAGATGGAAGGAAAATTGGACATTCTTCTCCCAGGTTAGTCCACCTTCAAAGGTAAAATGACCAAATAGACGATGAAGAAGAAGAAGAAAAAAGTTTAAATCCAGAAACCTGCGAAGAGATGGAAGGAAAATTGGACCTTCATCTCCCAGGATAGTTCATCTTCATAGGTAAGATGACCAAGTACACGTTGAAGAAAAAGAAGAAAAAAGTTTATATGCAGAACCCGTCCTGGAAGACCTGTGAAGAGATGGAGGGACAGTCGGACCTTCTTTTCCCAGGATACTCCCCCTTCATAGGTAAAACGACCAAATACACGAAGAAGAAGAAGAATAAGAAAAAAGTTTAAATCCAAAAACCATCCTGGGCATACGCTCGACAATTCACCAAAGTTTCATTATAATCGGACAAACGGTTGATAAATAAATAAATAAAATAATTTTCCTATAGGAAATCAGTATAGGTATATTATTGTTGATTTGTAAGTAAATAGTATTAGGTAGGTACCTACCTACAACAACCTTCTAAATAAATTCGATTCCTAACAAATTTTATTTGAATATCACATTCTTTCTGTAGCCATGGAAACGATTCGAACACGTAAGTAATATCGAATGGTTCGGATACATTTTTTGAATATGTAGGTACCTACATTGGTTTGTTCGATGCCATAAAAATGAAAATTGTCCGAAATATCAAATATTATATACAAATTATGCAATTTTATTATGCCCATATCTTTACTAATAATTAACAGACTTTTACAATATACGTCTTAAAACTTGCTGTAATGTCTTGTGTTTCATTTTATTATTTCATATTTATATTTATTTCAAAGGTATATTATTTTCAAGAACATATTCATTCGGTAGGAAAATGAAATATTGTATGAAAAGATATTAAAATGGCGGCATTTATGTACAAAACGCTTACTTTAAAAATAAGTTAAACATTATAATTATACAAAATATTCACCATGTTTTTCACTTAAACGCTAAGTTATACTTGAAAGTAAATTTTTTTCGTGTAAATACGTACTTCTAACTTTTAAACTAACAGATATATGCGTGCAAAATGTACACTTTTTTGACAGATACGACTTGGAAAATTTTGTATGAAAAAAATAATTATTGAAATATTTTTAAAATTCAGCATTTTTATCGCATTATTTTTAGCGTGACACTGCATCAGGTATACAGGTACACGTTCGCACATAAATTAGATTTTTAGATGCTCTTGGTTTTTCAGAAGGCGTGAGACAAACACACACACACACACATACACTAACATTTTGATTGCTTTATTACTTTAGATTATATACATACATACGTAATTAAACCAATATATTCGAGTTCCAACAGTTCATATTATGACGTATTCGATGTAACACTACTCCAGTCAATTAGTCCTAGTTAATTTGATATATCACGACCTTGACAGAAGACCCGATTATATAATTAGATATGACTACAATTGAAACTGGCCATTTCATTAATTAATATTGTTGGATACAGTTTAATCGAGCAAATATTATAATCAACTTGGAAAAAAGATTATCGCAAAAAGATAAATCCGAAATTAATAATCTTGATTAAGTTGAGATGAATGTTGCTGAATAGAGAAACGTTCTCTTGAAAAAAGAAAAACAAAACCGCATACAATTTAAAATACGATTCGTTTCTTAGAATTAGAAGAAGAAATTGGCAAACAAAGCGAAAAAAAAACATGTACGGAGAAGACTGAGGAGGTAATTACACGATGTAAAACTTTCATGTAAAATAAATAACAAAGTATTTGGACTATTTTATTTCAGTTTGAGAAGCTCGTAAATGAATCTTCAGAAAAACGAGTGGGTTGTGGCCAACACTGCCAATTCACTTTACCAAGTATTAAAATTTTGTATGAAAAATTCAGTATCTTCATAAAATTAGTTACTGAAATTTTTTTTTGATCTAAATATTTTTTATGAAATCTTGATAATTCTTCAATGCCATTTTATGAAAGTTATGTGAGTATTATATATACAAATTTGAAAATAATAATCGATTGAGTACTTTAGTCTATAATAGACAAAGTAGAATATATATATATATATATATATATATATATATATATATATATATATATATATATATATATATATATATATATATATATATATATATATATATATATATATATATATATATATATATATATATATATATATATATATATATATATATATATATATATATATATATATATATATATATATATATATATATATATATATATATTTATATATATATATATATATATATATATATATATATATATATATATATATATATATATATATATATATATATATATATATATATATATATATATATATATATATATATATATATATATATATATATATATATATATATATATATATATATATATATATATATATATATATATATATATATATATATATATATATATATATATATATATATATATATATATATATGTTATATTTGATGTTTTCACGGGTGAAATATGTTATAATATTTTTATCTCGGTTTTCCCGTGTCAGTAGGTCTTGACTAAGACCATTTGTCTTCCGACGTTTCGCCTGAATATCACCAGGCATTTTCAAGGACTTAACGAAAAGCACGCGCGCGACACACGTCTACTCACACTGAAAGCTCACCGTCAAGTGACTCGTAGCGTACAAGATGGCCGCTTATGTCAAATATTGTTAGCGCGACGTGATTGGCTCCTTGTGACACGCCCACCTGCTGTCGTGTTCGTTGGTAATAATATTTTATCATTATTTTTGTGTTGTGATTTATTGTTAATTTTAGTTGTGACATTAATATTATTATTGTTGTGTTTTGGGGTTATTTTCGCTATGGTATTATTAATATTATTATTGTATTGTTTGTCATATAAAATGTTCTTCCAGGTACTAGGCAAACGAACTCCGTCGTCCCGATTGTTCATTATATCCCTTCTCTTATATATTTCTATAGCTTCCCTGTAAATTCTGAGAGGTTCACTGTTTAAACTTGCTATTATTTTTGAATGGTCAAAATCTATTGTATGTCCTTCTGTGAGCGAGTGTTGTACAAGTGAGGATGTAAGTTTTTTGTTTCTCATGTCGACTCTGTGCTCCGCTATTCGTGCTTCAACTTTTCGATTGGTTCTTCCTACATAAGTCTTATTGCACGATCCGCACGGTATTTCATATACTCCATGAGCTTCAAGTGGAATGATGTCTTTCGGGTTTCTTAGAAAGGTTGATATTTTATTTGTTGTGCTGAAAACGGTACGTATGTTATTTTTGTTTAATAGACGGCTGATTTTATCGGTGACGCCTTTGATATATGGTAGTCGGGCTGTTGATAATGGTGTTTCATTGGATTTTTCTTTCACTGTTTTTGGACTCTTTAATGCTTTGTTTATTATATAGTCTGAGAAACCATTACAACGTAGAGCATTTTTCGTGTATTCTAATTCTTGTTTTTTATGCTCGTGGTCTGCAATTCTTTTTGATCTTGTTATTAGTGTTTTTGCGACTGAGCATATTTGTGCGGGGTGATGATTGGACGTTGCGTGTAGGTATCTATTGGTGTGTGTGGGCTTTCTATATACTGTGTGCCCCAGTTTACCGTTTGCTTTTTTTAACACTAAAACGTCTAAGAAATGTATTTGTCTGTTATTTTCCTTCTCCATTGTAAACTTTATATCTTTATGAATGCTGTTAATAGTGTTCAAAAAATTATTTAATTCTTCTTCTCCGTGAGACCATACTACGAATGTGTCATCCACATATCTTAGCCATTTCTTTGGTTTGAGTATTACTTTCTTTAAGACTTCTTCTTCAAACCTCGTCATAAATAAGTTGGCGACTGCTGGTGACAATGACAAACCCATAGGTGTTCCTTTTATTTGTTTGTATGTCTTATTGTTGTAATAAAAAAATGTGTTATTTAAACAGTGATAAAATAAATTTAAAATATCGTCTGTGGTATTGAGTGTTTCTTTGATTATGTCTAGTGTCTCGTTAATTGGAATATTTGTAAATAAAGAAACAACGTCAAAACTCACAAGAATATCTGTACTTTCCAGTTCTAAGTCAGTGATGAGTGATATGAAATGTTCTGAGTTTTTGACATAGGAGTCTGCGGATTCTACATAGGGCTGCAACATATTCGCGAGGAATTTAGAAAGCATTTGTAACGGCGAACCAATGGAACTAACAATTGGTCTGAGAGGAATATCTTTCTTATGAATTTTTGGAAGACCATATAATTTTGGAAAGCGTGACGACTTCTCTCGTGGAATAAGTGACTTCTTGATATCATCACTAAGTTTTGTTTCCATTATTTTAGTTTTCGTGGTTTTCTCAAGATACGTGATTGGGTTGCTTGCATGTATTTTGTATGCTGGGTCTTCAAGGATATCGGTCATTTTCGATTTATAATCTTCACTGTTCATCACTACTGTGGCATTGCCTTTATCAGCTGGAAGGATTATCAAATCTTTGTTGTTGCGTAATTCTTTGAGGGCTATTATTTCTAGTTTTGATAAATTGCATTTTGGTGGTGTATTTTTTCTTAAAATCGAGCATGTTTCTTGTCTAATTGTTTCGGCAGTATTATTGGTGCATTTGTGAATGGCTGATTCAACCGCTGTAATTATTTCTTCTTAACTATTCCTAAAGAAGAAATAATTACAGCGGTTGAATCAGCCATTCACAAATGCACCAATAATACTGCCGAAACAATTAGACAAGAAACATGCTCGATTTTAAGAAAAAATACACCACCAAAATGCAATTTATCAAAACTAGAAATAATAGCCCTCAAAGAATTACGCAACAACAAAGATTTGATAATCCTTCCAGCTGATAAAGGCAATGCCACAGTAGTGATGAACAGTGAAGATTATAAATCGAAAATGACCGATATCCTTGAAGACCCAGCATACAAAATACATGCAAGCAACCCAATCACGTATCTTGAGAAAACCACGAAAACTAAAATAATGGAAACAAAACTTAGTGATGATATCAAGAAGTCACTTATTCCACGAGAGAAGTCGTCACGCTTTCCAAAATTATATGGTCTTCCAAAAATTCATAAGAAAGATATTCCTCTCAGACCAATTGTTAGTTCCATTGGTTCGCCGTTACAAATGCTTTCTAAATTCCTCGCGAATATGTTGCAGCCCTATGTAGAATCCGCAGACTCCTATGTCAAAAACTCAGAACATTTCATATCACTCATCACTGACTTAGAACTGGAAAGTACAGATATTCTTGTGAGTTTTGACGTTGTTTCTTTATTTACAAATATTCCAATTAACGAGACACTAGACATAATCAAAGAAACACTCAATACCACAGACGATATTTTAAATTTATTTTATCACTGTTTAAATAACACATTTTTTTATTACAACAATAAGACATACAAACAAATAAAAGGAACACCTATGGGTTTGTCATTGTCACCAGCAGTCGCCAACTTATTTATGACGAGGTTTGAAGAAGAAGTCTTAAAGAAAGTAATACTCAAACCAAAGAAATGGCTAAGATATGTGGATGACACATTCGTAGTATGGTCTCACGGAGAAGAAGAATTAAATAATTTTTTGAACACTATTAACAGCATTCATAAAGATATAAAGTTTACAATGGAGAAGGAAAATAACAGACAAATACATTTCTTAGACGTTTTAGTGTTAAAAAAAGCAAACGGTAAACTGGGGCACACAGTATATAGAAAGCCCACACACACCAATAGATACCTACACGCAACGTCCAATCATCACCCCGCACAAATATGCTCAGTCGCAAAAACACTAATAACAAGATCAAAAAGAATTGCAGACCACGAGCATAAAAAACAAGAATTAGAATACACGAAAAATGCTCTACGTTGTAATGGTTTCTCAGACTATATAATAAACAAAGCATTAAAGAGTCCAAAAACAGTGAAAGAAAAATCCAATGAAACACCATTATCAACAGCCCGACTACCATATATCAAAGGCGTCACCGATAAAATCAGCCGTCTATTAAACAAAAATAACATACGTACCGTTTTCAGCACAACAAATAAAATATCAACCTTTCTAAGAAACCCAAAAGACATCATTCCACTTGAAGCTCATGGAGTATTATATGAAATACCGTGCGGATCGTGCAATAAGACTTATGTAGGAAGAACCAATCGAAAAGTTGAAGCACGAATAGCGGAGCACAGAGTCGACATGAGAAACAAAAAACTTACATCCTCACTTGTACAACACTCGCTCACAGAAGGACATACAATAGATTTTGACCATTCAAAAATAATAGCAAGTTTAAACAGTGAACCTCTCAGAATTTACAGGGAAGCTATAGAAATATATAAGAGAAGGGATATAATGAACAATCGGGACGACGGAGTTCGTTTGCCTAGTACCTGGAAGAACATTTTATATGACAAACAATACAATAATAATATTAATAATACCATAGCGAAAATAACCCCAAAACACAACAATAATAATATTAATGTCACAACTAAAATTAACAATAAATCACAACACAAAAATAATGATAAAATATTATTACCAACGAACACGACAGCAGGTGGGCGTGTCACAAGGAGCCAATCACGTCGCGCTAACAATATTTGACATAAGCGGCCATCTTGTACGCTACGAGTCACTTGACGGTGAGCTTTCAGTGTGAGTAGACGTGTGTCGCGCGCGTGCTTTTCGTTAAGTCCTTGAAAATGCCTGGTGATATTCAGGCGAAACGTCGGAAGACAAATGGTCTTAGTCAAGACCTACTGACACGGGAAAACCGAGATAAAAATATTATAACATATATATATATATATATATATATATATATATATATATATATATATATATATATATATATATATATATATATATATATATATATATATATATATATATATATATATATATATATATATATATATATATATATATATATATATATATATATATATATATATATATATATATATATATATATATATATATATATATATATATATATATATATAATATATATAATATTGCTTCTCGGGCAACTAACAGGTACTATGTCAAATATTAATTTAACACGCACCCAATAACAAGTTGCCACATTCTGGAGACTTACGATATTAATCGTCTCACAGATCCAGACTGAAAACACAATTAAAAACTGTGTCTCCACCGGGAATCGAACCCGGGACCTTTGGCTCAGCAGTCAGATATCTAACCAACTGAGCCACGAAGGCCGATTTCTTTTTGACAAGAGTTTTGTTGATATTTTTTCAAATATAACAACCTTTTGCTGTTATATTCTGTGCGTTCGCATTCATAAGATAAAGAGTAAATAAAAAAAAATGTTCAGAGGGTGAAGAAAAGTTTTGTAGAGATCAATAAGATATCGGATACAAGTTTATGCATGTGGTATCACTCAAATAATTATATACTTGCAATTCAATACAAATAAAGGTCGGCCTTAGTGGTTTAGTTGATTAGGTATCTGGTTGCCAGAAGAAGAAGAGATTATAGTTAAAAAGCGTTAAAACAAAGATAGCCAGCTGGGATACTCGTGGAGATGATTAAGATAAGTTTAAGATCAGATTCAGACGAAAATCTTTGGGGTTGAAATTAATTGATTTAATAATAATAACAATAAACACATCCTTGCACCCTGCGCAAGTGGCGATTTAATTTCTTCCAACTAACTAGTGTTTCCAGCCCAGAGAAGCAACATTAGCGTGAGAAATGAATTTAAATAAATTTTCACCTCTGTTGGGGATCGAACCCAGGACGCCCGCACAGAAACCAAACGGCTTACCAACTGTGCCACGGCGGTCGGCGCAGTTGGTAAGCCGTTATAATATATTAATTTATACAAAAAATAACGACAATATCATACTTAACTTGCATCTAACATTTTTTACGATTCAATATAGATTTAGATTAAATATTATATTATGATCGAGTAATGATTTATACATTTTTAAGGTTAAGGCAAGATAAGAACTTAATAAGAATGTGTCACGAGTAGCCCCCCGGTCTTAAAATAAATTATGGGACGTACGAGACAGTGAGAGTTATAATAATTTTTATTTATGTATGCGTCGAGACCCGTAGGTAGTAGAGTAGAGTTATACAATAATTAGTGTTAGAGAGCATAGAACCCACCTGTCTACATTAATAAAGTTCATTAGAAGACACCATGACCGAATAATAATGAGGGAACTTTATGAAAGAGTTAATAGAGTTTTAGATTGGATAATATATTCACCAGATTACGAGCTACATAACATATTGTAAAGATACTTGAGAAAGTCGTTGATGGAAATTTCATAGGTTTATTCGTAGAGCGTTCTCGCTTATTTTCTTGTGTCACGTACGTTTACCAAATGATCATAGTTATGTTTGTTCGGGAAATGTCTACAGTGAATTAGACCTTTGACCAAATCAATGTATCATATAGGGTATGTTTGTATTTAATATACATACACATGAATGCTAGGTGTAACAATACTGAGTAGCTTTTAGTACAGTGATAATCAGCTCTCGACATTCGAATTATATCAATAAGTAATCAACCCACTATTTAGAACAGCATTTAGAAATACCCAATAAGAGAAGATTACATTCATAATAAGAGATAGAAGGACATTTGGACATACTCCTTCCAAGATAGTCCACCTTCACAAACATATCAAATGATACGACGAAGTAGAAGACTTTTATGTAACAATTTTAAGACTTTTATGTTGTGTAAAATGAGAAATAATATTTAACAAAGATGATGTTGGAAATGGATTAAAGCAACAATGAAACGATATTGCTAAGCTACAAGGGCGTTGATAAAGGCGTTTATATCACAATAAAAATAATATTTCTACATCAAAGCTTCTCTGTTAAAAAGATAAGTTTTTACTCTCCACACTATGGCATAGGGGAGAGTCATGATTTCACAATTTTTGAGCGTATTTTTTTTACATCAATTTCTCAACGGGTATCATGTAGAGAGTGCACACTGTGAGTTTCGTCATGATGTGTTTGTATGTATGACGTACGGCGTATGGCGTACGGAAAATCCTTTTTGTGTCCTCTCTACAGCCCAAACTATAAGTCCGATCGACTTCATATTAGCATCATATGTGCAAAGACCTAGAGCTGATTAGTTTTCCATAGACAACTTTTGATTTCTTCTCTATGAATTCATCATTTACGTTGTTTTTTTTTTGTGTCCTCTCTGCAGCCCAAACTATAAGTCCGATTGACTTCATATTGAAATCATATGTGTTAAGTCCATAAACTTAGAGCTGATTAGTTTTTCATAGACAACGGTTCATTATTTCTCAATGTTTCTTTATGATTTCATCTATGAAAACTGAAAAAATGCTCTCACGACCTGGAAATTAGAGATATTTTAATTTGGTTTCAACTATTTATACAACACCAAGAATCTTCATAAAATTGTATTCAAAGTTGGTCAATGCTAAAAGAAAAATATTCAACGGTTTGAAAAATTATATTTTATTTAATGGATTTTTGTATGATGAAACTTATATGTAACAAGAGAATTTTATTATGTTTGGCAATGTTCAGTTCTTTGATTTCATATTGATATAAGAATATTAAAAGCTTGAACTTAGAACTGGTTAGCTTTTCATAGATATCATAAAATTTCTTCATATGATATCACGTGTCAAAATTTTCAAAATGCTCTCGCGTTCTTTATTATTTCGCGTTCTTTATATATTTCATACAACATAAGCATTCTTCACCATACTGCATTAATAGTTTGTCTATCTTAATATAAAAATATACTATCGTTAGAAAATTTATATTCCTGGTAGTAAAATTTAGAATGAATAAAATATTTCATACAACATAAGCATATATTACCATATTGAGATTGTCAACATTTCAAGAAGAAAAAATGAACGCTTACTATGGCGTGGAGAGTTTAGGGTTGGCTACAACCCACTCGTTTCCAGTAGTATAGACGCGTATACTTATCTTTGAATGTTTGTAAAACAGTGGGTAGTTATTATGCATTCTTGTTTTCATCTCTATTGGTACTGATTTATCAAAATACACATTAAGTTTGAAGAACTTTAAAAGCTATACATTAAGCAATCGTACAAGTAAACGCGAAGAGATCGTAAGTGGCGGCCGAAGTAAGCGATTCGTGTTTTGAATAAATAAATTAAACTTTTCATTTGAATCAAACTCACTTTTTATAAAAAATCAGAAAACAGAAACTGAATATCAATTGAAAATGTTCGCAAAATGTTTTTTCAGCTTTTCACTAATGGTGAAAAGCTGAAAAAACATTTTGCAGTTATCTGGGTTTTAAACTTTTTAATGAAAAAAAGTGCAAAAAGCAAACGAAAGTTTTACAAATGAATGCTTTAAAATATTATTACATTTTAGAAATAATTTTTCAACTGAGTTATATTCACATTTTAATGAAGGTTTGAAAATAACATTAATCTGGTTGGTTCGACACTAGAATATTTTGTAAAGAACCAAAATGTTTCAGAGCGGCGCCTTAACTTCGATTTTTTTTTCATTTTAATAAAGCTCTCAATTCATAATTCTGTCAAATAAGAAAAAAAAAAAAAAACACCAAGAGGCGAAAAGCATCATATTTGGAGTATAAGCTAAGATTAATTGAAAAAAATAATTGGAAAGATAATTTTGGGGAGGTTATATAATTCAGTGGAGAATTTTAAAAGTTTCAAAAGGGGATCACTTGTAATTAACTTTAAAATTAAATTAGGGGAAGACAGGAACAGTTGCCAGCAGGCAAAACATGGGAACCCCAACTTTGCCGAGCCCAAGACACACATAATGTAGATACTTTTATCATATAATTAATTTCTTTGTTCTTTTTTTATTAAGATATAAAATTTTCCATACTTTTTTTATCTGCGCCTGTTCTAATAGCTTTATATTATCTGCGCCTGTTCTAATAGCTTTATATTATCTGCGCCTGTTCTAATAGCTTTATATTATCTGCGCCTGTTCTAATAGCTTTATATTATCTGCGCCTGTTCTAATAGCTTTATATTATCTGCGCCTGTTCTAATAGCTTTATATTATCTGCGCCTGTTCTAATAGCTTTATATTATCTGCGCCTGTTCTAATAGCTTTATATTATCTGCGCCTGTTCTAATAGCTTTATATTATCTGCGCCTGTTCTAATAGCTTTATATTATGATCGCTCTATTGAGAATTATAAATTAAGACAAAGTAATAGTCTAGAGAGAAAATAATTTATTATAATTTAATTTCAGAGGTAGGTATATAAAGTTTATTTTATTGACTTGATTTTAGGGAATAATAAGTTTGATCCTTGAGTCTTTGATTTTTGGGTCACACACTTGAACTGAGGGATGATTTGAACTGAGACATTCACAAACAAAGATAGAAATACTGTTCTAGTGTTTAGATATTATTCTATTGAAGTTATAAGCCGGTTGCAGACCAAAATCTAAGCTAAGTTAGTTTAGCTTACAAAGCTCGCATAGCTGAAGTCATTTTTCATGCTAGCTCACATAGTTTGCAGTCTGTACACTTGTATGAAAAACGACCTCAGCTATGCGAGCTAAGCTAAAAAAACTTAGCTTAGTTTTTGGTCTGCAACCGGCTTTAGTCACAAAGTCGCAGTAATGATACAAAAAAAAATATTTTTTATGAATGTACATAGATGATACAACGCTTGATCATCATTTTTACTAATAATATTTTAATAAATAGGGAAGTATTACCGGCATGCCTAAAAATGAAACAACGACAACATGGCTACCGGATTCTCATTAATTTTTGTAGATATCTGGAAATTATCTCGACATACTTAACTATTTAAATGTTTTGAATTGATATTTAAATACTGTTTTTGAATATATATCAAAGCGCTGTGGGGCACCGACATAGAATAATGCTTCCACTATTTTCTTTTATCATCGTTTTAGGGTGTACCGTAAACGAAAATACAACAGGCAAAATAACATCTCACATAGTTCAACAATGAGGTTCACCATCCATTTCGAATGTTGCCTTTTTAGGTGAGACGAGACTGGTGTGTGGGCAAACACGCACATGTAGTGCTTCATTTTATAATATAATGCACACCCGCACGCATGTCGCTGGTTACCCCACATTGTGGTATATGCCGTGATGTTATGTATGTATGAATTGAAATTTACTATAGGCAATAGGCAGCCTCCTGGTAAAACACTTGGTTTTGAATGAGAGATTTCAATTAGCATCGATTATTTTCCTTTGTTTCGTGATTTTTCTATTCTTTGTCTGTTTTTATTCATATTCTGTGTCGTCTCTGAGAGGTCTGTTTGGGAGCACTCAATCCAGTACAATGCGCATGTGAACCCAGCATAAGAATATTAAATAATACAAAATTATGTACAATGTATGTATGTACATGTTAATAAATCAATTACTGCATTAGAATATTGTTAATCTATACCAATTTCTTGTTATGAGATACATATTTACAATATTAACCAAAATTAAATTGTAAGTTATAGTTATTTTGAAGACATCGAAAATTACCTTGGGGCATCGTTGATCAGAGCCAATTTACCAAAATCGTCCCCTTCATGGAGTGTTGTAACAGTACCCTTTCCATGAATGACCACGTCGACGGATCCTCGTACTATTATATACCATGATCTACCCTCGTCGCCTTGATGAAACACTGAAACAAAAAAATATATATCAGCATTTGTGAAACTTCCAATGATATACCCAAATTTGTATATATGAAGAATTTCTAATCCTTATTTTAAATTTTGTAGGATGCGGAAATACATTTAATAAAAAAAACGGATATACATTTAGTTTACAAATAAACAAATAAACCAATTTCTCAAAAGATGGCGTTACAAAGTTTTCGTCATTACTTCATAGATGGTAATAGTAATAATGACTTATTTTTAGGTGAATTGTTACACATTATTCAAATATATAGAACTTTCACAAATTATATTGATAAGGGAACTCAAACTCAATAAGAAGGCAAAATTGCGCAAGCGCATAAAGTAATCACATAAACCAGACGATAACAGCTCGTAAGCCCTGTAGGTGCCTTGAGTTCCTGGTTCTTCTATGATATTCCAACTTCGTCTCTATTGAGATGTTAAAAAGCTTGTCAGTAAAAATAGGTATCATTTAAAAACAGTTAATCAAGAACCTATGGGAACTACAACTTGCCATCATCGATTGGTTAAATAAAACTCATAAATTTGACCTTATATTAAGTTCACTTGTCAAAATAAAGACTTTCATATTTCAAATATAAGATGATATAAACAAAATGAAATTAATGAATGTGATTAAAAATGCATTCCTATCATAATAAATGTAGGTTATAATAGGATGATCAATGCTTGGTTTGATGTTGATATGTTATAAATATAAAAAAATACTTGGTTATAATTAAATCTATTGTATTTATTAGATTATTGACGAGTTTCGTGCAAGGCACATCGTCAGAATAATCTGACATTAATCAATCATTATTCTGACGATGTGCCTTGCCCAAAACACGTCGATAATCTAATAAATACAATAGAACTATTACCAAGTATTTTTTTTATATTTATAACATATCAAAATACAATGGAGTTCTATCAAGAATTGTCGATCGACAAATAAACTTATATAAATAAACAAAATAATGTCACTTTTTATAGATCGATTTTTGGATATTTAAATAATATTTTAACACAATGACTTTATTTATTTTATTACTTTAAATTGTTTTACTGAATGGTGGGAGTAAAAACTAAAAATAAGTATTTATTGAAAGTCAACATTTTGTGTTCATAATTTACGAGACTTTCTATGTATATTTCCATCTACTTCATCTATAACATCTGATGTTGGTATACTATATGTGCTGCTTGGATAGGAAGGTATCACATACATCTTAAATTCATTATTCAGAACAAGAGTTTGTGTCGGAGTGAACTTCTTCGAGTGGCTTTGGGCGCCTGCCTCAAAATCACTATTTGAATTTCATGATGTACCTACTCAAGGGCTTTGAACTTTCCTTTAAAAAAGAATTTCGTATTTTGTCATTTTCTTTCCACCGAAGAGAAAAATGTATTCTATGTTATTATACCTCTCGAAAATGTGTATTCAAAATATTATAAGTTAATAAATCACAATCAAACAATAGCCATATTTAGAGAAAGCAACTATAGGTATGTGAATTTCGTAAGCCAGTCAATGAAAGCTTGTAGGTAGGTACCTGATTATTCCAATATCCCCAATATTTTTTTTTTTTTAATAAAAAAATGAATATGTCCTTGTTAAACAAGTACATATACATCTTCCTACGTTCCCTAAACTAAGCATAAATGCTTGTCCTATAGGTGAACGAGATCGGTCGAGGCAGGATTCGAACTCGCGACCACTGGATTACTAACCCAGCGCGCTAACCGCTCTGCCATCCACCCATCCAAATAGTAAAATATTCCTGCTTCTTCTCTTTTGATATTAACCATGTTATAAATAAATTTTCTAAGCGTCATATAAAATATTTCTAGAGTATAAGGTATAGTTTAAAAAAATAAATATATATTTAAAATCCACTGTTCTGACCGAATTTGAAATCGTATTAAATAATTTCTCAATGCATAGCATGACATTAGATGGGTCGGTGGCAGAGCGGTTTGCGCGCTGGGCTAGTAATCCAGTGGTCGCGAGTTCGAATCCTGCCTCGACCGATTTCGTTCACCTATAGCACAAGCATTTATTAGCTTATTTTAGGGAACGTAGGAAGATGTATATATATTTCTTTAAGAAGGACATATTCATTTTTTTATAAAAAAAATGACAAATTCTATACATTTCGGTGTGCTGAGTATTGATTAATACTGAAAATGGCTTATAAATACGGCTATTATCTTTAATAGTTAACGCCAAAAATAATATTTGTTTACTTTATGTACAATACTGCGTACAATGGCGGGTTAATTGCCACAAGGAAATTTCTTCCAACCAACCAAAGCAACGTGAGGTCATAAATAGTAAATTGGTAGGTATGTACATTAAATTTATAATACAACCTTTTTATTAACAAACTTTTTAATATCTCAATAGAGAAGTTGGGATATTATAGAAGAACCAGTATCTCAAGGCACCTACAGGGATTACTACCTGTCATCTGCTGGTTTACGTGATAACTTTATGCGCTTGCGCAACTTTCACCAATTATTCCTTCTCATTGAGTTCCCTTATCAATGTAATTTTGAAAGTTCTATATATTTGAATAATGTGTTAACAATTCATTTGAAAATAATGCGTTATTACTATTGCCATCTATGAAGTAACGGAGAAACCTTTTTGTAACGCCATCTATTGAGAAATTGGTTTAATATTGTTTGACTTCCGACAGGGAACAAAATACAATGTTTGCGTAAGTGCGATTAAAAAATATTCGAAATACAACTTTTACAAGACGACCGATTGAAAATGTATCGACTGTTCAAATTGATTGACAATAAAGGAATTTGTAATTAATTACATACACGCAAAAAAAATCACAAAAGCATTATTTTTATTTTTACAAACTTGAGACATTATTGTTTGTTTGACAAAAGTGTGGTGGAACACTGACGTATGTAGGTAGGTATATATGTAGGTAGGTAAATACTTCGGTTAATGCGCAATAATACGGAACATGTAAAAGCTGAATAGATTATTAAAGTTAATTGCGCGCGCTCGTACAACATACATATGTACATCACATTGAAAACATCCGGAATTATCAAATTGTGCATTCATAGGTATCCCGAGTGGGTAAAACAACAGAATACGTCAGCCGATATTTCTGTATTATCTACAAAGGAATATTAACCGAGCACGTTCACATTTTCGTAGGTAGATATATATCTAAAGCAGCCCATTCACGATCGTGTCATTTGGCGTCGCTCCATATGGACCGGCTCCATTTGGAGCATTGTAAAATTTTCATCACACTCATGGGCGCGCCATCGTGCCATCAAAATTTATATACGCAAGCGGTCGGCACTTTCGCATTAATAATTTCTATTTTGTTTTATTTTTCAAGTAAAATTGAGTTATAATTCTGATGATGAGTTTTATACAAGATATACAAGACTTGCGTAAGGCCAATAATGACATACGGCATCGAAACCAGAGCCGACACCACGAGAACAAAGAGTCTCTTGCGAACCACCGAGATGAAAACTCTCCGCCCCATCGCAGGTTTAACCATCCGAGACAGAGTACGAAACTCCGAAATTCGGAGGATCTGCGATGCTGAGGATGTCGTGCGATGGGGTAGAAACAGAAGACGCTACTGGAGAGATCACGTCGAAAGAGCGGATTCAGTGAGAGTGGTGAAAATAACGGCAGATGAGATACCGTCAACCAGCAGACTCCCTGGACGACCGCCAAAGAGATGGAAGGACAGCTGGACATCCGCGTCCCAGGAGTGAATCCGAGAATAAACAGTACCCAGTACTAGAACAAGCAGAAGAAGAAGAAGAAGAAGAGTTTTATACAACTGCTATATAGCTGTTTGTTTATATATAAAAAGAAAAAACAATGAAAAAATGTTGTATTTTCGCATTCATGTCAAACAGCTCGGCGCAATGAGATGGCGCAATGTACCGCTGGTTTTCACACTCACCAGCATGCCGTACCGACAGGATGTGCCGCGCCATTAGTCACGGCACTATGGAATTTCAATCGTTTGGAATTCCATTTTGGTGTGTCAGGCCTATTGGGCTACGTGGGATTTGACATTCACGAGCGCATTTTGGAGTGATAGCAAGCCATTTGGCACGATCGTGAATGGGGGACTAAACACAAATTAATAAATATTTTAAGATATTTTGTTTCCTATATAAAACATGTATGTATGTATGATAGGATAGGACAGTATGGAGGTCAGTCAGTTTTTCCTACCCAAAATATATAACAGCATGATGTATGTTTGTAGATTAAGTAGGTATCAAACTATTGAGTGAGATATTGTGTAGTGTTTACATACTGTCATACAAATTGTATGAAACGATGTCGTCACTATATTCAATTTTTATAAAAATTGTTAAAGAAAGTTTGAAATTTACTAGGTACTACAATGTTTTTTTATAGAAAATTAAATTTTCCAGTTGGGGTATTTCGGCTTATTTTCCGATATTTTTTAATACTTTGAAAATATAGGCAGTTAAACACTTAAATTTATGGTAAAAAAAATGTGTGAGCAATCTCGAATTTTTTTTTTATAAAAAAAATGAATATGTCCTTGTTATAAACATCTACATCAACAAGTACATATACATCTTCCTACGTTCCCTAAAATAAGCAAATAAATGCTTGTGCTTAGGTGAACGAAATCGGTCGAGGCAGGATTCGAACTCGCGACCACTGGATTACTAGCCCAGCGCGCTAACCGCTCTGCCACCGACGCATCTCAAATTTTATTGAAAAAATAAATTTGTAATTTTGTATTTGTCTATATTTGTACCAACATTCAGAATTCTGCTTATACGGTTATAACGGATATAAATTTATCATAAAAAAAACCCTGTAATTTTTTAAAAAAACTTATTTGAGATTTTGTATTTGTCTATGTTTGTACCAACTTTCAGGATTCTGCTTATACGGTTTTTGAGATATATGGAAAAATAAAGTAAAAATTCAAAAGTTGATAACCCCTGACTGAAACAAAAATTAAAAAAAAAAGTTATGCATCAAAATCTTTTCAGTCGAGAATTATGTAATTGAGACACCATCGCCATCTATATAGTAAAGCGTAGATTTCATCGTTTACAAAACAATTTCTCAAACACAAAAAAATACGACTGATGAACGTTGCGCAAGCGCATAAAGTCATCGCGTAGGTAAACCTGCCGATGACAGGTCGTAAGTCATGTAGGTGCCTTGATTTCTTGGTTCTCCTATAATATTCCAACATCGTCTCTATTGAGATGTTAAAAAAATCATAAAAATATCAGTGACTCTCAACAAGCGTTATAATATATGCAACATTAAAAATGAAATTCAATTATATAATTGTATAGGTTATTGTTTTGTCAAATAGGTACATATTTGAATTTAAAACAAATTAATCACTGATAAATATCGAATAGCATCATCTGTTTAGACCGAAGTTAGTCAACAAATACTTTTTCTTATTTAACTTCTGTCTTAAAGAGAGAGGTTAATCAAATTGATGGAATCTGTATTAAAAGTCTAGTCTAAATGATTACTTCTGCCGTTAAAATAATTTGAAGAGATCAAATAAACGATTCGTTCGTTGAAAGACATTTAGAAAGATGAAAGTTCTGTACCTTTGCAAGAATGAATGCAGTTGTAGAACTGACGACGCAATTGTTGTTTAATTCCACTCTTCATGAAAACGTAGTCTCAAAGTTGATTAAACTACACGGAGTTTATTGAAAAAGTTCAAGTAGAAATAATTGCAATGTAGGTTAATTTAACTAAGTCAGTCGGTGGACAAAGTTAAATACCGGCAAAAACTGCACAGAGTTACCCAACTACGGGTTTTAAATTTAGGATTAAATATTCATTTCCTACTACTAATTCAAAGGTTTTTTTAATGACATAGATTTGACTTTAACAAGCACATGTAAATCAAGATCTGGTTCATTTAGTCATAAACTTTTTAGCTACCGAATTTGACGTCGGTTTTATTATTTATCTTTTAGTTAAGGTAAATGTTTGGGATATCCTTAAGACTCGTCTCCTTATTCCGATGCTGGGGATAGATAATTCTTACCCGACCAGCCGAGAAAGTGTTGTAAGGAAAGAAGCTTTCTACAAACAGTACGTACCTTCAAACAGTACCTTCAAGAAATTGGACAGTACCCACACATACGGTTCATTTCACATACGGTTTTTTAAGCAGTTTAAATTCGAAATTTGTACTGCACGCGGCTTCTGTACCTTATAATTCTATGGTGAGATGTTATTGTTGCCTATTGTATTTTCAATTACCCGGTTCTTACGGGACACTCGAATAAAATAATAGAAAAGAGTGGAAACACTTTTCAAAGCCGGTGCCTCACAGCTAGAAAATACCATACCTAAATAGTTTTGTTTAAACGACTATCCAAAATGATTGAATATTAAGATGATATTTATAAAATAATGATCTTGTAATGCATGACTTACAAATAGTGCTCGGCAGAGGATGTGCTTCGAAGACCACAGCGGCGCATAGCTCCCTCTTCACAGACGTGGAAAGATGAGCAAGAGCCGGAACTCGAAGAAGCTCTTCATACACTGCTTCTAATTCATCAGGGGTTCGTTCGTGGCTCCTAAAAGAGAACAATCAGTAAATTTTATAAGTTTTCGTTAATTTAATAAGAAAAAAATCGATTATTTTCATAGGCCCGAGATATCAGCTGGCCCTTAAATCGTTGGATTTAGTAATCCAAGTTAAAATTTTAGGGAAGATTAAATTTCATTCGCGTATTTCAGTGCAAAATGAAACGTCAGTTACGTAATCTTCAATTATAGATATATTTTACGTTTTCCATGGTTTTTGTCTATAACGCTTCTGTCAAATTGTCAATAACCATAAATGATATGTGACGCGAAGCTGTGACTAAATATTATTTTATTATTATAACAACACATTATTTTATTTGATTTATTACACAGCATGTTACTTTTTCAATTTTTTATACCGATCGATGTTTTTTTTTAATTAAAATCAATCATTGTAGTGACAAAATGTCATTGAATATGTACTAAGTACGTAGTACTTCAATGCAAAATGTATGTATATTTTACAGATGGATATGGAACTAAGTGATAATGGTAAAATAATGTCTTATGTAGAAAATTTAAGAATATACATTATATTATATAGAAACAGGATGGATCAATTTGAAAAGTGGGATGAAAAAACATCGCCAAAATAAAGTTTTAAAATGCGTGCCTGACGTTTCATTATGGCTGACAGTTTATTTCGTTTGTTGTCAGGCAATACATTATTATATAAAAAAGAAAATAAATATTAAATACATGAACCACTTCTATATCAAGTATTTTATTTTAACAACAAAAATAAATCATGAATATAATTATTATGCATAGTTATTCGTAATATAAAATGAAATAAAACATTAAAGCGTGCGGCGATTAGTACGCCACCTGGCGAAAAAAGACTAGAAACAATACTTAACTCAAGATTAAGACACGCGATCCGCCAGAAACGTTGAGTTAAATATTTGTCGTTTAGTGACGTATTTAAGGGAAGATTAGGTACTGAAATACGCAATATTTTTGTTAAACTTGAGTTAAACTCCTTAGGGCCGACTGAAATACCGGCCCATAGTAGCTAGTAGCATACACGCAAACATTGGATTCAGCATATTTTGCATGTCCCGGATCCTTTTCAGGAGTCACATAATACTTCATTTATTGTTTTGTTACCAGCAGTGAGTACATGTTACATGAAATCAAAGGTGGGTTGAATAAGTTACAATTACTCGTGTTATTTTTACTTATTATATTGTTAAATTTTTATTCGTGTACGTTGCCTATTTTTTTAATAAAAAAAATTAAATATACTTTCTAATAATACAAGTAAACAAGGCTGACATGATTTAACCCAACAGCTAGTATCATGACAAGTATGTATAAAGAAATTCCCAAAGAAGGGAATGTAATAAGTCGGAATAACAGAATGTGTATACAAAGATGAATGAATGTGAATAATACAGAAGCTTTATAACAAGAAGCAAAGAGAAAAGGGTTCAGTTTTCTCTGTCCCACCCTATATATATATATATATATAGATAAAAAGCGTGATGGTAAGATAAATAATTTTAGAAATAAAAATGATTGAAATGTAGATTAGATTCATCTTGAGAGTTCATAAAAAGCGTCTATAAAAATGAAAGAAAAATATTACGAGGTTCGCTTTCAATCGAAACGAAATAATTTATTTTTCATAATTTCGTGTAACTTTAGCTTAAAAGAAGACAGAATGGATAATATCCCCCGTTTTAATGCAACATCTGTTGAAAAATGTTTACTGGGGTATAAAATCCCTCGAGGGATGAAAAATTCAATTTTGTCGCAGTGATTCATAGAGCTAAACCAAATTTATTCGAGTCGAAGCACTTTGTCGTATGCTTTCATCACGTTGAGTCAATTTTCAAATTTGATACAATATATACAGAGATAAAAATATATTAAAGGTATCGAACGAAGATTGAAATATTTTCAATAATATGCTTACACTTTTGACGTGGTCAATAAGAATACTATCAAGAAAAAAAATGTACATATTACAGATCAAAATGACCGCTCATAATACTCATTGTACCATAAGCAATATTTTCCAGTGATGAATCCTTTATGCTACAGTATTTACCGGACCATCTTTACAGAGAATATTTTTATGAAACCTACGCGACAATGCTTTTGCTAACGTACCTTTTTAGACATGTGCCAAAACTAGCACATAAAGATCTAAGTAGTTACGTAGTCCCATGTTCAATTTAACTCTTATAATTTTTTTCGGGCAAATACTATGTAAAATATTAATAAAATTAAAATTACAAATAACTTTGTTTAAACCACTAATGAGTATTTAGATATAGTTAACTAGTTGCGGAGCTGACCCGCTCCCTCATCAGAACAAACTAATACTATTAGTTAGTATTAGTTTGTTCTGATGAGGGAGCGGGTCAGCTCCGCAACTAGATAACCGTAAATACTCATTAGTGGTTTAAACAAAGTAATTTGTAATTTTAATTTTATTAGTTAAAATGTGCCACAAAATAAAGCTACGACGTATAAAGGTAAAATATTAATTTTACATTAATCCAATAACAATTTGCCACATTCTGGGGACTAATAATATTTATCGTCTCACAGATTACAACTGAGCCACGAAATCCGACTAAACTGTTAATATTGTTCCAATTTCAAATATTATTTTAATTAACAGATCGTCCTATTTAACATACAAAAGCATACAATTCGTATTTTTGTATCTACAAAATTGTTCTTGTATGAAATTACTTCTTAACACAAACAAACCAAAATATGCTTTGCTCAGTGGCAAAAGTCTATCTGGCTTAATACTCATTGTATGGTAGTATATTACTCCTACAAAAGAATTGGTGTAATTTGTGTTTGGTAAAAACATGATAAACCATATTCATAGTAGTGTATAAAGAAATACAATACTTCTCATTGCTCAACTCTTAATTTAAAAAAAAAAACATATGATAATAAATTGTGCTGGGACGTAAGTACATTAAAGATAAATATAAAATATATGAAAATAAACATGTACAATTAATAATATGTATATTATCAAAATAAACGTGACCTTAATTCATAATTATGAACTTTCAAATAAGTAAATAATAAATTAAATTTATAAATAATCACGTAATAGCAAGTATGTTAACATATCCCTTAGTTTTTTATAGTTTTTTGCAAACAACTTCAATTTTCATGTTTTAGAAAAATTACACCGAGATTTGGCTCCTTTGTGACATTTTCGTAAAAAATACACAGAAATTATCCACTGAAAAGGCAGAATTCAATTTACAGGTGAAATCTTTACTAAATATAGTCAAATTAAAATAAATAAAGGTATATCATAATATTTATAATTTGAAAACAGGATATTGCGTAAAATATGTATTAGGAATTGCAGCAGGTACCTGGAGACCACGAAGCAATGAGGAAATTCGTGCAATGACAGGACAACCTTTAATTACCAGCGAAATCAGGTCCAGAAGATTAGCTTGGATGTTTTCAGATCAGGGGAAGAAAGAGCCACAAAACGTATACTGCAAAATGACCCCTGGGAAGACCAAGGCAGAGAATGATGAACAATGCTACCCGAGATCTGAACCTGCTGAATGCTTGTGATGACTGAGAGTCCACTGCAGCTGACAGGAAGGCGTGGCAAGCTATTGTTCAGGAGGCTAAAGCTCTACCGGAGTTGTATGGCCATCGGAAGTATGTAAGTAAGTATATCATAATATGTATACCTAAAACTAATGTCGATTAATATACATAGGTTTCTATCCTCCTTTAATACTGTTTTGGTGGACAGAAGAATAAACCTTAAATAAAAACAACTTGACTACGATAGCGATTCTTAATTTTGAATCTAATTAAAATTTAATTGAATAAATAATGTTTGTTTTTTTAGATATAAATAAATGTGATTTAAATAGAAAATACTGTTTGATTAGTATTTTTTCTTTAATTATTTGAGCATATCATCATTTATAGTGAAAAAAAACTCGAAAATCTAAATCATGTGTTGATTTTTCTTTATTTTCAGACATTTTATTTGATTTAGTAGAAAATAACATCGAGTTCTTAAAAATATCACTCTATTAATAAATAATAACACATATTTCATAAAAATAGTACTATATTTCGATTTCCTACAAAAATTACACACCTTTTTCAAAAAATTATCGCGAATAATACCATCGCATTTCTACAAAAATAATATACCTTTTCCAAAAATATAACGCAAATAATTCAGGTCCTCTATTCATAAGTTATTTGTTGTAGAATTATTAGTACGTAATTCGCACTAATAAATAGAAAGTATTTTTATTAACCGACTCAAAACTTACTCGTCTTCACAATCTATTAAAAAAAAAACCAACATATTTAATTATTCACAACTATATAATTCGAATTGATTTTTTAGTACAAAGCAATGGCGACCGATTAAGACATATGTATGTGGTGTCAAACCGATTCAATCATATTAAGCGAAACAACTTTTAAGCCCGTTGATAAAAAAAACCCTGTGAGGAATTTCTAATTCATGTTGAGTTTGTTCTGCATTTTTATTATTAAAATTGTGATGTTTGTTTATATATAAAAGTTCTGGAAAATTGATTTATACAATGTTAAACTATAATATTATGTAACCTAGGTAAGTACTTAATAAAGTAGCTACTATCTAAATAAATAATGGCAACACTGTTGTAATATATATTAAATTACTCTTGGCAACACTAACACATTGGAAATAGAATATGAAAACAAGTACAATAAAATGGCTACCATAAAGACTGTCTATTTAATTTATTAAATCATAAACAGTTTTTCGTGTGACCGTTAAAGATAAATAATGTATGTGGGTATTTATATTTTATTTAGGTGTGAAAAAAAGTACAGTTTCATACACCTAGTATAAATAAAAGAATATAAACAATGTTGGAGATAATGGAAAAACTTGTTTACATAGTGTGATTTATAAAAAAAACAACAAGCAAAACAATATTCAAATATCCATACACAGAAAACAAAGGAAGCACAATATATCTTAAAATAATATTTTCTTTATGTATTCAATACCTAGGTGACGAAAAGCGGCAAGACATTATACAACTGACCTTTGTAGTACGTATATTATTTTGTGTAACTGCCAGGTAAGTCTGAGGCAGGCTTAAGTCCCGTCGACGACGTCGGGTAGGTGTGAACTTCAAAATTATAAAGAATATTTTTCTGCAAATATTGCGGTAAAAGTCCATTTTTACTCCTCACTTACCCAAAGGGATATAGTGGGGAGTTATGATTTCGTAATTTTTAAGGGTATTTTTTTATTGCAGATTATCAACTAGCTGAGATTGTATTCTGAAAGTTTCATCATAGTGTATCTGTGTGTGCGCGTGCTATGTACTGTGTACTACGTACGGCGTGTTTATTTTACTTTATCGATTATAGACTAAGGTAGTCGTTCGATTCTTTTCAAATTTTGCAAATATGTTTACCCAATACTCGCTTAGACCCCATTAGATTTTGAAGGATATCTGAATAGTGCTTCTAAATTTTTTTTAACCGTCAAATATTTCATAGTGACCCCAAGCTCAGGAAAGTTAAAATTTGAAATTTTTATCACTTGCATAAAATGGCATTGAATTAGTATCTAGTTTTCATAATAAAACAATTAATAAAAAAATACTGTAACAACTCATTTTATAAAAATATTGAAAATATTGCATACAAAATTTTAATACTTAGTGGAGTGACTTGCGACTTGTTAGTGAGGAGTATAGAGTTGGCCACAACCTCACTCATTTAAAATATGAATGAAAATTAACAAATTTAAAATTATATAAGTTCCACTACAAAGTTCGAACTACGTACGTCATACTGATATAATGTAATAAGGGTAGTATTACGGGAGTTATTTGAGAAAAATATAAGAAAAAGTTGAGGATTTGTAAGCAGTATTCTCGCAGTAGGTATGGGACCTTACCTTTTTCTTACATTTTTCTTAAATAGCTTCCTTAATACGATCCTAGGTGTATTTACGTTATTAAAAGTTAAGTACCCATTGGCATTTAGGTTAAGAGGCTATAGTAGGCTATATAGTATATTTTGAAAATAATTTCAAACAGTTTGTATGTACATCTTTAATCTATTGCATGATTTTTTTGAATTTTGAATTTGTTTAATACTTTTCTTGTAAAATTAGTTTTAGTAAAACCCTTTTTTATTTTTTTATTGTAAGTAACTAAAAAACTACAAGCCTATGAAGTATATTTTTACTTTATTCGATAGAGAATATGAAAATCTACCAGCTGAGTTTTTTATTATTATAAAATTTCAATAACTCTTCTTGCTATTTAAAAAAAACCTCTAAATTTTACCATTTTTGCACGAAAAAATGCTATATATCACGTATCAGGTGATGTACAATATTTTCTCGTGTTTCATACATTCGAAGCTAATTTAGTGTGCATTTTTGCGTACATCCGTATATCCAGGGTATACTAGGGCCTTAAGCTCCCTTTCGTTTTTAATATATTTCTGATTACTTCAGCTACTTGTTTCGTTTATATATTATACCATTTCCAAATGTTCCCGTTGATACAATATAGCATAAAGGAGTTAAGACGCGGAGAGAAACCGCGAATAGGATTTGGTTATATGTAATGAGATGGAAGATTGTCGTATATGAGCCAGCTAAAGGGGATACCTAACTGCTTGTGACAAACTTGTTGAAACCGACCTAACTTCCCTCGGCTAAAAATATATTTCCCCGTCGAGAAATTGATTATGAGGACCGAACTGAAATTGTATTAATGTCGCTTTTCAACATGTCGGTTTCCAAACTTGTTGGAAATGGGTGAAAATAGTTCGAAAGTTTACCCAAACAATGACGATATTTTGAGATGACTTTTATTAAGTCAAAATAAGTTGAAAAGGTGATTAATCAAACAAGTGATGTGATTCTGTTTGGAATGTTTGATTTTCATGTTCTAAACAGTAATATAATATGTGTGACGAGTCGTCAAAAATGTCACGTTTGTGTACGAAACCAAAAGTGATTTCATAATTGAAAAAAACATTAAAAACTTTGGGGTTCAAACGCGTTTTCTGTTCAAAACTTGACAAAGAAGTATTAATTTTATTTGTTTTAAACACAGTACAATTTGCAACATACGTACGGCGTACGCCATACGGACTATCCTTTTTGTGTCCTCTCTACAGAACAAACTATAAGTCCGATCGACTTCATATTTACATTATATGTGTAAAGTGCATTGACCTAGGACTGATAAGTTTTCCAAACACAACTTTAAATTTCTTCTCTATGATTTCATCATTTACGTTGTTTTTTTGTGTCCTCTCTGCAGCCCAAACTGTAAGTTCAATTGACTGATATTGATATCATACATATATGTAATGTCCATAAACTTAGAGCTGATTAGTTTTCCATAGATATCCGGTAATTTCTTCTCTATTATTTCACTTGTCCAAATTTTGAACACGATACGTCCCGATATTGTATTGGTCTCTATAGATAAGTGTATTTTACCCTCCTTTTATATATTCCTCAAGGGGTAGGCAGTGAGAACCAAACACAAGATTCTTCTATCTTGACACGTATCCATCGCCTCATCAACATTGATATATAGTCTCATACATGCTCATCTTGTTTTTTTTTTTTTTTTAACATGTCCACGTAGGGGACGCCAGCTATTAGGATTTGGATCCATTTAACTCTTCCGAAGAAGCGCACTACGTAGCGTTGGGAGGGGTTTGCAATCTAGAAATCTAGTAAAATGCATAACTAGTATTTGCAATCTAGTTATGCATTTTTTACATAAATTTCTCAACAGGTTTCATGTAGAAAGTGCATACTATGAGTTTCGTGACAATTTTTTTGTGTTTATGGTGTATAGTGAAAACTTTTGTCCTCTGGGAATCTTATATTTAAGTATCCATTATAATAAAAATGTACCTACGTCATAAAAATGCATTTAGAGATTGTCAAACTTTCAAGAAGAAAAAATGTACACTTGCTTAGTAGTGGAGAGTTTAGTGTTGGCCACAACCCACTCGTATATTTTTATAAAGGAAGAGTTTATAATAAACTTCATGGTGACATTATCACTATCCAAGATTTCAAAATAAACAGAATGATTTTGAAAGATAGTAAATAGTCACATTACACAATAAACAGCCTATTAAACAATTTATGAAGCTACTGTGTCATACTTATATTATAACTTACGGTTTTCTTAGAATCATTCTTAGCATCGCATCCGGTCCTCGCTGCAGCAACGCTCCCAACGATTCTCTCAGCTGACCTTCGGCTGCGGCGATCTCTTCTCCCGAAGGTACTGCCGGTGGTGGGGCCTCTTCGTCTACTCTGAATCGGTACAAGAAGCACTTGTCTTTGAAGGGCTGCTCTTTTGAAACTGTTAAAATAATAATTCATACATTACTTGTTATTCAGGGGGGCAAGTCTGGTTCGATCGGCGAAATCAAAACCCCAGTGATTGCCCATATCATGGATATAATTATTATATGGAGTTCTATATAATCTTTTGATGTCATAGAACTCTATACGATAATTATATCCATGATATGGGTAATCACTGGGGTTTTGATTTCGCCGATCGAACCAGACTTGCCCCCCCAGGTTGCGAGTAAAACGACCGTCGAGATAATTATATTGAGAATATATACGTCTGGAAAACTTTCCAGTGAATGCACGATCTAGGTAGGCAAATGACACTTTTTGAATGGAATGATTTCCAACTTATGCGCAGTACCTATGTACCTACTTAGGTACTATGTATATAAAAAAAATGTGCAAAATATCAAAATAAACTTGAGGGATATCCCTTTAAAAACAATACGTGTATATACGATATAAATTTTGATATGAATTTCATAAAGACAAAGGGGTTTGATTGATATCTTAATATACATACATACATACCATCACGCCATGTCCCTTGCGGGGTAGGCAGAGAGAACCGAACGCCACATTTTTCTATCCTGGCACGCATCCCTCGCCTCGTCCACATTCATGCATCGTCTCATACATGTTCGTCTATTGCTCACACTTCTAACATTTCCGTCTTTCAAAATTTCGTTCACATGGTCGTGCCATCCCTTTCTTGGGCGTCCCCGACCTCTCATTCCATTCCTTTCCGCTCTGTATATTTTCTTCGTCAGGCGCTCCTCATTAATTCTCCCCATGTGACCAAACCATCTCAATGTGTTCACTTTCATTCTAGTAATGACATCTTTCTTCATCTTACATTCTTTCCTTATGGCCTCATTTCTTACCCGGTCTTAATATAGTATAAAAATTACCTTAATATAGTATAAAAAAAATCGGATAATAAAAAAACAACAAACCCAGGACGCAAAAGACTTAACCACTTTGCCACAGAAGTTGATAAATATAAGATTAAGATTAGATTCGATTAAAATGAAATAGTAAGTTATGGTAATTTAATACAAAAATCAATGACATTTTCATACTAAACCTTAAATCTTAATCTTAACGAATTTCTGTGATTGAATGTAGATTAAGATTAAATTATGATCGAGTACTGATTTATAATTTTTTAAGATAAAGACAATATGAGAACGTATTAAGATCGTCTTACGAGTATCCCTGCATATGAAATTATTTTGCACTGATAAAAATATGACAGCCGAACTGCCCTGCGTTTAGCCAAACCTTTGATATCAGTACCTAATAAAGATTTATCTATTTATCAGTGTACTGTTTGGCTGTTTGCACAAAACATTTGGTTGTACAAAACCAAATGTTCTGTAGTCACTATAGTTCGGTTAATTTAAGCATGAAATTTTGTTACTTAAAAAAAAATTTCAGTCATGTCTATAAGGGGAGCAAGTCTGGTCAATATGCGGAATCAAAACCATCCATGTTTACCCATATCAGAATATAACAATCATATTTTTGAGTTCTAAAACATCTAAAGATATTATAGAACTCCATATGATTATTATATCCATGATATGGGTAAACATGGATGGTTTTGATTCCGCCGGTTGACCAGACTCGCCCCCCAGGTTTATGTATTGAATTTTTTTGTTTTTGTTTACATTTTCCAATAAGTAAGTGTATTTTTTTGTACGACATCCTTTTTACGTCTTTGATGAGCAAAGATTAACAAAATCACTCAGTATTCAAAGAAACACCACGATAAATTATATTAGCAGTTGTTTCAACTATCTGATGTTATGTTTTCGAAATTAATAAGGATATACTAAAATATTTAAATGTTAGGGAAGATTTAAATCACCAGTAAACAATTACCAATTCAAATCTTATGGTTTATTAAATAATGAAAGTGGGAGTACCAAAGGTAGGTACCAGATATACAATGGGTAGAATTTCAGAGGATTTGTGGTTTGACCTTTGTCTTGCCATACATGAAATTTCGTAAACAGTATTTTAGTGCAGCCAGTATCACAAAACTAATCTATTTTTCTGAAGAAGTGATAGCGATATTTATTTTCTGGACTATAGTGGGATGATTATTTTATCAAATTTGTACCAATGAAAACTTTAGTTTATGGCGTTTCGAACTGTATGAGAAATACTTTTAAATAAAGATTGATACTCGTTGAACGTTAATTTGTTCAAAGACAAAACTTTGAATTTATATAAGTGATTAAGAAGACGTTTTGGTTTATGCTTCTGAAATAAAAATCGCGTAAAGATTGGATTTATGACAGGTACCTATGGCAGACATTAGGTCGTTAATCTATATGTGTGAGCCCATATGTTTCTTGAGGTAATGAGTACCTATTTAGTGTGGAACGGGAACATAATTGTCAGTAAAAATTGTACTAATAAAAACTGCTAGCCCTAAAACAGGATTTCTTAGATGGGCAGCAGTAATCTACTTATTATTGTCTTTATAAATATGGTGTGATAAAAGGTAAATAAAAATACTTCACAATTACTGTGGTAACAATCTAACAAGATTAACATAGAATAAGATTTATTTGAGAGAAAAGAAGATATTGTACAATCTATAACTAATTTTAATTTAAAGTGTATTTGTGTAAAATGGATATGCAAAGTAATGATTTTTTGTCCAAAACAAGTTGTCTATAATATGACTGACAATGATCTAATGTTCAAAATTGGAAACCTATACACAATAACTTTTGATACTCAATAACCTACTCAAGTATATTTTTTATAAGAATGAATGTATTATGTCCTTATGAAAAGTACAGTATCCTCGTACATTCCCTAAATTAAACATCAATGCTTGCGCTATAGGCGAACAAAATCGGTCTAGGTAGTTATGGTGGCGTTCGTAATATCCATCAATGAATTACTAAGCCAGCCCGATGCCCGCTCTACCAAGGACCCGTCTTTATGTTGTATCATTCTACATACCGTGTGAAATGACACCTTCCTCGAGTAAAGCCTGCCACATGCCAGTTGCCTGCTGTCTTCCGTGTACACTGGGAGAAACTGCCATCAGCCAGTCGACCAGTTCAGTGCCAGGTGCACACTTCCTCACCAACTTCCCGGACACCTTCCTGTCACGGAGGCATGATCCCTGTTCACTCACGAGCATGGTGCGTAGTGCCCATCCTATTCTGGACATTGCTGGACTTGGAGACTGCAATATCAATGGAAAACAATACGAATATATCAAATCGGTCAATTTTTAACATTGGCGGTTTATTGCAAATTAGCACTTTTTCATAAAAATATTATGTAATAGGATTGATAAGGTAATCAAACGAAAGATATAATTGATGATCGTTGTAATCCACATAAAGGGATCGAATAATTCAGCCTATAACCGATCGTATACAATGTAAGCGGTACATTTTTAACTTCTCATTATATTGAAATATATACAATTGTATTTCTCTTCTTCTTTGATCTCATGACTTAGGACGGAGAGATAAACTCGATCATTTGACCAATAGAATTAATTGTATAAGATCAAACAAATGTTTATTTTGTAGAAATGTTTTCATTTTAATATTTATTCACACTTTATTACAAAATACCTCCCTGGTAAAACTTTTTGATTGGAGAGAATCAAAAGATAACTTTTGCAAGTAAACGAAATGTACCTACAACAATGTTCAGTTTTGAATTCTAAATAAGGAAAGTAGGACCATCTTAATACATTATAATTGTTCCAAGACAAAGGTTTCAAAGAAGGAGAGAATATTTGAGATAATTATATCGAAATTCCTCTAATTTCCTCAATTCCCAGTCTAGCGTGGCTCGTCAGCATTGAATATTTCACTTAGAGAATCTGGTAAATTTTAGTAGATAGGTACACCAAGATAATAATTATGACCAAATTACAACATAATTTAATACGTCGAACACACCTCGCTTATACCCACTGAAAATTATTCAAATATTTTTGAATTTCAAATTGACCGACTTAAATATTATTCAAATTTATTTTCTCCCTAGCTACGATCATGACATTTTTTGATTTTCTTCGGAGAGGTAATTTCAAAGATTGAAAAAAATAATTTGCTTTTTCATTGCTTCTCTTTATTAGCATTTATCAATAAATTTCCTAAAATGCACATCATTTAGTATTAGTTTATGGTAACCTATTCATAAAATATTTGATCTTTCAATCTTATCTGAAAAGCAATATTGTTTTGACTTTTATATAAATAATGTTAGTTTTTTTTTAGTCATAGACAAACTTATTTTTTAGCAATTGGTAATTATCAAAAAGAAATATGATACCACGAATATTTATTACAGTGTGCAGCATGAACAGTCTGACCGTATTGGTTTTCAAATTGAATTTGGATAAAATTGTAGCGGCGTTCCTGTCAGCGAGCTGTTCCTGTCACGTGAGTTCCTGTCACGACAATTGACGAAGATCGACGAACCTTAGCCTTCGATCTTCGTCAATTGTCGTGAATCTTCGAAAATCATCGGGGATATACATATTGCAGCTTGCTAACAGGAGAGCCGCTACAAAATAATACTCAATGTTTTTTCAGTGACAGGTCGTAAACCCTGTAGGTGCCTAGTTCTCCTATAATATTCCAACTTTGTTTCTATTGAGATATTAAAAATTTGTCATAAAATATCATTGACTTCCGACAGGGAAAAAAATTCAATGTTTGCGTATATGCAATCATAAAAGTATCATAGATAATTAACACAGATATTAAAAAATAAAGAATTATTACTACGGGTATTGCAAATAAGAGAAGCAGCCATAAGTCAAAGCATACAAAACTCACACTACAATCAATCCAATCAACTTTACAAATAAACACCCAGCAATTTTCTCCGTTCGTATCTGTCGCTTTACGAATGATCAAAAAGATTTTCGATAAATAGGTACTAACTCTTAAGAATTATATACCATAATACCATACCTAACATTTGAAATCAAATGTAACGAGACTCGAAGTTGTAGGGACAGGGAGTAATTTATTTAATGGAAAATCGTTGTAAATTGTAAATTTAACCAAATAGATTTCTTTTAAATTCCCTCAAACGAAATCGCCTTGGCAAAATTATCTCAGTAATCACGATGCCCGTCGAGTAAGAGAAAATTTCAGAGGACATTCATAGCAATAATAAATCTGAAAATTCCCAAGATGAAACAACTTGTAACAATAAGACCTGGGAGTGTATTCTTGCTTCGACTTTATTAATCCGCAAATTCTAAGATTTATTTGACTCAAAAGACGGTAAATTTTCGTATCCTTTGCTTTTTGATCGAAGCTTTTCCGTTCATTACCACGAAGAGAATCCACTCTATTAAATTGTTCGTCGGTTGTAAACTTTGTATTATTAAGTTAAGTAAAAGCCGTAATTCGTAAAGATGAAAAAAAAATATCCCACAAGAAAAATAATACACTCAAGGAAAAACATGGCGTAATTCATTTTTTAACATCCATCTATTTTATGTTAATGTATGGCTTCATTTAAAATTCTCGTTTAAGGTAATAAAGTTGATGAACGAAGGTGGGAAATAAACTCTGAGACAAATAATTTCAATCAATTGGAAATATCTGATTAGAAATATTTTGATAAAGATAAATCATCTGTGATTTGCATTTATTAAGATTTTTTTCGTAAAATTTTCTCTACAGTAAATTAGGGGCTGTTTCACCAGGTCCCGAATATCTCTCGATTATGCCTATTCAGCGGTTATGTCTCAAGTAAAGTAAAAATTGCGTTTCACCACTCCCGAATAGCGCTACTCGTCAGATAAAGTGACAAGTAACTTATAGGGGACTTTACCTACCCAGTAAAGTTATTCGGAACTTTATTTGTCACTTTGACAGTTGCTTTTCATTGCCGGTATCACGTGTTTCATTGTTATTTTCTTTTAAATATGATGTTATTCGAGGCAATAGACGATGTTTTTCACGCGGAAATATTTCCTACACGAATAGATAAAATATTAGGCCATGAAAAGACTACTTCGTCAAATTCGATGAAGTTGATTTTAAAAGAAAATTTCGCTTGTTAAAGCTTACAGTATCAATGATATACTTGATAAAATATCGAATTACGACAAATATAATAAAGTAAATACATACTTTGATATTTCAAACGTTACATTATTATTTGCATTAGTTATTTAAATAATGTCATTCAAATGTAAAATGAAGTATTAATTTAAATACATAGAATATTGTTTATTGTTATTTAAATTCAAAAGATTCGATCTTAACGTAAAACTTAAGCGTCAAAATGAAACGCATTTGGTGTTTGTCAATAGAAGGATTTGAAAACTAGTACATTTCTATGTATTTGTCTATAAAAATGCGACGTTGCCATCGTTATTCGTCAATTTACTATTCGGAACTTATCCAACGATGGTGAAACGCAAAATTTATTCAAAACATTTTAACCGGCGAATAACACTACTTGCCGAATAGTTATTCGGGACTTATTCGGATATTGGTGAAACAGCCCCTAAGAAACTTGTAAAAAAATGGCAAATTACTCATAGTGTATACTCATAACCTACTCAAGTATATTTTTTATAAGAATGAATATGTCCTTATGAAAAATACATACCTATACATCCTCTTAATTACTTACATTCCCTAAATCAAGCATCAATGCTTATATCCATATTCACTGATTATATTGATGTTATTATCAACAGACAGGCGTTTTACTTGTCTAAATATATTTATCTAAGAAACATAAAGGTAATAATTTCATTTCCCAAGACCTCAACCAGGAACTCAAAATATCTACAGGGCTCACGACATGTCATCGAATGGTTTACGCGATCACTTTATGCGCTTGCACAACGTTCACCAATTATGCCATCTTATTGAGTTCCCTTATCAATGCTATTTTGAAAGTTCCATGTATTTTAATAATTAGAAAGAGATCGTTTGAAAATAGGGCATTTTTAATATCGCCATCTATGAAGTAACAAAGAAACCTTTTTGTAACACCATCTTATGAGAAGTTTTTCTTTTGTAAACAATTAAAACAGTATCTCCAACTTCGTGTCTGTTGAGAAGCTAAAAATTTGTCTAAAAAACATCATTCACTGCCGACAGGGAAAAATATCCACTGTTTGCGTATATTTATCTATTACCTATTTCCCATATAATATAAGCAAAGAGCTGCTGCTTTCCTAAACACAAGATTCTAGCTTAAATTAGGAAAGGAAATATTAAAATGTTGATAAATGTAACTAAGTATTTGTAATCGTATATATTGTATAATGAATAAATAAAAAATTAAAAAAAAATATATATATGCAACATTTAAAAAATATTCGATAAATGTAACATACAGTTCTTTTAAATATTGAGCAATCCACCCCTAGACGAGGGGTTAAAATGGAGTTTAAAACTATAAAAAAGTTTACATAAACATAACATAAAATATTGTTTATGCTTTTATTTCATGTCCATATAGAAAAATGTGTGTTTTTATATTCTTTTAATTAACTTCACATGATGTCTGTCTATACCGGAATTTCGGTATCGATTTTTATCTAACTTTCCGACCAGTTAGATGTCTCAAACTTTCAGAATTTGTGTATCATCATATATTATGTATCCGATGACATCAGCTTGATTCATTTGATATCTTGATAAAATTGAACAATTTTGTATTTCTGAACTTGAATTGTGACTGCAATACATATTGCATAATATCAGGCGTTAATTATTAGATCGATTTCAGTATTTCGAGAAGAAGCTTTGAAAAGGATGTCCATAACTTAACCTTTTTAGTATCTTTTTTGTTATTTTATGTAAGTATTTATAGCATTCGAACATATGATGTAGGTTCGCCATCAAACAACGATAATCCCAATTTGATAATAATAATCCGTATTTGCACGAACAATAATCCCAATGATCATATTCAAAGCACGAACTCAACTTTCCATATTTGTAGCTAATGTTATCCTTCATGTCAATAAAAATAATATGAGTGGCAAGACTTTTGTATGTCTGTACTTGAATTATTCGCGTAAAAATTTATTATTTTGTTATTTTTAATACGTTATACGTTAATCAAACAAAGAATTAACTTCGTAAGTGTATTATTCAATCGTGAAAGATTGGTCAGTCCCCCTAGACGACGTGTCATTTATCCCAAGAAAGGAAACAAGAAAATATATCTCAATGTATGGAAGTGACAGTTGTCACGTGACTGGCAACTGTCACTTCCATACATTGAGTTATCTTTTCTTGTTTCTTTTCTTGAGCTAGATGATACGTTGTCTAGGGGGGCAGTCTGGATTACCTAATACAAATAAACAGCACATTAAAGTCATTACACAGATTAAATGCGCTTTAGAACTACCAGTAGCGGAATTGCTTATAGAAGCTGAAAATATGGGCTTGCCTATGAATATTATGTTAAGCAATTCAAGAACTAATATTTTTTTATTAATTTTATTACAACCGTACTACAAGATTAAAAATTGAACCTTATGTAGACAAGATGCTTTACATGGCCAGAAATGTAAATATTATTTCGAAATTTGATTTTAAAAATATTTTTCATGGCCACTGAAATGAACAACGATGCTTAAGAAAATAAAAAAAAAATAACATTTTCAACATTTCCCAATTTTCTTTCAGGATTTGCCTAGTCTGGAGGTTCTGGGCTCAAAATGACGAAAAACTGTAAATGTAGATAAATAAAGAAAGAAACATCATGTTGGTTATGTATGCACGACGGCGGTAGCGGTAGCTGGGTGTAGGGCTCTAACCAACGCCCTCTTGTACTGAGACAAACCAGAGTTAAATATATCTACTAAATGTGCATACCTACATATCAGTTACATTAAATGCAAATCTTATCACAACACATTAAAACCTTTAGAAAACTTTACAAAGTCACTACAAAAATAGCGGTGAATCTATTAAAATCGTATCCCTCCATAGTATTAAGTGAAAATGTTAGTTCACTCCTTTCAGGTTTCAAGATATTCCCGCGGGGGGCATTAGTAACCAAGGAGTCGGACGGGTCGCACCGAGGAACGAATTTCTTCTGGAACAATACGAGGCAGCGTCCTATAAATCTTTGTGAATCTCCGACGTCTACGTACAAATAAGGTAGGAACTGGGGCAACGGTGACATGCCCAGTATCTGTGTAAATATTGTTAAATATTTTATGTGAACGACGAGAGTCAACCCTGTTTGGACGAATCGTCGAGGGAAATGAACAAAGGATGTTTTTCAAATGGAACTAGAGAGAGAGATACAAATGTTTAATTGTGTTGTTTATAATAATTAATAACAGCATATCTATGAAGGTACCATAAAAGGGTGAAACCAGTTAAAAATGAGTGGGTTGTGACCACCGTTAAACTCCTCACTAACAATCACTCCATAACACCCCTTAGATGTTTATGCTAGCTGATTCCTGCTTTGTTCTTTTTGACTGCGAGTGCCACAACCTTCCTTTCCTTCTTTTTGTCCTTTTTCTTCTGAATTTTGTATACCTACTAAATTTTAAATAGCAATTTGTTTAACACTGTGCAGCTTAAAAAGATAATGTAATATCCGTAAACAAAATTGGCCTATGATATATTGTTAAAATTGAATTTGTTGTAATATTTCTTTGTATGACTATGTTTGTTAGGTTTAAATAAAATAAAATAAAACAAAAAAATAAAGTATTAAAATTTTGTATGGGAAATTTTCAGCATTTTCATGAAATAAGTTTGTTTAATTATTTTTTATTTAAATATTTTATTATGAAAACTTGTTAACTCTTCAATGCCATTTTATGAAAGTGATGTGCCTTTTTACTAATTTAAAAATAAAAATTTCAATTTTTAAGTTTCTTGAGCTTGGGGTCACATTGAAATATTTGACAGTTAAAAAAATTGAGAAGCACTATTCAGATATCCTTCAAAATCTAATGGGGTCTATGCGAGTATTATATATACATATTTCAAAAATTTGAAAAGAATCGAATGAGTACTTTAGTCTATAATCGATAAAGAAAAAAATAAACACGCCGTACATAGCACACAGCACATAGCACACACACAGTTACATACTGATGAAACTTTCAGAATACAATCTCAGCATGATACTAGTCTCTTTTTATGGCTCTGAAATAAAAATCGCGCCAGAGATTGGATTTATGACAGGTATTGTGGCGGACATTGAGATCTGGTTGATCTGTTTTGTGTGAGCCTGTACATATGTTTGTTGTGATAGTGATTGTGATTGCGGAAAGTTTAAATTGTGTACATATTTAGTGTGGAACGGGAAAAATCACCTGGTTCATAATTGCATATAATTGTCAATAAAAATTGTAAACTGCTAGCCCTAGAACAGGATTTCCTAGTTGGGCAGCAGTAATCTACTTATTGCTGTCATTACAAATATGGTGTGATAAAAGGTAAAATAAATAAATAAATACAAGTTGATAATCTGGAATAAAAAAAATATCCTTAAAAATTGCAAAATCACAACTTTCCATTATATCCCCTTGGATTAGTGAGGAGTAATAACTAAATTGTTATGAATTGACAATTAATTTTTTTTAATTTATAAACGATTGTTATTTTTTTGAACCATTGGATGTTTTTATTTATTTTTTGAACCATTGGATGTTTCGTTATCAATTTTAACGTTGTCTCTAGAGCCCAATGACTGAAAAACATACAAAATAAGTTGAAAAATACGACATACACGGAAATCGACACTACTTGCATATAGCACATGATATCCAACTGTCGATGGCGATAGTATGAATAGTTGAAGAAAACCCTTAAATCCAAATTATTGGATATTTTAAGATATTTTGATTTCTATACAAAAACATGTATGTCTAGATAGAATTATGTGGAGGTCAGTCATTTATCCGGAAATTGTACTTAACGTTTTCGCTTCACTTATTAATATATAGATTACTATACCTAAATATTAGTAATTTTTAATTATTTTTATCCGATATCTAGCTATTTATAGTTGCGTATCTCTTTATTTTATTAATTCTCGCATTGTTGATTATGTGTTTTATTCAAACCCGTAAATAAATAAATCAACGCTCGCCTCTATCGAGTTGAAATTATTATCCTCCTTGTATTAAGCGTTCAGCAAGGGTCCGAATTTGGTTTCCATTATCAGCACGGGGTGGTGGATGAAGGTGGTATAAAATAAATGGTTAAGTACCTCTGTGATAGGGTCCGCAGGGTTTGGTCTCTCGGGGCTCGGTGGTCTGCGAGGGGGTGAAGCTCTGGGGGGTGAACTGGCTCTGCCGACACCTGAAATTAATAATTATAATAATTGTTATGACTGTTTTCAGTTAATACCTTCGTTCGTTCCAATTTCATTCAACTCTAACTGTTATTTCAATTAAAACTTTACGATCCGAATGGACAATGAAATTTGTTCCATTAGTTATATGGACAATGAAATATATTAGAAACGTGATAATACATAGCACACTAATTAAATACAATTGTACGTTTAACAATAACATCGGTGATTTTAAACAGTAGGTTATAGTTTTTTGCGCATTCAATGATCCCATTATTTCAAAGGAAACTAAAAATATTGCATATTAAAATTGAATTATAATTTGAATATTTTTTCCCTGTCAGGAGTCAAATGATATTTTTATTGACAAACTCATAGCAGTAACGGAATTGTTTTAGAATCCGAAAATCTTGGCCTGCCTAAATCCAAGACCTAATTACTTTTTGATTGTTTTAGTGCATCCATACATATTTAGGGCAAAAGATTTAAATATTATTCTGGAATATTATTTTATATATATTTTTCATACCCAATAACTATGGACAACAATGGTAAAAAAATTAAATTTTCGACATTCCCAATTTTTTTTCTCGAGGTTACGTTGTCCGAAGGTCCTAAGTACGCCCTTGACTCATAGATGGCAATTGTTACACATTATTCAAATATATAGAACTTTCAAAAAATACATTGATACTCAAATAAGAAGGCATAATTGGCAAACGTTGCACAAGCGCATAAAGTGATCACGCAAACCAGCCGATAAAAGGTCGTTTTTATGATGTACCTATGTTTTTTTTTGTATAATATGTAAAAGACCGCATACTGTAATAAATCAAATATTTTTTTTTATTATTTTTATATAATAAAATAATGAAGCTAAATTTGACCAACATACTGGCGACTTTACGCATGAAGTATGTACAGTACAATATCCAAGTTTCACTACACATTCTACGTAGCTACATCTTCATTGATTAAATATTTGATGTTGATCGTAAATATATTAATAAACCCGCATTTACGAACGTGGCTAAAAAAATGTGTAGTATTTAGGTACATACTTAACTATTTTAGTTCTTTACTTTCTGATATCTGATTTTATGTGCGGCACCGTGTGTGTATTATAAGAGAGATAACCTCAAGGGGCGAAAAATCCATTTCTGAAAAAGGCTATCAGGAACATTAAGGCGAATAAATGTCACGTAAACGCCTTTATAACGTGAGCAGATGGCGGGAAAAACAAAAAAAAACACATCTTGTAAAAATACTAAATACGTAATGAAAAAGTAAACATTGTCCCAAGTATCAGAGATGCTCGTAAAGTCTTTTATTTGACATAAGAAATTAATATTATGCGAGTTTTGTCTAAGGGTAGGTACCTACGAGGTACATTATTTATAATTATAGGTAATTATTTATAAATTAATATACAAGCGATACTAATATTTACTAATCAAATTATGCATTTGTTCTCATCGTCTTTCTTTCCGAATACAAAAACAAACAACTAAAAAATCCTTTCACGAGGAGAAACTCAAAGATTTTCAATATTGATACCAGGTAAATGTAGTAAAAGAATAATCATTAAATTAAAAAAAAATTCTTAGCTGTCAACTTTAGAAGCCCGATTCTCTCGAATGAAACGCACCTTAAATTAAAAAAAAACTCCGTTACTGGTATTGACGAGTATAAACACCTGTTGGAAAATCGAGCTTCAAATCTTTATGTGTAGGGGAATATCTAGGTTATGGGAACATTTACACTTCTTGCAGAAGCAGTTTTCATATTAGTGGTGTATAAGATGCATATTGATTATACAGTGTGATCTGCCGTAGGATACATATATTTTTGGAGTTAATTATTTGTCTCGCTTTTAGAGCTCCCAGTCCTAAAATATCTTTATACATAAAGGAAGACTATTATGTATTAGGTCTTTACATAATATGAAATTGGCGTTTTGCCGTACTGGCAACTTTGATCTCAAATATCTTCTCTTTGGTTAGGAATTCCAAATTAATAAATATTAGTGTTTCGAAAATTATAATTCATTTGTTTTTTTCTTTGCGTCACTCAGTTTACAAAATGGAAAACTTGAAATATCGCGTTATTTACGAGTACGAGTTAGTTCCACCGTGGCACCAGTGCTGCAGAAACGGCTCGAAGGATTAATGATGTGTATGGCGACGGTGTCGCAAAATAAAACACAGTACGTTTTTGGTTCCAACGTTTTCGTTCTGGAAATTTCGACCTGCAGAACAAGCCCCGTGGACGGCCGGAGACCAAAGTTGATAATGAAGAATTGAAGGCTATTGTGGAAGCGGATTCATCGCAAACCTCGTCCTAGTTAGCTGCAGGCTGCGGTGTTAGTGATCAAACTGTTTTAATCCACTTGAAGCAAATTGGGAAGGTGAAAAAGCTTAAAAGGTGGGTACCTCACGTGGGAACGCGCGTTGACTGCTGCGTTGCATTTCTCAACCGGCACAGTAATGAAGGGATTTTAAATCGAATCATTACCTGTGATGAAAAGTGGATCCTGTACGATAATCGGAAGTACTCATCGCAATGGCTGAACCTTGCCGAACCAGCCAAACCAGGCCCTAGCGAAAATTGACTCCAAAAAAGTTACTATGAGCGTTTGGTGGATTAGTGCTGGTGTCGTTCACTACAGCTTTGTAATAAAAAAAAAAATAAAAAATAAAAATAAAAAAAAAATCTGGCCAGACGATTATGGCAGATGTCTATTGTCAGCAACTGCAAACCATGAAGGAAAAGCAAGCTGCTAAACAACCGAGGCTGGTTAATCGGTCTAGGCCACTACTGCTTCATGATAACGCTAGACCACACACTGCACAACAGACGGCTACCAAATAAGAGGAGCTTCAATTGGAATGTCTAAGACATCCACCGTACTCTCCGGACCTTCACCAACAGATTACCATTTTTTTTTCGAAATTTGGATAACTTCTTGCAAGGGAAAAAATTCAACTCCGATGGGGCAGTCCAAAACGCCTTCAAAGATTTTATTGATTCCCGTCCGAATGGTTTTTTTAGTGAAGGGATCGATGAACTACCTATGAGATGACAAAAGTGCATAGATAGCAATGGTACATACACACACACACGAAATGTTCTACTCCGAATTCTCAGTAAATCCGTATATGGAATATTTATGCTGCGAAGCCTCTAAGTTGGTGTTTTTTGACTTAAAAGTTGGAAAAACCGTGAAAAATATAGATCCTGCATACAATATCGCGTATCCTGGCTTGAAACATTGTCGATATGTTAAGAGAACAAAGTTCTCTTGAACATATCGACATTATTATTGCATTGATTTAAAATACAATACTTACTGTTACAAAGATGAAACGTGGGCAGAAAGAGGGATTTTAAATATTTTTTTGTTATTTGATAAAATTAATAGACACACGACAACAAAACATATTAATGAAAAATATCGTTATTTAAGTTTTGTATAGGTATTAAAAATTTCGATACGTTTACCGATAACACCAATCTACGGTTGATTGGTTGTTGGAGACACGTACCTACAACAATTTTGAAGAGAGAAAATGGAAAAAGAATTACAGCGCGTTTGAAAATCTTTATAGAAAATTTATTGGAACTTTCAGCTCCGTAGTATGGGGAGTTTTTTGAACCAATAATAACAATTCAAGGCATGTACGAAAAAATTACAGACGGCAAAGGAAGTTGTTGAACAAAAGTACGTAAAAGCGAAAAAGGCTATTCGTGTGTGCGCTTTTGACTATGGTAACGTACATATATCAACGCTTTACAAAAAACTAGCCGTAAATAGATATGTAAGTTACCATGAATGGTAAAACATTTTAACGCTTTTTACTCTCCACTTCAATTGAATACAGCGTAGAGTTATTTGATTTCATATTTTTAAATATATTTTTTGCACCGATTTCTCAACAAAAGTCATGTATAGAGTACATAATATCTTCAGTTTCGGTGTTTGTGTGTGTTCTTTATACAGCTCGATTGACTTTATATATTATATCATCATTTATGTCATACACAATTCGGTATCAAAGAGATTTGCGTGTTAGATGTACTCAAATGCTGAACTCGTTTAATTTTATTCGCCAGGACAAACATTTATTGTGTTGTTATTTCATTTGTCTACGTCATTAGTTTTACTAAAACTAATTTCAATTTGAAGGAACTGGAGAGACGGAAGAGACTGAAGGGACAAACTGGAAAGACAGCAATTACACACGGACACAAATCCATTCTTTCTTTGAGTGACATTGCAACGCATGTCTGGTACTCCTTAATATTATTATTACGTCACTTCAGCCCCTTACATCCCTTCAGTCCTTTACGTCCCTTCAGTATTTTACGTACCTTCAGTCTCTTAAGTATTGCCTCTAGTGACGTAAACAAATAACTATACAAAAATGCTTGTCCTGGGGAATAAAAATAATCAAGTTCAGCATTTGAGTACGTCTAACACGCAAACCTTTTTGCTACCGAATTGTCCATGAGATAATAATTTAATAATTTTAAGAAAAATAGATTATATATCTTAATATTTAACATACATATGATACATAGTACATATTGAGGATAACTGATATTTAATTTGGATAGACACATAAACGTTTTTTCACCCAACTCATGTAAATTCAAACCCAACTTAATTTCAAAAACTTCAAAGTTGTATTCAGTCTGGAAACAATGTCACACATAACCACATAATAGGAAGTGGGGGGAGGGGGGGGTGGGGGAAGGTTCACATACTGTTAGAAAACTTGCTTCTATTGTATTTACTCCGCTGACATAAAACAGTTTAACTAATTTGACCGACAAATTCACCAAGGAGAAATTTAATAAACGTTTGTTCGGTATATAGTATTAATCTTTTGAATTTCTCGTTTCATATGAATGTTTTTAAGTCTGTTATAATAAAATAACATATTATACATGTAATACCATCACGCTTAGTCCCTAGAATTGAGGAAGGCTGGGAGAACCGAGTGATAAACACTTGTCTGACAAAACTGCTGCGCAGGGTCAGATTTTCTATTATCGTTTTCTGGTGTCGCATCAGGGCCGGGTAATCGAAAATTTAACAGGCAATAAATACATCTCACATGTTTAGTTCATTACCCATTCTGAATGTTACCTTTTTAGGTGAGGAAAGACTGATATGTGGGTATACACGCATGTGTCGTGTTTCCTTTTATAAAATAATCCACACCCGTACACCTATCGCTGTGGGATAAGCTGTGATAGCGAGTGGTATTTTTATGTCGGTTAAACCAGCTAATAACAGGCAAACCAACGTTCGTGCAGGACAACGTCTGTCGGGTCCGCTATTAATATATATTATGTCGTCGAATAACACCAATACGTTGAAAAGTATTCCAACTGTCAATTTGTTCAAGAGAATTTAATTCTCTTAACATCGCGTATCAAGCCAAGATACGCGATATTTGTATGCAGGGTCTAAATTTTTCACGGTTTTACAGCTTCGAGGTAAAAAAAACACCAACTTAGAGGCTTCGCAGAATATATGTTTCATATATGAATATACTCAGAATTCGAAGTAGAAAATTTAGTGTGCCTGTGTCCCCCCCCCCCTTATAACTTTTGAACCGCTCAATTTACACAGCCCAAAATTTCAGAATATATAGATAGTTATAGACCCACAAAACTTTTATTTTCAAAATATTGAATTTTTGTTTCGGTCAGGAGTTATCAACTTTTTAATTTTTAATTTATTTTTCCATATATCTCAAAAACCATAAAAGGTAAACGCTGAAAATTGGAATGGATACATACAAATAAAAAATCACAATTGAATTTTTCATAAAAGTTTTTTTTATAAATTCCAGGGTTTCTCAAACATTTTTTAATTAGAAAAACATTTTTTTATGTTAAATTTATGTATTTAACTGCTTGTATTTCCAAAGTTTTTAAAAATATCGAAAAAAGCCGAAACACCCCAACTAGATAATTAAATTTTCAAAAAAAAAATCACATTGTAGTAAAATTTAATTTAGTGACGACATCGTTTCATACAAATTGTAAGGCAGTATATATGTACATTGCACAATATCTACAGTAGTATGATATGATACTTAATATCTACAGTAGTATGATATGATACTTAATATCTACAGTAGTATGATATGATACTTAATATCTACAGTAGTATGATATGATACTTAATATCTACAGTAGTATGATATGATACTTAATATCTACAGTAGTATGATATGATACTTAATATCTACAGTAGTATGATATGATACTTAATATCTACAGTAGTATGATATGATACTTAATATCTACAGTAGTATGATATGATACTTAATATCTACAGTAGTATGATATGATACTTAATACAATGGTTTAATATTTAGGTCTCAATAGTTTGATACTTAATCTTCAAATATACATACAAACCATCATTATGTTTTTATATTCTGGGTAGGAAAAAAGGACTGACCTCCATGCTTCTCTATCCTGACAAACATATATAAATTATTATTAAGTTTTTATAGTCTGGAACGTATTCTTCAAGTATAAATGCTCTACTTAAAAAATACACATTTTACTACAATATACTTAGTGAATAGTACCTACACTAAAGCATTAAAGCTAACTACCTACTACCTTATAAGTGTAAAAAATAAATTGTGACAATATATTTTAAAATTGCAAAATGCCGTTTAATATACATATAAGTAAATCAAAAAAATATTGAGGACATCCTTTTCAAAGTTTTCTTCGCGTTGAAATGACGAACACTAAAAGAAAACTGATAGTCATTTAATAACGTTATTAATAACGCCTGAATATTATGCAACATGTATAGCTGTAACAATTTCAGAAATACGTAATAGTTCAATTTTCTCAAAATATCAAATACATCAAGCCGGTTTGGTTGGCAGTCTGAAGATTCATTGCCATCGGTTATACACAAATTCTGAAAATTTTAGAACCTGATCGGGAAGACAGTTCAAAATCTATTGGAAAATTCCAGAACAGATAAGTGAAGTTAAATAAAAGGGTGAAATAAGACGTGACCAATGACATTAAATGAATGGAAATTAAATTTCATTGAAACACTCAGTGCTTATATAATACAATTTTCTTTTATGCTATATTTAACCCTGTTTATCTCTAAAGGGTTAGCCATTGATATCGAGATGTTTGTACAGCTCTCATTGAAGGATTATAAATTAATTCAATTTCGTGAAATTTCTTTAAGAGATCTTGTCTATCTCGTCTTTGTTGTTTATTTAATATTCATCGATACCTTTTTCACAAGCTGTTCAAATTTTGATATTGTTTTGGTTGTATAAAATTTACTTCTCGAAATTGTAGGATATTTTTTTTTAATGGTCAAATAATTTATGAAGCGTAGATAAAAATGACGATACGACGAGACCTTTCATAAGATTCAAAACCTTCTTAAGAAGTTAAATTACTATTTACTTTACAAAGTAAATAATTGAAATTTGGTTTTTCTGTTGGCACCGTTTGCTGTGAGGTACCGGCTTAGAATGGTGTGTCTACTCTTTTGTATTATCATTGTTTTCGGGTGTACCGTAAGAGCCGACAACAGGCAACAATAACATCTCACATAGTTCACCAATGAGGGTTCACCACCCATTCTGAATGTTGCATTTTTAGGTGAGATGTGACTGGTGTGTGGGTATACGCATGTGTCACGTTTCATTTGTGAGGTAATGCACCATCGCACATTTGTCGCTGGTTACTCCACATTATGGGATATGCCGTGATGGTATTATGAGTGAATGAATGAATGAATGGTTCTTCTATTTCCATCTTTTTCACATTGTTTGTACTTACAATAATTTTTTTATTGACTGACATTTATGATATATAATATATTGATACTAGTAGCTCACCTAAAACAGATCGAAATGCTCGTTATAAATAAAAAAATAAATAAGTTATATATGTCAACTACAATTGCCGACGCGATTTGACGTTTCAAAACCATATATCAATGTCGTCAGGTGTGTATATGTATTTTATAATAATCAATACAAACATTGATTTGAATAAAGCTTAGTTTAGAAAATGTTTACTTGCTTAACAAGGACAGCTTTTTTAATAAAATCACTGATTGGATAAAAGAACTTGCCCTTTTGTAATGAGCCTTCTAGTGTAAAAATTACATGTACAGAAAGTTACAAATAATTCATTAAAAATAAACAAATAAATAAATTAACAAATCGGTAAATAAATAAATTCCCATTTGCAGATCCCAACTTTAGATTATGTTTGTTCCCTCCAAGACCTTAAGATGCGTAGATGGAATGATCACCTGTCAGTGACTCGTATTCGAACAGGATCGTTCTACGCTGGAATCCAGCCCACGATCCCCTCAAAACCTTGGTTTCAGGGAAGAGGATTTTCTAGAAGAGATTTTTCCTGTTTAACAAGAATGAGAATTGGTCACTGTATTGTGGCTACTCACCTGTTTAAAATTCATGTATTTAGCAGCCCTATGTGTGAGTGTGGTCTAGAGGAGGAGACTCTGGACCATATGTTTTTTAATTGCAATAACCGGTCAAATATCAGTGGTCTGTATCAATTCTTTATCGACACTGTTCATACATCTCCAATTAATATCTCCTACCTGTTATCTCTTAATAATTCAAAAATTTATGTCTTGTTAAAATTTCTAAAAACTCACAACATCGAACTGTAACTTAATCTTGAACTTTTTATATTCTCCTAAAACTGCTCCTAACCCTCCTTTTTTTATTTATATTTTGATCCAAGGCATATAGCACTCTATATAGGGTGAATTGACATATAAAGCATATAGCACTCTATATAGGGTGAATTGACATATAAAGCATATAGCACTCTATATAGGGTGAATTGACATATAAAGCATATAGCACTCTTTATAGGGTGAATTGACATATAAAGCATATAGCACTCTATATAGGGTGAATTGACATATAAAGCATATAGCACTCTATATAGGGTGAATTGACATATAAAGCATATAGCACTCTTTATAGGGTGAATTGACATATAAAGCATATAGCACTCTATATAGGGTGAATTGACATATAAAGCATATAGCACTCTATATAGGGTGAATTGACATATAAAGCATATAGCACTCTATATAGGGTGAATTGACATATAAAGCATATAGCACTCTATATAGGGTGAATTGACATATAAAGCATATAGCACTCTATATAGGGTGAATTGACATATAAAGCATATAGCACTCTATATAGGGTGAATTGACATATAAAGCATATAGCACTCTATATAGGGTGAATTGACATATAAAGCATATAGCACTCTATATAGGGTGAATTGACATATAAAGCATATAGCACTCTATATAGGGTGAATTGACATATAAAGCATATAGCACTCTATATAGGGTGAATTGACATATAAAGCATATAGCACTCTATATAGGGTGAATTGACATATAAAGCATATAGCACTGTATATAGGGTGAATTGACATATAAAGCATATAGCACTCTATATAGGGTGAATTGACATATAAAGCATATAGCACTCTATATAGGGTGAATTGACATATAAAGCATATAGCACTCTATATAGGGTGAATTGACATATAAAGCATATAGCACTCTATATAGGGTGAATTGACATATAAAGCATATAGCACTCTATATAGGGTGAATTGACATATAAAGCATATAGCACTCTATATAGGGTGAATTGACATATAAAGCATATAGCACTCTATATAGGGTGAATTGACATATAAAGCAAAAAAAAAAAAAATCCAGTGGTCGTGAGTTCGAATCCGGCCCCGAGCGATATAGTTCACCTATAGCACAAGCATTTATGCTTTATTTAGGGAATGTAGGAAGTTGTATAAGTACTTGTTTTACAAGGACAATATAAATAATATTAGTGAAAAAAAAGAACTGATAATTATTCTGTAATTGAATAATTTTATCTGAGAAACATAAAAGGGGAAATCAGAGAAAAAGATACAAATTTATTGCACAGTCGACAGTCAAGAGTCAAAAAGCATTGTCGGAATTAATTCTAAACAAGATTTTTATTTATTAAAAATATTAATTAATTTAAATGGAATTCCATCAAGAACTGACAGTCAAAAAGTTAAATCTAATAAACTAGTTGCATGTAACACATGAGATCCAACTGTCGATAGCGATAGTATGTATAGTTGAAGAATAAGAATCAAACTATAAACCCATAAATCCAAATTATTGAAAATTTTAACACATGTTGGTATGTATGTCAAGATAGGACAGTATGGAGGTCAGTCCTGTTTTCCTACCCGGAATATGAAAACAGCATGATGGTTCTGTATGTATGTTTGGAGATTAAGTACCTATCAAACTATTAAGTCTTCTTACATATTGTGTATAGGCGACTGACATACAAATTGTATGAAGCAATGTCGTCACTAAATTCAATTTTTATAAAAATTGTTAAAAAAAGTTTGAGATGTGCTAATACAATGCAAATATTTTTTATAGAAAATTAAATTTTCTAGTTGGGATGTTTCGGCTTTTTTCGATATTTTTGAAAAATTTGGAAATATAGGCAGTTAAACTCATAAATTTATCATAAAAAAAATATTTTTCTTAATAAAAAATGTTTGAGAAACCCTGGAATTTTTTTGAAAAAACTTATTTGAGATTTTGTATTTGTCTATATTTGTACCAATTTTCAGCGTTCTAGCTTTTATGGTTTCTGAGATATATGGAAAAATAAAGTAAAAATTCAAAAGTTGATAACCCCTGACTGAAACATAAATTAACAATTCTGAGTATAAAAGTTTTGTTGGCCTATAACTGTTTATATATTCTGAAATTTTGGGCTCTGTAAATTGAGCGGATCAAAAGTTATAAGGACACACACACACACACACACACACTCACACACACACACACACACACACACACACACACACACACACAGACACACAGACACACACACAGACACACAAAACTCACACAAAATGTTCTACTCCGAATTCTGAGTAAATCCATGTATGGGAACATATATGCTGCGAGGCCTCTAGTTGGTGTTATTAGCATGCAAAAAGTCCACTACACCATACAAAATGTTCCTTCGTACACGCATCTTGCCTTATAATGTCGATTCATTAAGAGAATTGAATTCTCATGAACGAATCGACAGTTGGAAAAGCATAGTAAAAAACAACCAATTGATTACAAAATTACCAATTATAATGATTTTGGTTCAATAATGTAGAAAAAATGATTAAATAACATATACTAGTTGCATGTAACACATGAGATCCAACTGTCGATAGCGATAGTATGTATAGTTGAAGAATATGTACCAAACTATAAACCCATAGATACAAATTATTGAATATGTTCAGATATTTTGTTATCTATACAACATATGTAGGTATGTATGTCAAGATAGGATAGTATGGAGGAAGATCCTTTTTCCTACCCAGAATATGCAAATAGCATGATGGTATGTATGTATGTTTGGAGTCGAAGTATCAAACTATTAAGTCTTCTTACATATTGTGTATAGGCGACTGCCATACAAAATGTATGAAGCGATGTCGTCACTAAATTCAATTTTTAAAAAACTTGTTAAAAAAAAATTGAGATCTTCTACTACATTGCTGATATTTTTTATAGAAAATTAAATTATCTAGTTGGGGTGTTTCGGCTTTTTTCGATAATTGTAAAAGTTTTGGAAATATAGGCAGTTAAACTCATAAATTTATCATAAAAAAAATATTTTTCTTAATAAAAAATGTTTGAGAAACCCTGGAATTTTTTTGAAAAAACTAATTTGAGATTTTGTATTTGTCTATGTTTGTACCAATTTTCAGCGTTCTAGCGTTTATGGTTTCTGAGATATATGGAAAAATAAAATAAAAATTCAAATGTTGATAACCCCTGACTGAAACAAAAATTCAAAATTCCGAGTATAAAAGTTTTGTAGGCCTGTAACTGTTTATATATTCTGAAATTTTAGGCTCTGTTTATTGAGCGGATCAAAAGTTATAAGGGGGGGACGGACACACAGACACACACACACACACAGACACACAGACACACACACAGACACACAGACACACACACACACAGACACACGAAATGTTCTACTCCGAATTCTGAGTAAATCCGTGTATGGAACATATATGCTGCGAAGCCTCTAAGTTGGTGTTTTTGGACTTCAAAGTTGGAAAAGCCGTGAAAAAAGTAGACCTCTCCATACAATTCTCGCGTATTCTGGCTTGATACATTGTCGATATGTTAAGAGAACAAAGTTCTCCTGAACAAATCGACAGTTGGACAATAAGCAATAATCATACAATAATCATGAAATGTATAATATTGTGTATTTGTACCTATATATTCACTATACATATTAGGTATATAGGATATACATAAAACATATGTTCATATTTTTAATAAAAAAAAATAAGTAAACAAATAGACCAAGAAGTAAGAATCTAGAAGTCTATTGAAATTACTTTACTGTCATTGTCGGAGGCTATTTGAACTAAATAAAAAATAAACTTGTTTTATTTGGTCCAAAGAGTTAATTTTCGACGTTGTCCAACTGTCGATTTGTTCAGGAGAACTTTGTTCTCTTAACATATCGACAATGTATCAAGCCAGAATACGCGAGAATTGTATGGAGAGGTCTACTTTTTTCACGGCTTTTCCAACTTTGAAGTCAAAAAACACCAACTTAGAGGCTTCGCAGCATATATGTTCCATACACGGATTTACTCAGAATTCGGAGTAGAACATTTCGTGTGTCTGTGTGTGTGTGTGTCTGTGTGTCTGTGTGTGTGTCTGTGTGTCTGTGTGTGTGTGTGTGTCTGTGTGTCCGTCCCCCCCTTATAACTTTTGATCCGCTCAATTTACAGAGCCTAAAATTTCAAAATATATAAACAGTTACAGGCCTACAAAACTTTTATACTCGGAATTTTGAATTTTTGTTTCAGTCAGGGGTTATCAACTTTTGAATTTTTATTTTATTTTTCCATATATCTCAGAAACCATAAACGGTAGAACGCTGAAAATTGGTACAAACATAGACAAATACAAAATCTCAAATTAGTTTTTTCAAAAAAATTCCAGGGTTTCTCAAACATTTTTTATTAAGAAAAATATTTTTTTTATGATAAATTTATGAGTTTAACTGCCTATATTTCCAAAACTTTTACAATTATCGAAAAAAGCCGAAACACCCCAACTAGATAATTTAATTTTCTATAAAAAATATAAACATTGTAGTAGAAGATCTCAATTTTTTTTTAACAATTTTTTTAAAAATTGAATTTAGTGACGACATCGCTTCATACATTTTGTATGGCAGTCGCCTATACACAATATGTAAGAAGACTTAATAGTTTGTTACTTCATCTCCAAACATACATACATACCATCATGCAATTTGCATATTCTGGGTAGGAAAAAGGATCTTCTTCCATACTATCCTATCTTGACATACATACCTACATATGTTGTATAGAAAACAAAATATCAGAAAATATTCAATAATTTGTATCTATGGGTTTATAGTTTGGTACATATTCTTCAACTATACATACTATCGCTATCGACAGTTGGATCTCATGTGTTACATGCAACTAGTTTAATTAAATTAATGTCGATTAGATTAGACAACCTGAAAAATTCTGAAACTGTGGACGTACGTTGAATTTAGATGGACACCAAAAACATGAATTGTTTTTCTTTCTTTCGCAAATGTTTTTCCAGGGTTGGCTATTTAACAATTACAAAAATAAACACAACATGCCTTTCATGTCCACAAAAACCCGAATTAAAATTCCATTTAGACAGACCGGTTTTTTCCACATAGAGGAATGGTCATACATTACCTTTTTTGGAAAAAAGTGAATAATTTCGAACATGTATATAGTGTATGTGCATTCTGAACATATTAAAAAAAACATGGATTTTAATTGTAAGCACCTATTTAATATATGTAACCGCAAATTAGATAAAATATTGATTGGCGTAATATTTTCAAAGCTTTGTTTGCTTGATACATTTATACATACCATCACGTCATGTCGTAACGAGTTAGGCAGAGGGAATCGAGCGCCATGCACCTCTATTTTTGCAATCATTAAAAGTTTACTTTACATCCATACTGGCTCGTCGATTTTTCAAGTTTCTATGCAGTGCTTTTTGATGAATAATGATATCACCAAGAAGTTACAGAACCATTTTTATTTTAAATAAGTATTAATAAGTCCTTGAAAATTAAATACCCAAAACCAGACCGGGTCGCGTATTTACCTTTCTGTGTTGATTAGGAGGCAAGTACTGCCACGAATTAGGAACTAGTTTGTTGCGCACATTCAAAAAAATGAATTCATGGCAATTAATTATTGAATAAGGAACATATTTTATAGCCATGAAGTTGGCGCGCTATTTCATTTCGCTCGCATTTCGTCTGAGTCTGCCACTGTCACATTTGTATTTTGTTATTTTGTTGTGTATTTTGTTGTATGTAAAATAAGACGGAGATAAGGATAGTTATTTATGTAAAATTGGATGCTCTTTATCTTGTGATTACGACGCAAAGTGTGATCATTTCATTGAAAAATTCGTGAGTACCAATCGCATACAAAAAAATTGTCTTAATGAATTTTTATGATACAATGTAGATTTGTGTAGATTAATCTATTAAAACAAAAATAATCATACACAAAAAATGCCTCGAACACAGCCTTGTAACGCTCAATTAATACGCATGATAATATTTATAAACCTGTGTACGATTGAAAGACGCGTGCCTTGAATTGAACATGTATTAACAGGAAAAGTTTGCGTTGCTAAACCGTGTGCATTTGGAGGACACGTGCCTTGAATTCAACACGAGTTTTTAAGTGCATTAGCGCAACAAACAAGTGCCGCCTAATTCGAGGCAGTACTTGCCTCCTAATCAACACGGAAAGTTAAATACGTGACCAGGTCTCGAGTTGACGGCGCCTGGCTCGCTGATTTTTAAAATGAACTTGAAAATCTGTCATTGATATTTTATCATTTGTCTCGCGTATGCTTTAAAAATTAAATTGTTCGTACTGTTGCACCAAATTTACTTGAGACTGTTTGATGATGAATATATCTGTATATCTAATAACAACCACGCATGATTTTTTTCAATTAAAATTTCATTCGTACGTAGTTTCCGGAATTCCATTATTATCTTCGAATAGTCGATTCTCAAAATTTACATTGCGCGAAACCGATCCTACCTAGTCGAAATGAATTTAGTGGAATCATTGAAAACTGGCGATCCAAATTATTTTTCACCTGGCGCATCAGCACCATTTAAGTCTATAGTGAATCCGGCCCTGATCCAAAGCTAAATATGAAGAAAATTATTTTTTTACGTTTGTAGCTGACACAAAACACCAACAATGTCAAAGTTGAAACGTCTCTCCCGAAAACCTGTAGTTACAGAAATTTCTTATATTTTTACAGGGAGAAACACTTTGATAAAAAGTTGTCGAATCATAAATCACCTTCTTTTCGCACTTGTTTTTTTTTCTTTGTAAATCGTTAAACTGTTTACCGATTCCAATAAAAACCTTTTGAACGTCACCGAGAAAAAGTTTTTTTAAGACGAGGTGTTTTAGTAAGAAATATTTACGCCGTTTTTGGTCTAGACGTATTGGATTGCGACAGGGATTTATGTTTTATAAATTATATGTAAATACTAAACGCACACAAAGGTATAGTTTCCGGCAAATAACTTGAGAATTTTCGTAATGGATGGGGGGCTGTTTGCACACACACACACACTTGTAAATCATTTTTTTATCGTATTTGTTTCACTCTTGTTATATTTTATAATATTTAGGATATATTTAATTTTTTAATTTCTTATACGCACTTTTATTATTTGGAATAGTAAATACACGTGTGCATAATATGTTTTACATTTTGTAACATGCACCAAAATTAAAATAAAAAAATGATATATTATGTATTTATTGGACAGCAAATACCGGTATTTTCAAAGCATAATAATAAGCTGATTCCTATAATGTCTATTCCTTTAATGGTACACAAAATAATGTGTATTACAAAGGTTTTCAACTGTTTATTGATTTGCCAGAATGTGTGAAGGAAGCATCTGGTCTTGCCGCATTTCGTCGCCTAGACGTTGAATACATAAAGGAAAAGTTCTTTTCAGATATTACCCCCTATTCAGTAACTATTTTAACTAAAATAGGAACGTACTAAAATTGTAGATTTTAGATTTACGGTCTTATTTCAGCGTTATAAAATATAAACTTGGACTTGGACGTACCTATATTGGCCGGAACGTTCTTAAAAAGTTACTTACTGAATTAGACAAATTTTGAATAGTTATAAAAATAATAAATTTTTTATAATTATTCATAAAACGTCTGATTCAGTAACTTTTTAAAAAGGTTCCGGCCAAAATAGGTACGATCCTATTCCACTTAGTCCAAGTTTATATTTTATAATGCTGAAATAAGACCGTAAATCTAAAATATACAATTTTAGAACATTCCTAATTTAGTTCCAATAGTTACTGAATACGGGGTATTTGTGCTTCCTTTTTAATCTTTGTGTAAATTGGAATATTTTCTTATTTTTTGTTGTTTTTATATAATTCATACTGTGTAAACTTTTTATTTTTTCAACTTGTAAATATGCTTATTGGTTATACTGGATGAAAGAAAATGCATTTATTTTTTACATCTACATAGAATATACATACACACATATTTCTTCTTATGAATCTTGCTTTTCATTCCCGAAGGTCGTGATCAGGGTCCATAATACCTACTATTGTATTAAATAAACTTGAGGCATAACGTTATTTGGTTTGACAAAGAAATTACTTTAAGGCAATAAATCCACTTGTTTTTATATTTGATTGGAAAAAAATTAAATAACAAATAAAACATATGTAAATCTTATAATTTGGTACGTTTCTCAATAAAGAATAAATCGTCATCATAAAAGAATATTCGATCATACATAAGACAATTTGGCGTTTGTTTTTCTTTATGTGCTAAAGCCACAATAATGCTGTAAAAGTATCACGTTTCTTAAGGAATTCCTTGCTTATTAAATACATCGCAATATACGGAACAAATTTTCATGATTAATGTCGGATTATGTGACCACAATAATAAGAGACGACCAAGAAATGGCGAGCCTTATTATATTATGCCTGTAATAATTTCAGATAATGAAATCGTCATGGAAAAAAAATCTTCAATAAATTACATAGACTTGAACTATGTATGAGCCATAGAGTAAGGAATCTAGTATGACTTAATATTTATGTGTCTCATTCTTTGACGGTTCTTTCTGCGGTTCGTCTACAAAGGGATTTATTGCAAATATTTACATTTACACACCGAGAGATGATGAAAATAAAATAATAATTTTGTTATAAATCAAGAAACAACATTTATTGACCGGAATTCTAACTTTTTAGTAGAAACTTTTTCTCAGTGAAAAAATACTTTGTTACAATGAATTGGTTGTCCCATGTGAATTGAATAATCCAAAATACAGGAGGAAAATAAAATCTCACATAGTTCAGCAATGAAGTTAACCAATGTTTTTTTAATTTCATTTATTTATAATGTAAATATGTTCAATATGCTATTTTTTTCTCATAAAATATGCTTTTTTTATATAGAATAATAAATAGATTTATGTTTTGGAGCAAGGTAAGGAGATTGTTTGGGCGACCATCTTTGTTTTTTACTGTAATGTTTGTTGTTATTACTGAATAGATATTGTCTAGAGAACACGCCGGCAAGTCCAGAAATTAGACTTGGCGTGACTCACAACCATTGTTCATTTTTTTTTGTAATAAATTATGTTTTTATTTTTCAATAAAAAAAAACATTCTGAATGCAGCCTTTTTAGGTGATATGAAAGTTGTGTGTGGGATGTACACGCATGTGTAGTGTTTCCTTTTATAAAATAATACACACCCGCACACTTATCGCTGGTTACTCCAAGTTATTGGATATGTCGTGATGTTATGAACAATTAATTGATTGAATTAATTTTGTTTCAGTCAGGGGTTATCAACTTTTGAATTTGTACTTTATTTTTCCATATATCTCAAAAAACCATACAAGCTAGAAACCTGAAAATTGGTATAATTATAGACAAATACAAAATCTAAGATTCTTTTTCAAAAAAAATCCAGAGTTTCTCGAACATTTTTTTTAAAGAAAAACATTTTTTTATGATAAATTCATGTGACTGCCTATATTTCCCAAGTTTTTAAAAATATCGAAAAAAGCCGAAACAGATAATTAGATAATATTATTTGATATAAAAAATATTAACATTGTAGTAGTACATCTCAAACTTTTTATAACAATTTTTATAATAATTGAATTTAGTGGCGGCATCGTTTCATACAATTTGTAAGGCAGTATACACTACACAATACCTCACTCATTACATTAGTTTATGTAATACCTAATTAACCTCCAAACGTACATACATACCATCATGCTGTTTTCATATTCTGGGTAGGAAAAACAGACTGACCTCCATACTATCCTATCCAGACATATGTACCTACCTACATGTTTCATATAGAAAACAAAGTATCTTACAATATTTATTAATTTGTGTTTAAGTGTTTATAGTTTGGTACGTATTCTTCAATTAAACATACTATCGCCATCGACAGTTGGATCTCATGTGTTACAAGCAACTAGTATAATAATAATTATGAAAAATAACGTTCATTGACGTGATTATAAAGGTTATGATTCCAGAAACTTTAATCAACTTATTTTCCCGTTAGTTCAAAATATAAATAAACAAATAGCTTAATGATGACCATTATCAAACATCAAATATTGAAATCAACGTTGATCTAGTTTCCTAGTAAACTCATTTGCATCAGAATTGCAATTTAAAGGGAGTTATCAACAAGGGTTGAAATTTATGGCATTAACGTTCAATGAATCACGCCATACTAAAATACATTACCATATTTCATTTCATATTTTCAACAAAAAGGGTATATTTGATTTTAAAAAATATAAATTCAAGTATTTTTGGGAATAATAACAACCCTATTATCAAAAAAATATTAAGATAACATTAAGTTAAGAAACTAGTTGTTACACAACTAGTTTCAAGAACTAGTTGTTACACAACTAGTTTCAAGAACTGGCGTTCTCTTCTTCAGGTGAGTTAATACTAATTTGGTGCGGTGCGCGACATAAATAATGACCCTATTTTTATTTTCGGTAAATGTCCCTATCTACGTTCCAAAGTATTTTAAAAAAAATGGTTCTATTTACTATTGTTATTAGAAATTTTTTTAGAAAACTTACCATTTTTTATTTTGCAATTCGCTAGAAGATCAGACATCAGATCTTTGTTTTTCTGAAAAAACAATAACAAGTTATGTAATTTTTATTTATTTATACATACACTGATAGACATTACAATAATAATTATTGAATCTGCAATGCCGCACTAGGCAAATAAACCTGTGCCGGGGACAGCGACACCTTATTAGTTGATACCAACATCAACCGTACATAAAAAAGTGATAATATTACAAATAACAAAAAATAAAATAAATAGGTATATATACATAAAAAAACATATCATAAAAAATGCACTAATATACTTAGAGCAAAATAAAAAAGTAGAAAAGTTCAGAATTATGCTGTGAATATGTGAACAATTGAAAATGACAATAACATTTATTAAAAAAAATTAACATTTTTAAACGGTGTGTAAAATAAAAAAAAATGCTTGTGATATAAGTGACGCAATAGGCCAAGACAGGAATCGATTGCTTCTGACGGATTAAAATTCCAGTGAACTAACCTGTCTGCCATCGACTCTACCGACCCGACATTATATTTTTGATGAATCATTTGACAAATGGTATCTAACTATTATTTTATATAATATAACCACGAAGTACCTCTTAATGATAATAAACCTTTTTAACAAATAAGAAACTTTATCTCAAAACTAAGAGCATTTTCTCAAAACTCTGTGTAAATAGCGAAGTAAAATATTTAAGTTTTGATTATTTATTCAACAATTAGATCGGTTACCGCACGAAACAAAATCAATTATGAATTATCTACATCTCTATGTACATTCACTTGGTAGATCTATAAAAAGACGAAGAATATTCAATCAAATAATTCAATGACGGAATTTCTCTCAACATCGCACAGCCTTCGAATCTCTGTGTTTCGTACTCGAAGGTCACGTAAGATTTTCATAATCTACCTTTATTGACAATTGATTAGGTGGGATAATATTAATATTAAATGCAGGTTCATAAGAGATTTTGTGTTTTTATTCTACATTTTTTATTTAAATACAAAGCATTATCATATATTCATATCCGTATTAGTTTTATATGGGTGATGGAAGAGCGGTTAGCGCGTTGGGTTTGTAATTCAGTGAAATCGAATCCTGCCACGACCGATTTCGTTCACCTATAGCACAAAAATTTACGCATAATAAAAGGAATGTATGAGGATGTATTTGTACTTGTTACTACAAGGAAATATTCATTTTTTTTTAATATATGATTGGTTTTTTTGATTATTTTTTCATGTAAAAATTAGAATCGACAGATCACACTTAATTGTACTCATATAATATCCCATTTTTCATACATTTTCTTCCACATGGTACAATTCTGTTATTTCATGACCAAAAAGTCTAACATGCTATTAAAACTAAATGTTGATAAATTCAGTAACATATGTGTCGTAAAATTATTTTATAAATCAAATAAATATCCCAGGAAGCAAATAGAAATAGATCAATTATTTAAATATACTGTAACCCTGCTTTAAATGTCCTATAAAAGGAAACCATTAAATTGATTTGAAAGGAAATTGTACGTGAAGGAAAGAAGTTTAATGCAGTGGAATGATGGAGTAGTACTTACATGCTCAAAGGATAGGTTCATAATATAGTTCAACCGTGAAAAGATTTATACGACGATCTTATAAAATGCATTTTATCTAAAGTGACTTTCTCTTAATGGATTATTCTCCACAATGAAACACTAAGTATGTTTAAAAGACCGAACGATCAATTAAACTGAACGAAATGTTATATTCATAAAACATTTAACAATAACGTATTAACAATAATTTTTAATAATTTACATAGTTGATAATTTCGTAAATTAGAAGAAATTGGCAAATGGAGATGAGCCCGCCAGAGTCCAATTGTTTTTTTACTCCTCACTAACCCAAGGGGATACAGTGGGGAGTAATGAATTCGCCAATTTTTAAGGTTATTATTTTTATTGCAGATTATCAACAAGTATCATGCTGAGATTGTATTCTGAAAGAATAATCACAATGCATCTGTGTGTGTAGCCGACGCAGCGCTTGGCAGCGTCGGCTACCAATTGTGGTGAAGTGTGGTGAAGGTTTCCTTTCGTGTCATGTGTCACCGTGGCACTGTTGGGTGGGAAACCCTCGCCACATGACTGACGGGCCCCCACGTTTGTGGCTGGACCTCTGTGGTAGTGGTATGTAATATTCTTGATGGTACATCTCGTTTTGTCCGACAAGCATCTGCTCCGGGGACAATAAGTACTACATTGTTCTAAAAGTTTCCCTATGGAGTGGGGTAGGAGACTGCGAAATCCTTTTAATGTGTGTGTGTGTGTGCTATGTGCTATGGACTGTGTGCTATGTATGGCGTATTAATTCTACTTTATCGTTTGTAGACTAAAGTACTCATTTGATTTTTTCAAATTTTGCAAATTCGTATTTCTAATACTCGCTTGAACCCTGAAGGATATCTGAATAGTGCTTATTATTTTTTTTAATGTCAAATATTTCAATGTGACCCCAAGCTCGGGAAACTTAAAATTAGATTTTTTTTTCAAATTGAGTACTTTACATCACTTATTAAAAATAGCATTGAATAATTATCATGTTTTCATTATAAAATATGTAATTCATAAATAATTTAACAAACTCATTTCATGAAAATGCTGAAAAATTTTCCACACAACATTTAAAAATATTGTGGAGTGACTTGGTAGTGAGGACTATAGCTTGGCCACAACCCACTCGTTTTTAAATTATGTACGAAAATATATATAATTAAAATGGTGAATAACCCCCTGTTTTTGGTCTAAGAGTAAAAAAGCGACATCTACAAACAAGTATTATTATTTCAATTAAATGAAAGTTTATTTGCTACAACATAAAATATGCCCTCGATATATGATATGCCCCCCTAGACAACGTGTCATTTAGCTCAATAAAAAAAACAAGAAAATATAGCTCAATGCATACATTGAGATATCTTTTTGTTTCTTTTCTTGATCTAAATGACACGTTGTATAGGGGGCTGTGTGTTGGTGTATACAATGAACAACTGTGATCTACGGATAAAGGATCATCTGTCGTCAATATGATAACAGCGCATTCTTCGATATTTTAGGGTTCCTGATAACCTCGAGATGTTAGTAGTAATGGAAAGCGTAGGTTAGGAAATCCAGAGGTCGTTCAAGCGTAGGTTAGGAAATCCAGAGGAAATCCATAGAATTTTGCTATAGCTATAGAAAGTGATTGAGATAGATGCAATCCTAAGTCACGAGACAAAGGACGAAGATATTTCTTTATTCGTGAAAGGTATATTTTTTATGCAATATTTATGAAACTTCGTAAGAACAACCAACATTTATAACATATTTATAGTTGATAGATACATACCTCCCATACAAGTCTAAAGTCGTGATGTTGAACTCTGAGCAGTTCACATGCAGATCTGGTGACGACGGTGGCTGCTCGTGGCTGTCCTCCAGTTGGTTCTCCAAAGGTAGCTCCCACGCCCAGGGTTAAAGGAGGAGTGGTTGCCACACTGCTTCCGCTCTGAAACAAAGATATTATTTCAAAATTTAGAAGTAAACAATCACAATTATTTGATAAAAATTCAAGTTCTTCGCATAAATGGAATAAACAATATAGAAATGCACAATCTCACGCATATGCAATCTCTACAACACTACATTCTCAACCGAGATAGATCAATTTGTTTTATTTATTTATTTATAAATACATACTAATATGCTATGGCCTAGGAATTTCTGTTTTAAGTTGGCCAATATTTATATAAATACAATTTATATGTCATTAAGTACCTACCTTAACGTAGTTTTTTTACAATAATAAAAAATATTTAAAAAGGAAAAAAATATGATAACAACAAAAATAATGACATACAGAATAATAAATTAACAACAAAGAAAGAAAAGAATATTTATACCCTAGAAGTTCAGATTAAAATGTGAGTGACTGTCCTCTCTGAAAGTTCACGGCCAACAGAAAGGAGCCACATCTTGGTTTTTTTAATAATTCAAGTTTGACTGTTTTCAAGTTAGCAGGCAATGAATCCTAGATTTTAGGTCCCAGAAAAACAAGATGTTTCTGTCCGTATGCAGATTTCGTTTTCCTTTTTTTAAGAATATGCTCTCGTTTATTTAACAGATTTTTAATTATCTTTTAGCCGTGTAGTGGTTAACCAGATGGTTACCAATTTAGCTAGTTGGGTGTGTGTGTACCCAATGCGAGTAAACCTAAAGTGTGGCTGTTTGGATAGACCAGTTTAGCCGTTTGCGAGTTTTAGGTTACTCTAAGAATTATCGGACTGTTGGCTTGACTCCGTAAAGTCCGATAATCGAAATAGAACTCCAAAAGGAATTGTAGTTTTGAACTAGAGTTTCTGAAAAGTTTCTCGATGTGACGTGACGGCGATTTATATTGAAGGGGTCACCAGGTCAATCTCTTGACCCCCTGAGTGAGCTACTCAGGTGTCTTCCGTCAGGTCACAATACAAGAAACTGAAGGTTCAGAAACTCTATAGAATAAGACAGAGGGAAACAGAAATATAGAGAGGAAATAAAAAAACGAATGGAATAAACTTACGTATTTTTGTTCTGCGCACGATTAAATTCACGATAGCAAATAAATACAAATAACATTAAATAGAGCACTTTTCAAGAATAAACAATAACGATGCGTAGGTCAATTAACGAAAGTGGAAGTCGAGTATGTAGAGCGAAGTCGAGAGTACCAGGTTGAGAATAACGAAGTGTTTAATTATGCTGTGAGTTTTGCTTATATACTCTCTGTTGACGATGTTTTAGAAAGTGACGGGGTGATCGACCCTTCCGGTTGCTGGGGAGTTTTAAGGGTAGATTTCTATTAATATTTTTTTATTGTTGTAAGTGAAACAATCAACGGTCGTGGCGAGTTCACCGACCTCCACTAATGAGATTTTCATTGATTTGTTTGTGAAGGCGAATTCTCGCCACAATCTCAATAGAGACGAAGTTGGAATATTTACTGTAGGAGAACCGGGAAATCAAGGCACCTACAGGGCTTACGACCTGTCATCGGCTGGTTTACGTGATCACTTTATGCGCTTGCGCAACGTTCACCAATTATGCCTTTTTAATGAGATCCCTATCAATTCAATTTTGAAAGTTCTATATATTGTAATACTGAAATTATTTTCGCTTGAAAATAAGCAATTTTTACTACAGCCATCTATGTGTGAAATTATAAACAAGATTCTTATTATTTTTATTTATTTTTGTTGTAACGCCATCTATTGAGAGAATTGTTTTTTTATAAATAATGAGAGCAACGATTCTTATACCTGAGGTGACAAATGCATTTTTCGCATAGAAGTCACCCCTGAATTGCGCCAGACTTATAAGGTCATTTTTTGTCTTATTTACCTACTTGTACCAATGTGTAAGTAATCGAATATTTTTATTGCATATCCGCAAACATTGGATTTTTTCCCTGTCGGTTGCGCAAGCGCATAAAGTGATCACGTAAACCAACCGATGACAGGTCGTAAGCCCTGTAGGTGCCTTGATTTCCCGGTTCTCCTACAGTAAATATTCCAACTTCGTCTCTATTGAGATAATTAAAAATCTGTTAAAAAATATCTTTTGACTCCCGATAAGGAAAAAAATCCAATGTTTGCGCATATGCAATTATAAAAATATTCTCGTTTATTCTTGTTTTATCAAAGTTGTGTCTGGTGTCTTGAAAGAGTTTCAGAGTATTAAAAACATAAATGTTTTTTTTTATATACACATTTGTAATAAATAAATTTGGAATGGTAAAATAAAACCAAAGTTTTCAGTTCTACTAATTAAAAAAAAAAATGTTGCAAACCCCTTAACCAGATATTATATAAACACCAACCACCTCTTGTTTTTACACACTTTGAAAATGGTCACTGGATGACCGAAACTAGTCAGTGTCATTAAATTAGTAGAACTGAAAACTTTGGTTTTATTTTACCATTCCAAATTTATTTATTATTTGAAATGGAGTTCTACCAAGAATTTTCAGTAGAAAAGTTACAAAAAAAAATAAAAAAAAATAAATGAAAAAATACACATTTGTCTAAAATAAAGGAGGGTAGGACAGAGGGACGCAGTTAATATCCCTCTATCCTACCCCCCTAATCTTTTATTACTCCCATAGTTTATAAAAATATTTTATTTGTCATTGTTTGCAAAATTTTTTTACCAATATTTGACTTCATACTATCAATCATTATCATTTTATCGTCTCTAAATCATACATCAAATAAGGCCGATATGAGTTTTTATATCGTAGTGCAATCAACTTTGAAGAACCGATTGCCTATAGGTTTTCTACCGGAGTTGTGTCTGGCTAATTTCCTGACCAGTCCTGTACAATTATTTGGCTATCTATGAAATAAAAAAAGAATGGACTGTGGCAGGGGGCTAAATTCTGCTAAGTACCCCATTACCATTCGACAATCGTTTTTACATCTCTGGTATGAACCTTTTCAGTAGTAAATAAATTATTTTTAAGCGGTGGTTTAGCTAATTGGTGCAAATAATACTGTGGAGAGTCTATTAATTATTAAATAGTTAATTAATGTTTTTTTAATAAATAGTAAAATAATGTATTGAAATAGTAATTAAAAGTAGTTTCTTTCTATTATTTCTAAGTAGTTCCAGAAAGACTGCATCTACACCTTGAGAAAAATGACATTTGATTTATTCTTTATGATTTTATTTCAGGAAGGCTGACCTCCTAACAAATAAAAAGGTTTAGTAAGGGTATTTAGGAAGAAGTTCAAAAGAAATATTAAATGTATTTTACTAATCAAATTCGATGACATTCATTTAAATGTGATTTTTCATATTTTTGAGATATATCCGTAAAAGTGTAATTTCTTAAAAATACGTTTTCTTGAAAATTGTAAGGGGACGTCGAGTTAAAAAATATTCCTTAATTTATTAGGATTACCGCAACCGAAATGATATCTTAAAAATATTATGTTAATAATTAAATTGAAATAAACATTTTTGATTAGGTACTAAACTTTGAAATACAAAATCAATCCATAAAATGGAAAATATTTATTTTTGCGATAGATTGTTATCTTTGATAATTCCCTTGTCTAAGGCCCCTTAAATTATTACAAAGAAATAATTTAAGGGGCCATATAAACCTAAACACCTCAATTTCAAATCAAATCCCTCAAATGTGTTAAACAGTGTGTTTCTAGAAAAAATAATATAAGTTTTTTCAACATTTCTCTAGTGAATGTTCGTCACACAATTTTAAAATTCAGCCTAAATTCCCATAAAAAGATTATTAAAAATATCCTTTTTTTATAGCATTTTTTTTAAATTACTCCATAACTATGTGTCGTAGAGAAATAAATCTTTTATATGATGAAAGAGTGCATAAATAAAGTTTTCTCATTTCAACTTAGGTTTGTTCTTAAAATGCAAAAAATCAACAACTTTGCGGTTTCCGATAATTTAAATCACGTATAAACCTGTTTTAACGCACGCGATAGCTACCCTTACTAACGCGTAACTTCATATTGCATTGGGCGGCTTTAATATATCATGTTTTCAGTCACTAAGTTTAGCGTTATATGTCCTCTTAAGGAAATACAGTGATTTAAAAAAAATCAGTATATGAAGACATACGTTTAATCTAATTTGGAGGGATTTTGTTGAAATATTTTTAGACTGATTAGTCAAACAAACGAAATGTTTAAATTTTAATACTAAGTATGATAATATGTTTTAAATAAGAGTTTATTTGAATAGATGTTAATATTATAAAATTATTTTAATAATCATTAAATCGACTTAGATCTGTTCTCAGAATCATTGATTATAAGAACGCTATAAAAGTTAAAAGAATTAATATATTACTTAGAGATAAGTTAAATTTAATTTATTATAACTAAAATGAAAATTCATAAAATCTTCAGTCCCCGCTTATTGTTTGAATGTTTTGATAGTATTTGTCTGTATACGTATACATTCATTATAGTTTCCTTTTAATATTAAATCATCCTTTGAAGTTTGTAAGTCCTTATCTAATTTTACATTCAAATCCGAATTACTTTTAATATTGGGTAGGTAGGTATACCTTCGTAGCCATTCGTATTATTAATAAACGAAAACTTGATACCAAGTTGTAACGGTCTTCATGGTTATACATATACATTAGATAGACTCGAAAGTAGATTAAAATATTTTATTATACGTCTATTTTTTATAGAATACCTACATAAAATTTCAGAAACCATAAAATTTCTCCAGGTATCAAATTTCATATAACACATAAGATGGATAAACTTACGAGAATGATCAATGTATAACAGGTATAAATAATACTAACTTCTGAGAATTTATTAAACCTTATTAAAAACCCAAAAAATGGAGGTCTGATACGAGTGAAAACAGATAAAATATCCAAGAGTGGAATGAAGAAGAATAAGACGTATTAAAAAAACTATTGCGGCGACATTGATTGACCCATGCACTGCAACAATTATTCATGATCTACTGTGTCCCTCCGGTTTGAGGTTATCATCTCAACAGCAATTTGGTTTCTTGGACGGATCAAACTATACTGCTAATTTGAATTTCCCCATGTACCAGGGGCCTTATTCCCATTCACGTGTAATATTTTGCGATAAGTTCCACCAATCTTTACGTATCACAGAATGTAAATTAAAAGTTACGTATCAGGAGCTGTCATTCGTAACTATAATCTGTGAAACGAACGAATGTGTGTACGCATCGCTTCATGTCTTTACACAAAACTTAACACCACTTCGATATTCCGCATAAAATATTGCGAATAAATTCACTTGTCAAATTTCATACATTCGACTAAGCCATATATCCGACTCGTGTTTTTTTTGTGAATTGGGTTTTTGTATTGTTTTTTACTTGTCCTTTGCATAAATTGCTCGAGAATCAAGCGGGTTTACGGATTACATTCGCACGGTATCAGCGAGTACTTCAAAAGCATCGGACCTTCCCAGAAGACTTAAGTTTAAAAGTCATAATGCTTAAGTTTAATTAAAAATCATCAAAAACGGATAGAAATTGGGATGTCAGGCAGACGATTCTTTCCTCTGAGAACAGGCCGGTACCCGAAATTTAAAATGCCGTGATAAATATTTGAACTTAAATCTTTCATAATCACCAGAAATCCTTAAAAATTTGGGTGTGCAATTAGTTTTATAACTAACCTTCGCATGAAATGATATCGTTCACAAATTTCTTTGTTTAATGACCTTCATTATCTTTGGACACAGAAAACGGACACAGATAACCTTTGAATAAAAAAGCGATAATCAATAAAGACATCAATATAGCAAAGGAATAACCTGTATGAGACGAGATTTGGAGATTTTACATATTATGTCAGGAGATGACAACTTAGTACTTAATCCCTCCATAGGGAAACCGCACGACATAAAACAATTTTACTCTAAACACCTATTGCATATTGGACAGGTATTTAATTAGGTGAATACTAACACGAACCCAATTACAAGTTGCCACACATTGAATAGGTCGATAATTTGTATGTAATAATAATATTCGTTTATTATGCAAAAAAAAAAAATATTTTACCGATATAGAAAAGTTTGAAAATTAATCTATAAAGGAAAATTCAATATTATTACCCCATTGAACAGTGTGGACACTTGTGAATATAATATATAGTTTTGTAAATTTTACTAATAGAATAATAAAACTATAGAATACTCATTCCCATACAATACCTCGCTGAAAAAGACGTTTTATTGGCCGGCTCGTGTCAATATATGTACATATGTATGACTCTGCTGGTAGACATTGTTCGTATGGTACTACTCGTTATGACTGCGTAAATAATTTTGCAAGCAGTTAAAAAAATCCCTATTTGGAGAACGTATCACACAGACGGCCAAATGATTACTGAATGTTCGTATCAAAATGTTGACCAAATTAGTAAACATAAAGCGGTCACTTTTACTGCAGGCTAAAGAGTATTCTATACTTTTATTATTCTATGATTTTACTATAAAGTTTGTTATTTGACGTATTTTCCTACTAATCAATATATCGATTTAACTTCAATATACCGATAAACAAATGTGGTTTTGTAATACCAGTTTGTAAAATAAACAGATTTGTAATTAGGTACACATTACCAAACATTTATTTTATAGACAAATTCAATTTAAATATAATGGAATCCTTTTGAAAGTACTCTTATGTAGGAAATTTAAGCGGGTTAGTAATTAATCGTATTAATATAAATTATATTGATGAATAATTCTGAACTTCAGACGTAATTGAATATGTGAGATGTTTCTCGTTATAGATTAGTCTATTATTCCCCCATCCCCGTCCTGTCTATTTGCTGATTAGAGCTTTTAACAAATTAGTAAAAAATACATTGAGATCCCAAAAAGTGTAAGTTATCCTTTTAAATACTCTATCAACAATATTTACTTATGGGTAGAAAAGAGTTGAGTTTTTTTTTTATTTTACGATAAAAAACATTGCATTATTTTAACTTCCAAAAGACAAAGATACACAAAAACGATACAAATAAAATATAAACTTTAAAATTGTAATTTGTATCAATGATGATTTGCATGTATTATTTATGGTACGAGAATTTCGTTACCTCGAAACAGAACATTAATAAAAACGTAACGAAAAATTACATTTTGTAGATTTTCGTATCTAATCTGTGAAGCCCCTGGAGTTTATGTTGTTTTGTTAGTTTAAGGAAGGGTGAGAACTGAAATTCACCTTAAAAATATTTGATTACGGACGTCGACGTCGGCGTCGCGTCACCTACCCCAAATAACCTCGCTTGAAAAACTTTTCAACGTCGCATCGTGAACTTACATACCTGAACTAAATTGCTACTCAAGTTCTCCTAAATTATAAATTTATATATAGAAGAACCCACTGAATTAATTCGATAGAGGAAAACTCATTTTTCATTCTGTCTTTCCACATCATTTGTATACCATTATATTTAATGAAATAGTTAAAAGAGACACAATATTAATATTCAATAAATTGAATTAGCTAGCAGTTATATGTCAGTGATTTGGAGGAACAAACCCATGCTAATAGAAAGTAAAGTTTGAACGTATAGAAATTGTGTTTTTTACAACATAACATATGATCTAGGACCCAAGACGAAATTTCTCAGCAAATCCGTATTAAATTCAAGAATATCGGTTCTCCACTTCCCAAGACCGTTCAACTACAAATCGAGAATACAAGGAAGTAGAAGTAAAACATATTTTCAAAATATGAGAATCTTTGACAGTATCGGGAAATCAAAAAGACAACAGTGAATTTGTGAATTTCCTAAGCGTAAGTATATAGATTTGTGTTGTATCAGGTTGGTATCGTAAGCATATAATAACGTGTGAAGACACTTGTGAAAGAAGTTCTATTGATCAATTTATTCAATTGTTTGATCGTAGGTATTTGAAAGACAACTTGTAAAGTAGATTGAACATTTAAAGAGTTGCATATAGGCATATAATGGTTTTTATTTCCTGTCGGGAGTCAATTTTATCTGATGGTATGAAATCCAATGTTTGCGTTTGTGCCAATATAAAAATATTCGATCATAAACACATTGGTACAAACAATTAAACAAGCCAAAAATGAACTTATAATTCTAGCGCGGTTCAGGTGAAAAATCTGTGCGAAAGCATTGTCACCTCATGTATAAAAACTGTTGCTTTTATTGTTTACAAAAAACTATTTCTCAATAGATGGAATTAAAAAACAGTTACTTCATAGGTGGCGATGGTATTTTTAGATTATTTTCAAACCAGTAGATTTTCATGAATATAAAATGATGGTAGAATTTTCCAAAAATTGGATTGATATGGAATTTAATAAGAGTCCATACTTGGTGAACGTTGTGCAAGTGCATACAGTGATCACGTAAACCAGCCGATGTCAGCTCTGTAGATGCCTTGAATTCCAGGTTCCCCTATAATAATTATTATAATCCAACTTCGTCTCAAAAATTACAAAGTAAGTTTCAACGGTCAAATTGTGATTAGGTATTTGTTTCAAAATAAATTATTAAAAATATTTCCCTTTTAAAAAACTGTCGAGAAACAATTTAGAAGTAGGCTATGAACAAAAAAAATTACTTTGCGGTAAAACCGTTACTATATGTATTTCTAAGCCCAGGAAACATTATTTCCTGCATTTCCTTTCCTTGCCTCTCATCTTTTCATACATTAAGAATTATTAGAATTTCGTGACTACTTTATCATTTATTGCTTTCCTCCTATCACGTCTCTCGAATAATTATATGAATAAAACGACTATCAAAACTAAAATAAGTCAGACTTAGTATAGAAATAAACAAAGATAGTTGATTTTTCAAAAATATTTCAAATTTTTCTTGAAGTTGTCCCAATATAGTTGAATTAAACTCAACGATTTGTATTATTTTTTGTTTATGTTTGTAACCCCGACGCTAGAAGATGGAAAGCATTCTTTTTATTTTTCTGTATAAAAGAGAATCAACAATTTTTGATGCAATGTTATGTTAAAACAGTTGCAACAGTTATGTTATGTTGGAACAGTTGCAACAGTTATGTTATATTGAAACAGTCAAAAAAGTTATGTTATATTGGAACAGTCGCAACAGTTACATATGTTATGTTGGAACTTTTTCAACAGTTATGTAATGTTGGAACAGTTGTTATATTGTTATGTTGATAACTGTTATGGAATTTTTATTGGCACCTGACGCGATTTGATTTTTTTTAATGAGATTATCAAGATTAATAAATCAATATAGTTTACAATGGAAATCGGCGGAATGCATATTTATTTTTAAATCTAACTATGAATATTAAACTGCTTTGATATTTATCGATAACAAATATTTAGTGTTAATATTTTACACATTGCTAGCAGCCATCATATACCACATACATTTAGGTTTAATAATAAGAGTTTTAAGTTTGGGGTTACAAGAGTTAGCTTTATTTCATTTATTAATACATGCTTTTTTAGGGCTTTATTGTTTTTATGTGCGGGAGTTATTATTCATAATTTTAAAAATTTTCAAGATATTTGTTAGGGAAATAAGTCTAAAAGATTATTAAATAAAAATAGTGAGAAAAGGGAGATAAAGATAAGAGTTGATCTATTAAATGAATTCAATCCTCTTAGTATTTTAAATTCTTTATGTAAAGTATTAATGATTAGATTTCATCAGTCTTTCATTCTTTAATTCATCGTTTTTTATGTGTTGCTTTGAGTAGAGATAGTTTCAATAAATAATTAAATGTCATTAAAAATTTAGCTGTTAAAAATAGTAACACTTCAAAAATGGTTGATTCACTTTTATAAAGAAAAAAATATAAAATAAAATTCCAATTTTTAGCTCCAGGGATACAAACATTTACAAAAAATAATAAAGACCATTGTTTCAAACAGTTATTTATTAAAAGTAATTTAACTTATGGACAAGGAAATATTTTTATTCTTAAAATTTTGTTGAAAGCTTCACTTATTTATAATTATTAAACATTATCTCCAGCGAATCCCGAAACTATTGCTCGGGAGTCAGATATCTTACCAACTGAGCTAAAAAACTTACAAAAAAATTTAAAGTGATTACATCAAGTTTAACGATTTTAACAAAATTATGAAGAAACGTTACATAAACTAATACACCTATGCCCCGAAAAGTTAATAATGAGCGCAGGATATTATTGATAAATCGTATATTTAATAATGAAAATTCATACCTACAAATTTTCAAGGTGTTAAAATAATTTATATTTATTTTGCTATCGCACTGTCTATTTCGAGTGGAAATTAAAGCAGTTTATCATCTTGAAATATAATTTTCTGTTTTGAAACAAGGCCAAAGATTGTTGAATAACCGTAAAATATTATTTTTAAGACCTATTATTTATATTATTGAGTGGTAGTAATTAAAACATATTATCAATATTAAAACATGTTCATAAATGATCTGAAATATAGGTGTGTCGTTAAATTTCATATATAATAAAAAAGATAAATTAGGTAGAACATAAAAAATAAAAACAGTAAAAAGGTTGTAATTATAACGGTTAACAAATAATAAGATATTTTGTATATATACAGAATGAAATATTTATTGTATAGGATACAACGTAATAGTAAATAAAAAATAAAAACAGTAAAATGAGAATTCAATAAGTAAAAAAAAAATAAAAAAAACACAACAAGTATAATAAATGAAATATGCTTTAAATATACATAGGATAAAAAAGGTAAATATAGGATAGAAGATAAACAAGTATATTAGGTGTAAAGCAATATCTGGTGCAGAGCATCGATTGGTTTGCTACAGATCGATAAACATTTTCGATTCATAATATTGAACGGATTAACTGTACTTCTTTCCTTCTTTTGTTCCCTAAGGTTCCCGTGGAACCTTAGGAAACAAAAGAAGGAAAGATATTAGATGTGAAAACCTATATTAATTTATCATAAAATTTCTATCCAATTTCAATAAATACATGTGAATTATCTGTTACTCTGAATATGCGGTAATCTAATGAAGCTTACATCAATAATGTATCAAGTCTTAGTTCGTCAAACACGCCACATATTACAGTATATGAGGTCGTTTAGAAGATCCTCATTATTTGTAGGCCGTCCTTCAAATTAGGTACCTTGGCTGTCTTATTAAATATGCAAATGCGGAGAAGCTAACATAAATAAGAAACAGCCGACGCCTTCCATCAAGCAGCACATTCATATAAAAAAACACGAAAAAAACATTTTCTCTGTACGAAAAAGCAACCCTCAAGGAAAACGTGTACATGATCAAAAACGTCGTAAATTTTACTTTTAAGAAGACTATATTCATTTCCATAAAAGTATAGCCTAACTCACATAAAAATAGCGAACCATAAACATAAGCACTTAACTATCGCAAAAAATGATTATGAAAAGTTTTTAGTGCATAAAATAATGTGGCGGATTTTATGCATGTAAGAGACTTCAACAAGTCAACCACTTTACTTATTTTAAATTAAATAAATATATTTATGAATAACCAAGTCAATCAATTTTTTAATGGGAAACCAGTTAAAAATATCTATACGATAAATCCAATCACGGATAGTAAGCGAGTTTTATAAAGGTTTTGAATTAGCTACTATTAAAATATCTAAGTATATACATTATACATACATCATACTTTAATATTAAAAAAAAATGTATAACGGAATTTTAAAAGAAAACGTCTTGTAAAATAACATCAAATGTAAAATATGATGTTAATTCAGGAATATTTTTTTAAATACATGTGATGCATACATATTCGGAAAACCCAATCTGCGTATAACATAGAATTATAATGTACAGAAGCCGCGTGTAGTACAAATTTCGAATTCAAATGTATGCCAAGTTTTTTTACATGAATGTGTGAGGCGGTAGATCGGTTGGTCTACGTATTATGTAGGTGTGCGTATCGGTAGGTGTACGTATACTAGAAATTCGTCTGTTTCAGCGTAGTTTTAGTTGGCATACATTCATTGCGCTGACTAGGTATCTGTATCATAATATATAATCTAAGGCGTATAAATAGATTTATAAAATACAGTACTTTTTTAATATTTTGTTACTAAGTGCGGTTAATACTCCTATGTTTTAAAAAATATATTTATAACACAAATATCTTACAAATATGGTTGTTCCATATGTGTATTTTTTCGTACACACGTTAGGGGCGCAGATAAATTAAAGATATCTAGGAGCCAATGTTATAAATGCTTATATCTCTAATAATACTGTTTTTTTTTAAAACAAATATTGTAGATACCTCATTGTTACAATTATTTGTGTATTTTTACTGCATTAGTAGATAAGAAACCGAAATAAATATTAACCTTAAATTTTCTGAAAATGTTTATCCAGAGTAGATACATTGTAGTAGAGTTGATCCAATCAGACTAAACATTACTTCATTAGTGTTTTATATAAATTTAAAATTTTAATTATAAACTCAATAAAAAAAATCATTTATCAACTTTTACATATTTATATTCACAACAAACAAGGTAAAGAACAATTTGTTGTAAATTCATAGAAAATATATCCTTTTTAAAATTCAGAACAGGTATTTTTATCTACGTTTAAAAGATAAACATCGTTAAAAAGTACTTTATTTTGTGATCCATAGCCATTCTTAAAACACTAGCCATGATATAATAACATTAGACAACCTCTTAATGCAGGCCATGTAACAACATTATTAAAAAATAACACTGTTCAAAAACGTATCCAAATTCATTAACCTACTTGAAGAGTATTAATCTTGATTTATCGTACATATCTATTTTAATTTAAAAATTGCTTTTATGGCGACTAACAGGCACTATGTATGTCAAATATTATAAACTCACAGCCAAGATTACAGTTATATTAAGATCAGCTTCAGACTAGCAATCTTTGAGGTTAAATTCATTGAATAATAATATTAATTTATACAACAATTAATGACCATTTCATACTAAACGTTGACATTTCATGATTAAATGTAGAAAAAAATTAAAATTGGATTGTTATCCTGATTTATACATTTTTAAGATTAAGGCGAGATAATAACGTATTAAGAACGTGTCATGAGTAGCCTCCCTGAATTCTTATGGTGTTTTGCATCTCACAGATCCAGACTATAAACTCAATTTAAAACTGTGTCTCCATTGAGAATCGAATCCGGGACTTTCCAGCTCAGGTGTCAGATATTGAACCAACTGAACTACTAAAGTCGACATCTTATCGTTATGATATTATCTTGCGAAAAATCCATAGCATAGTTAGTGTTGAATTACAATATTTTTAAATAAACTTGTATTAAGCTACTTTTAAACGTAGAAACAGAATTCAGCTGATTAATTTTTGAAAAACAAAAAAAAAATATTACAGTTTCAATTTATTCACGGTAAATTGAATGTGAAATAAAATACTTTTGATCTAAAAACGTTTCAATAAATATTTTTAGGATTCTATTTTACATATAAAAGGGATATCAGCAAACGATTTTATTAGGGTTCACATACATATATTTGCTTTTTTACGTGTTTGAAATGTATTACAAACATGGTATAGAAAGTAATAAATCGCATTTATAGATTCCACCAAACTTTTTGTTCCTTTTCGGCGTGGTGGGGGACAGTTTGCACATATATCGACCAAGCTAAGATACACAAATTAAAAAATACAACAGGCATTAAACATCTTACATAGGTACCAAGTTCACCAATGAGGTTCACCACCCATTCTGAATGTATCCTTATTCAGGTAAGAGGAGACTGGCGCATGTGTAGTGCTTTCTTTTATAAGGTAATGCACACCCGCATACCTGTTGTTGGTTATCCAACATTATGTAGAGTTTAGGTATTGTGTGGGTACACGTGTTGTTCACTCACTGTATATTGTACACATATTTTATTCTTACAACAATATTTGTAATAAATATGATGTTGGCTAACTGAAACATTAATTAGAAACGTAATCCTAGTGATGAACAAAAGTCTTGCAGTCTTGGTCTTGCAAGACCAAAATCAAGACCGCGTGTGTCGCTGCAAAACCCAAGACCAGAGGATGCAAGACCAAGACCATTATTCGCAAACCCAAGGGTCTGGCGGTCTCGAAAAATTTTGTAAACTTAATTATTTTAAATTATAAAGTTAGAAATTAACTACATACTTTCGACATAATACTATAAATTTGTATTTTTTATTTATTTGTAATTGGTCATCTTTAACAGAAAAATAATAAATGTTTTTTTTTTGTAAAAGTTTTAAGAGAAGCAAGACTCGCAAGACCAAGGCCAAGACTGCGTATACAAGACCAAGTCTCGATCGAGTATGTAGGTATGCAGGACCAAGACCAAGACTATAATATATATTAATGCAAGACCAAGGCTGGGAGTGCAAGACCAAGACCTAGCACAACATCGTACCTACGGCGGATGTACATAGATTAGTGTACCTAGTGTAGGATATTTTGAAGTATAACCAAGAGATGGCAGGATTATATAGGCCGGATGTTGGTTATAAACAACGGAGAGAAGTTTCCCCTCAATGTTGTATCATTTTCTTGATAATTCTATAATGTTTCAAAGCGATGTTTTGTATTTTGTCATCCATAAACCAATGTATGTACAGTAAGTATGCAGATACCTATGTACCTACATTCAAAACCATTACATGCTGTTTTACTTCCGGAACAGGTTAGGTTAATCATAGCAATAGGCTTTCTATTGACATTTCAAATCCGATTTTAATTTATTTAATTTTATTTGGGAATATAAACAGTTTTGAATAAAAAAACATGACAGGTAAAAGTAGACCAGTTAAAAATATTCCATTGATTAATCTATAGAAATAATTTGACAAATGACGAGATGGGTGGTGGCAGAGCGGTTAGCGCTCTGGGCTAGCAACCCAGAGGTCGCGAGTTCGAATCCTGCCACGACCGATTTCCATTCACCTATAGTACAAGCATTAATGCTTAGTTTAGGGAATGTATAAGGATGTATATGTACTTGTTATACAAGGACATATACATCCTCATTCTTAAAAAAAAAAAAAAAATACCTAATATGCACTTTGGTGAAGGGTGGTGTCAAGGGAAGACAGGGAGGAAATAAGAATAATGAATAAGGAGGAGTGGAAAGGAGTTTAAGTCATCTGTTGAGTGTGCATGTGAAATGGTATTACTTGTTCGATCGCTTGTACAGTTGAATTGAAAATTTCAATCTGATTAAAGTTTAAGTTGAAGGAGTTTGTTGATTTATATATGAATGAGTGCTTTTTCGAGTTAGTATTGCATCGAGGAAGATAAAAGATAAAATTTTTTTTTTTTGCCTTCGGATGAATAAAAGGACGCTAGATAGCCTAGATAGGAATGTTTTAATCGTAATAGTAGATAATTTGAATGTTATTTTTTAGAGAAAATTATTGGGTATTGAACGTAACACGTTTGAACTTTAGCTGAAACTTATCGAGTCTTCTTCTTGCCGTTTTTGGGGGTTTCACTCAAGTAAAAATGTTTTCGCCAAATACGCCTAATAATTTGTTTTTATTGATGATTGTTGTGACAGACAACAAACTAACGATTCGCTTTTTAATTTTTTTTCGTCGCTTAGGTGCTGAATACATAAAACAAAAGTTTTTTTTTAAATCGTGTGTTTCTAATGTTTATATATTATGTTCTAAGATTCTATAATATCTGTTTTACTTGTTTTTATACTACATTATTATATTATTGTTTTTTTCGTGTTGTTTGATGTCTTCTATTGCAGTAGTGTGTTTTCCTTTTGTTTTTATTTTGTGTTTTATTGTTATTGATAGGTACGTGTCTTTTTTGGGTGTTCATTTAGTCATCCGATGTTGATTTGTTTATATTTTTGTTTATACTAGATGTAAGAAATTGTATTTTTTTACATCTAAATAAAATATATACAATACAATACAATATACTATGAAAGCATGAGAAACAAGTGTGAAGTAATGATTATAGATGCATTTTCTGTCTATTATTTTTTTTATTAAATGAGCTATTCATATTCTTTAAAGGTGCCGCATATTGAATTCTGTCTTCTTTTTTTCTAAGGAATACAAGTGAAATGTAAAGAGATCTTTCTGGTACAGCGCGAAAAATTGCGATTATTTTGATAGTCCACTACAACAGAATTATAAAAGATGAAATAAGTCACGGTTTTTGTTGTTGCAAGAGTTTAATGATAGTCAAAAGAAAGCTGATGCAGTAGCTAGAAAAATGACCCTTAGTAACCACCGATTATCATTACAGATTGCAGATAGGTATTAAATATCTACTGACAGGTGACTGCGGCCTTGGAGAGCAGAACTGGGTTCGCTTTTATCCACCATGGTCGGCAAGGCTACCGACTTTGTAAGGACGTTAATGTCATAATTTGATCCGAATTGAAATAGAATACGCAAAAGGTTATCTCTCGGGGTGATTACTTAAAGTTTTAGAAAAATCTTTTGAATTCCTAGAAGGTAGAGTTTTGGAGTAGTTATACCTGAATTAGAGTTTCAAACATATCTCTCGTAAAAATAATAAAATATTGTTTGTTTTCTTTTATGAATAAAATAAAACATATTAGTACCTATTTAATATGAATCAATTTGTCATTATTTAGTGTAGTGAGATAGAGATTGTAAATTGAAACATATACCTATATGTTTTTTTTGACAATTTTTTAACACCTCAAAAGAGACGAATTTTGAATATTTTAGGAGATCCGGAAATCAAGGCACCTACAGAGATAACGATTTGTCATCGGCTAGTTTACGTGATTACTTTATGCGCTTGCTCAATGTTCACCAATTAGTTTTTGTTGAGTTGAGTATTTTTAAAATTTTATATATATTAATCTTGAAAATCTTTTCGATTGAGAATAAGCTTAAACACTATCGCCATCTATGAAGTGACGAAGAAATGATTTTGTGAATGTTTGTTTACTTCTTGTATATACAATATTATGTCATTGTGCCACAGCGTATCTATTCTTTAGAATTAACATTGTATTTTGTCCTCATATTTCTTGAAACCATCCATAAATATCGTGTATCAAATAAAATTGTTCATCTTGTGAGGAATATTAAATTTGTTACTGATTTGTAAAATAAATTATCAACTCGTATTTTATGAAGGTGATCATCAGTCTCGAAGTGAGAATTTAACTACAAACTTAATCAGCAATATGACCTTCAATTTTTTTATTTAAAAAACAATAAACTGTGGCTATCTTTATATCTATTTCCAATTCACATAATATTTCAAACAAAATATGGATGTTTTTGTCATATAGCAAATCTCTGTTTTTTAAAGATTGTTTTATCGTTTGAAAAATACATAAAATTGTATTCAAAATGTTAATCATTGCACAGGGGATATTCTGCGAAAAAGTTTATTCAAAAAATCCGTGTGGTTATTTTCCTCGTTTACGACGTAAATAAATATGTAATTGAGGAAGAAAATTGAAAATCCCTAAATAAACACCACAGAAATGTTATTTATAAAACCCGCCACACTGTGTACGCAACACGTTTTTGTTTACCAATACTTTATCAGAGTTTTGTATTGACAGTTGCTTAATATAGTTTATTTTAAACACAAAACATTTGTGACAAAATAGTTTACATTTTTTGTTTTTGATAAAATACACAAAGAAAACCATGTTTTAGTGCTAGCGATAAATAAAGCGGATTCCAACAAAAAGAGAATTATGTGAATGTAAGCAGAGGTTTAAAATGAAAAAATATTTATTTGCGGTCATATATATGTATTAAATTAAGTGTGTGAAGATATGGATTCAAAATATTGTAAAACTGATTAAGTAGAACAAAGGGTCGTATTACAAGAGTTATTTGAGATAAATGTAAGAAAAAGGTAAGGTCCGTACTGCGAGAATACTGCTTATGGGACCTCAAGAGTGTTTGTTAATCGGTAAATACTAATGTTTATAAAAATAATTACAAAAGAGTGTTTGTTAATCGGTAAATACTAATGTACATAAAAATGATATTGAAGCTTTCTAACATATTATTTATATGTATATGTGATGAATATATTTGCAATGAAACATATAGAAGTATATAGGTACTATAGGTTTTTTTTTTTTGAAGTAGAGATTGAGTATGAAAGCAAGGAAAATCACAGAGACATTCTTTCAGGGATTATGACATGTCATCGGCTGGCTTTAGTAATCACTTTACGCAATTGCAACATTGGCCAATTTTGAATGCCTTTTTATAGTGAGTTTTTCCTTGTGAAAGCTGTTATTTTGGAAGATTATTTATTTTTCAAGGTAAAACCATTCGTATAGGTGTTCTTAGCTGTCCATATATAGGACGGAGCACAAACTAAGATAATATGTTATTGAAAAAGAGATCTGTCGAAAATATATCGTACATAGTATATAATATGTACTTTTATATATTTCATTGCTCCCATATTATACCTAGCATTCGTTTATTGCAAAATATATCTCCATCACATTGTAAACGTTTGATAGTGTGTAATGTCCAAAAGAAACATTGCTAAATTGAAAAATATAAAAACGCCTGATTTCCGACAATCTGTATAGACTTGGGGATTTATTACCTAGAGAACGTCATAATTTGTCAGATTCGCAGTGTCATCTGTGATGGAAATACCCGAAGCTGCCGATAGGCCGCTCGAGATATGACATTGAACAATTGTAAAAATTGAATTTGGTGACGACATCTTTTCATACAAAATGTATTGCAGAATAATCTATATCTACATAATATCTACGGGGACTTATAGTTTTATACTAAATCTTCATATATACATACATATCTACCATCAAGCTGTTTACACATTCGGGCTGAGGAAAAAAGGACTGATCTCCAAACTATCCTATCCTGACATACATGTTTGTATAGAAAACTAAATAATATCTTAAAATATTCAATAATTTGGATTCAAGGGTTTAAATATAATTTGTTACGTATTTTTTTGACAAACTTTTTAACATCTCAATAGAGACGAACCTGGAATATTATAGAAGAACCAGGAACTCAAGGCCTTACGATCTGTCATCGGCTGGTTTACTTGATCACTTTATGCGCTTGCGCAACGTTCACCAATTATGCCTTCTTGTGGAGTTCCCTTATCAATGCAAATTTAGAAGTTCTACAAGGTGAGCCAAAAGAAGTCATCCGACGTTGTTTGGCTCTTATTTTTTTCTAAATGAAAAACTTCGATTCTGTTTTTTAATTATGTTTATTAGAAGAAAAAAATTTTTTTCGTTTAAAAAAAATCTCAATTTTTTAATGAGAGCCAAACAACATCGGATGACTACTTTTGGCCCAGATGGCTTCTTTTGGCCCACCTTGTAGAGTTGTAGGTATATGTCGCTACTCCCACCACCACCCGCTCCGCATATGGGGACTGTCAACGGCCCCTTCGCAGAACGCTAGAATGAACAACAAAAAAAAACAATACATAGCACGAAGAGTAGCTCATGGAGCCCTCAAGATTAGCAAACTCGGCACCATGGTGCAAAAAGAACAATCAACAAGTGCGAATTGAGATTCACACCTGTGGACTGTCGGCGACTTCAGATCCATATATATATATATATATATATATATATATATATATATATATATATATATATATATATATATATATATATATATATATATATATATATATATATATATATATATATATATATATATATATATATATATATATATATATATATATATATATATATATATATATATATATATATATATATATATATATATATATATATATATATATATATATATATATATATATATATATATATATATATATATATATATATATATATATATATATATATATATATATATATATATATATATATATATATATATATATATATATATATATATATATATATATATATATATATATATATATATATATATATATATATATATATATATATATATATATATATATATATATATATATATATATATATATATATATATATATATATATATATATATATATATATATATATATATATATATATATATATATATATATATATATATATATATATATATATATATATATATATATATATATATATATTTGAATAATGAGTAACAAATAACCGGAAAATATGACATTATTACTATTGCCACCTATAAATTAACGAAGAAACCCTTTTGTAACGCCATCTATTGAGAGATTGGTGGGGACAGGTCATGGGTCCTGTAGGTGCCTTGATTTCCTGGTTCTATAATATTCCAGCTTCGTCTCTATTGAGATTTTAAAAAGTTTGACCAAGAAATAGCATATGACTCCCGACGGGGAAAAATTCCAATGTTTGCATACATGCAATTAAAAAAATATTCGATTTGGTACATATTCTTCAACTTTACATACTATTGCCATCGACAGTTGAATATCGTGACATGTGTTACGTGCATTCAGTTTATTTATTTCATTTTGATGTTTATTTATAAACCTAGGAAAATACAGCAATCTGGTTTTCCCCGTCCAGAATGGTCAAGAATTTTTTTAAATCATATTACTTTACTACCTTCCATTAATGAAAATTCTCCTCGGGGAGTCATTAAGGATGCTTGGATAGGCATAAAAAGACAAACTCTTTTAATTCAGTCTGACGATCAAAAGGCATTCAGAAAAAGAAATATTTCGTGAATTAACAAAAGAAAGTATAAGGTACCTAATATGCAGGTATATTATAATGTTAAAGGAGTAGACGTCAGAACTTTATGTTTCAGAGTAAGATCAAACAACTACTAAATTTAGCGTTCAAATGAGACTTACTGAAGAGTTAAACGCAGGTGGTAAATGCGAATTATTCGCTTGGATGCACAACCAAGAACAATGTTTATTTAAGGTGAAATATCCGAGTGATCAAAGATAGTTTAATTCATTGACCAGTTAAATACTAGATATTAGAAGCAATGATTGTACAGACTGGATCGTGTGCATGTCTAACTAAAATAGCTGTCGAAAAAAATAATGAAAAATGAACATCGATATAAGAAAATATTTAAACCAAAATAATACGTATAAATATGTTAAAGGTTACGTACTATCTCAAATACGTCAAATTTGAATATCACTGAGTACGCCAATTATCTGAAAAAATTGACGCTTGCGTTCTCCCTTGGTAATGACGGATGGTTGAGAAACTCAAGAATATGTTTACAAAAAGAATGCTACATTTTCTAGCAGTAACACAAAGAGCCATGGAAAGAAGAATGCTGGTTATTTTGTTGAGAGGAAAAACAACTTGTGAATAAGAGAGAAAACCAAAGTCACCGACCTTGCCCAAAGGGTTTCCAATCAGAAGTGGAGTTGGGCTGGTCATGTCGCCCGAACCAAAGACTCCAGATGGACTAAAAGAGTGCTGGAATAGCGAACTTGAACGTTGGACGACCTCATACTGACGATATAAGACTGGTGGTTGGATGCGGTCTGCACAAGATGGAGAGCTTTGTAGTTGTGAAAGTCTCAGGGGGAGGCCTGTGCCCATTACTGGACGTAGAGGGCTGACGAAGAAGAAGAATATTTTACACATACAAATAAAATATATATATATATACACATAGTGTATCGTTTTGCGCGGAACCATTTACTTATGTATTAAAGCTTATTATGATGTCTAAATAAAGAATACATTCCATACCATCACCTCATATCCCTAATGGGGTAGGCAAAGAGAACCAAATGCCATATTTTCCATATTGGTATGCATTCATCGCCTCATCAAAATTCATTCTTGTTATTTTGCTGTTCAAACTTCTTACATTTCCTTCTTTCATTATTTCTTTCACATAATCGATCTTTTCTTGGACAGCCCCGACCTCTCATTTTATTCCTGTCCGTTTTGAATATTGTCAGGTGTTCTTCATTCATTCTTCCTATTAGAACAAACCATCTCAATGTGATTTCTTATGTTTGAAATGAACCAGAACCAAACAATAATAGCGTATACTTAACTGAGGCTTGTCATACATACAAAAACATTATTATTTTTCGTGAAAATAAATTGTTACATTTCGACCATAAAGCATTGTGTAGTTTTTATTATCCTTTTAATACAAGGTCATACCACCAAATGGCCAAGTTTCAGGTGAAATATTGCTTTTGTTGAAAGAACGTGGTATATTTAATGCGTTGTAATGTCTGTTTCCCCTTCTCTCTGGGGCGACATTAAATAATATACAACCTATTATTGTGTTTTTTTTTCCATAGATAAATATAAGTAATTTATTTCAGTTGCCTAGTACCATGTACCTGTGTATAAATTGTACAGTCTCATTATTTATAACAATTTTCTAATATTAAAAGTAACTATAATATAATTTGAAGCATAGTATATGTTTACAGTCTAAAAATCGACAATTTTTAATAGTATAAGAATACATACAGACGAATTTTTGCTCAATAAAGCAGATCGATAAAAAGGACTAGGCACATCAATGTTCGATGTGATAGATAAATATAAAGAATACCGCAATTTATCGTAAAAAATATGATGCATTTACAGACTACAAATTAATATCAAGAAAACAAAAAAGCATTACTTAATGTTTCAAACAATAAATGGCACATTCCCGTGCAATCAATTTGTAACAACTTCATATAACATGGTAACAAAGTCGCTACTTTTATTTCCGTATTTTTTTCCGTTTTTCGGTTGTTTTAGCCCAAAAAAGACCTACATCCAGGCCTACATCCAGCAGAAAAAGAAGATGGTAACAATAAATACGGTCTACTGCACCTTGTGAATAGAAAAATTGAGGATTGTCACAGTGTGGGTAGGAGGCAAATATCTAAGCTATGATACATCGGAATGGACCGGAGTTCACAGAGTGGAGAAATTGTTCCGGTTAGCTCAAGACAGAGGTGCCTATGCCAAAGTAGTAGTAGTAGTACCTGACAGCACATAAAGAAGAGCAACCATCTCGGGATCAAACAGGACGTAATATCCTATAACTTTCCTAATATGGTAGAGTGTAACTGCGAAATTCTTCTTGTGCAATAACTTCATCGATTGCGATATTTAGTACAAAAAATATATGACAGATTTTAGAGAACAAAAACTGAGATTGTTAGTAGGTACATTAAACTTGTAACATTAATTTGCCGCCCGCCGAAGAACAGTCGGTAGCCATGTGGCTTCTGTGCGGGCTTTCTAGGTTCGAACCCCATCAGAGTTGAAATTTGTTTAAAATAATTTCTCACGAAAAAATTGCTCATCTGCCCCCCTAGACAACATGCCATTTAAGCTAAGCGTTATATCGCTAAGCGATAGTAAATGTATGGAATTGGTACGTGGCTATGACATCACGTGACAGCCACCAATTTCATATATTTCTACTGTCTAGGGGGGCTGGGCTGGAAAGGCTTAGTTGGAACAAATTGCCATATGGAAATGAACTCGCCACTTTGCAGCTTGCAAGGAATAATACTATTATGTTTAACATTCATGTCGAATCAATTTAAAACAATTCCGTCAAGCGCATTTGATTTTGATAAAGAGATTTCAGAGGATAGACCAAAATGAATCCATTTACCCAAAATACGATATTAAATAGAGACATAAAACGCTGTTAAATATGTTACAATAATAACAACTCTCCCACTAAACCAATTCGTTACAACTCCGACAGTAAAAAAAATTTTAATGCCGGCATTTTTTGTTTGATGTAACAACAAAGTATTATTTTGCTTTGCAACTAAAATGAGTTCCTGTGGGAATACACCAAAAGAATTGAATACGTTCACCGACACATAAATAATAGAAATCGCGAGAAAACACTAAACAACGCCATAAAACTCAAGCTGTAAATCGAGCGCCAGCCAGTTGGATATCGATCGACCCTTCAAGATGAGAAAAAGCTTTTTAGCCAAGTCATTATTCATTTAAATTCCATGCACAACACACACTTTCTACTCGAGCAGGTACTTCTCCGATATCTTTATTATTTTCAATCAATCATATTTTCTTCCTCAGCCGACGATATGAAAATCTGTTCAATTTATTTTCGATAACTTCAAAACATATCAATTTAGAGATGATGCGAGGAATAACCATTACTTTCAAGTGAATAACATTATATATAAATCCAGGGACGTAAAGTGGGCGAAAAAGATCTTAAATTATGGAGGAAACAGAAGAAATATATAAAAAAATCTACTGTGTAAGTTCATTTAAGAGATGTAATTAATATATTAATATTTCAACGAATTTACTAAAATCTAATGATTAAAATACAGAGATCTGAAGGCTGTGCGAAGACGAGGATATCGAAAGATGGGATCGACAGAGAAGAAGGTAAAAGAACGAACATGTGTCGAGAATGACAGTTTCAAGAACCGTTAATGTGGCAAGCGATAATGTTTCCAGGAAAGAATACTTCCAGGACGTCCTCCCAAGAGGTACAAGGGCGGCTGGCAATCCACGTCATATATGTGAAGTTGACGCCAGAATTGAGACAGGCCTAAAAAGAGAGACAGAATAATAAGAAAAGAAAAATGTTTTATAAAAAATAACTGATTTAAAAAAAATTTTATACCTACATATATGGGTTGAATTGAATAACGCAACGTTTCGTAGAGCTGTGTGTGCTCTAAATCACACGGCGAGGATGCGTAGATAGAGGAACTTACAGACGAAATGTTATGGATAACGACAGTAAATTCGTGGTAGAATTATCGACAGACATCTTAAAACATCACGTCGGCTGCGCAAAACCAAATTTTGTTTTTTTTTTAATTGCAAACTGGACCACTGCGACACAACATCGCAAAATTGGTGACAAAAATCTCTCATTGATCGATATTGAATTAAATAATCACAGATACTGTAAGTCCTTTTATTGTATCCATTCACAGATTTCAAGTTGAAATTCTCTTGTAGGTAATAAAGATAATATATAATCTCTAATAATAGGAGAAAAATTATCTGTCAAGTTACTATATTTCAATGAATTGTGCAACAACATTGTAATATACGTACAAAAAATTAAATATGTTTATTATACATACATACATACATACCATCACGCCATGTCCCTTGCGGGGTAGGCAGAGAGAACCGAACGCCACATTTTTCTATCCTGGCACGCATCCCTCGCCTCGTCCACATTCATGCATCGTCTCATACATGTTCGTCTATTGCTCACACTTCTAACATTTCCGTCTTTCAAAATTTCGTTCACATGGTCGTGCCATCCCTTTCTTGGGCGTCCCCGACCTCTCATTCCATTCCTTTACGCTCTGTATATTTTCTTCGTCAGGCGCTCCTCATTCATTCTCCCCATGTGACCAAACCATCTTAATGTATTCACTTTCATTCTAGTAATGACATCTTTCTTCATCTTACATTCTTTCCTTATATCCTCGTTTCTTACCCGGTCATACATCGTTCTATTACAAATCCTTCTTAACGATCTCATTTCAACGGCATTTATTCTACTTTCATGCGTCTTCTGCCATGTCCAAGTTTCACTTGCATACGTCAGGGTTGGCACTACGATGGCGTTATGAATGGCAACTTTGGCATCCTTTGATATGTTGCGATCATTCATAATTGGTCTTAGTGCTCCATTCACTCTGTTTCCTGCCATAACTCTTCTTTCGATCTCTTTATCGAGTCGTCCCGTTCCGTTGAAATATGCTTCCCAAGTATACATATTCGTCGACTTGCTCGAGCCATTCGTTCTCTACTCTTATTTTACACGCTGTTCTGCTTTCACTCTTTTCAAAGACCATTGTCTTTGAATTATAAGAATGAATAAATGAAAAATATGCATGTTTTTGTATGTATTGTCTACATATATTCACTTTTTAACCATCATGATGATCGTGTCGGCAAATTCGGCCCATTAGTTGGTAAGAAAATAAAAAAAATTAACTCATAGCATCATTAATTGCATAGGTTTTTACTCTTCACACTATGGAATACTGGAAGATCATGATTACAATTAATAAGCGTATATTTTTATATCAATTTCACAAGGGGTATCATGTAGCGAGAGCACACCATGAGTTTCGTCGTGATGTAAGGGATGATCGTTTGTTTGTATCCTTTTGTACGATGTATCCTTTTTGTGTCCTCTCTACAGCCCAAATTATATATTATGTCCGATCGACTTCATATTTATATCATATGTGTAAAGTGCATAGTCCTATGGCTGATTATTTTTGCATAGACAACAATTCATTTCTTTTCAATGGTTTCATTATTTAAGTTGTTTTTTGTGTCCTCTCTACAGCCCAAACAATTAGTCCGATTAGCTGGATATTGATACCATATTATATGTAAAATCCATAAACTTAGAGATATGCGTTAATTTCTTCTTTGTGATTTCATCTGTCCAAATTTTCAAAATGTTCTCACGGTCTGGAAAATTGAGGTTTTTTTATATTGTTTGAACATTTGATTCAATAAAAATACACTCTTCAAAAATGCATTCATTGATTGTCAAAATGAAAAGAAAAAATCTATGGTGTGCTATATTAATGTGAAATAAATTTCTTATTTGTATGAAAAATGTAAATAACAGAAGTAAAACAGCCTCGATATCATAATAGTATTATATGCGTTTCTATAGACAAGTATTTTTTACTCTCCACTTTTATCTTCCTCAAGGGGTAGGCAGTGCGAACCGAACACCGGATTCTTCTATCTTGACATATATACATCGCCTCATCAACATTGGTACACCGTCTCATATATGCTCATCTTGCTAGTAAATCATTTTTTTAATAAATTTCTCAACAGGTGTCATGTAGAAAATGCATCATACTATGAGTTTCGTGACAATGTTTTGTGTATATGATGTATTGTGTGAAAACTTTTGTCCTCTTGGAATCTTATATTTGTTTAAGAATCTAATATAAAAATGCATTTAGAGATTGTCAACCATTCAAGAAGAAAAAATGCACACTTACTATGAAGTGGAGAGTTTAGTGTTGGCTTCAAACTTCTCGTTTATGTTATAGTCTCGTCTTCGAGTTCCATCCACCGTAAATAAAACAAAAAAATCTGGACAAAAACCCAAAACCATGTATTTAACGCATCAATGAGCACCATGCATTCAAATGTGTTGTAAGATTAAGGACAAAACAGTTATTCCTATACCAAGTATTTAATAACGTAATTTTATAATGAATTATGAATAATCGCAAGTAATTTTTATCTTTTTTTAATGAATTATGAATAATCTCATTACTCAAAAACTTTTAAGTAATTAGTTAATTAATTCAAAAAAAAAAAAACATCGGCATTAGGACTACAAAAAAACTTAACTATGCATTAAATTATATATGTACAAATAGCAAGATTGAGTGCTTTAAATCATTCAGAATTTATTTATTTTACATAAATAATGCGCAACAATCTACATAATATTTCCTTTGATACGATTATATCCACGCCTACGAGACATAAGTGCTTATATGGACGTAATATCTATTCTCACAACGTTTCTATTCATTTGAAATAACAACATTGTTACGTCTTACAAAAGAACAGAATTACATAAAGAGTAGGTAGGTACCAGAGTCAGAACGAGACATTTTTGCGCCAAAGACGAACACCTAAGATGGTAAAACCTTCTTAAAAGGTAAAATCAATGAACATTTGCAAATTTATAATGCAACCTTTCATCACGCCAAAGTTTCTAATGAATTTTGCATATACCACCCAACCTTTTTTATAGACTCTTTTTAGAAAGGGTTCAACAATTTTCAGTCAACTTGACTCATAAACTTACAGAAAATCACAATCGGTAAGTTATGCAAAAAATGGGGTGTGATTCTCCCGAAAAAAAAAACGGGCGAATCCTTTTTATGGAATTTGATATCTTGATTCCTATTTTAACTCATTTCCTTTTCCTCATCCCAATTCGAATGCTTTATCTATCGTTTAATATTTTTTATATAAAGGTGATTTGCCTACATTTTTTCGATCTCATTTTTGTTTCCTATAGTGCCTAAATGCATATTAATTTTTTCTCGCATTAATTTTGAACGATGAAATTACAGATTTGCACAAAATCCCCTAAAGTGCAATATATTTAAACTAAAATAATGTTTCTACATGTTTTATAATAAATTCCACAATACGAATCGACACCAATTGATCCATTATTTCATTGTGTTAATGAAGGGTATAATAAATTAATTACAAATTGTTTATTCATTGACAAATTGAATTAATAATTACTGAATAATTATACATTTAATTTCCGAGATGTTGATTAAATTATTAATATTATTCATTCAATAGAGCAACGGGCTAAATCGACAGTTAATTATGGATTATGTATTTTTTTATTGTAAATTACTGTTTATTAAAATATTGATACATCCAGATACAATATAATACAGGGTGGGCCAAAAATTTTTGCAAATAGCAACACTTGATTTCTCAAAAACCATTAGAGGGAGGGGCGTGCGAGTGGCGGGGAATTGTGCGCCGCTTCATGCAATTTTAGTCACGATAGAGCGCTTCTCGGGACAACAGTGTGCTTTTTGTGTGAAACAATTTTACAAAAACAACGACTCCTACGTTACTGTACGACGCCTATTTAGAGTTGTATACGGATTACGCCGTGTAAGTTAGTGTCCAAGTGTTAATTTAATTAAAGCTTGGGTCAAGAAGTTCGAGCAAACAGGATTGACAACGAATATTAAACAAACAGGGCGGCCACGTTCAAGAAGAAGCGAAGAGAACATTCGGTAGGTTGGAATTTCCGTAAGGAACGATCCAGAATGATATTTATACGCGTAAGTGTTCGGCGGCTCTGGCAATACCTAGAACTAGTCTGCGGTGAATTTTGCATTTGGACCTTAAATTACACCCATATTGCATGAAACGGCGCACAATTCCCCCGCGCGCCCCTGCCTCTAACGGTTTTTGAGAAATCTAGTGTTGCTATTTGCAAAAATATTTGGCCCACCCTGTACAGAAAAAAATCTTCGTAAACTGCTTCACTAGGTTAAGTACCTGTTCTAAAGCAGTTTTTGATATTTCATTCGGAATTTTATGTCAATTTCATGTCAATGTTATTCTAGTATGTTTTTTCAAGGTTTTTTAACATTTATTGTCGATCCATAGATATAAGTCAAATTCTCAAAAGAAAAACCAAAAATATCAAATTTGATTTAGTTTATCGTATCTATTGAAAATTGATGATTTTATTTCAAACTCAAATTTAATTAATCATATTTTCAATTGTTTCTTCTTAAAAGTTCAACTACCTTCATTTTAGGATCTAAGCAATATTATTTAATGCTTGTCTCGGCTCTGGATAGTACCTACAATAAATTTAAAAGCATTCAATTGAAAAGCATAAGTGTCTCAATAAAAACATTTTATTGCATGGGATAGACAGTGAAGATATATATCAATATGATGAACTGTATCTGTTTCACACAACCAGATAAAAGCTTTTAAATCATTCAATTCAACTGAATTAAAATAACTATTTGAAAAAAAAAAAAAAAAAAATATAATATATATATATATATATATATATATATATATATATATATATATATATATATATATATATATATATATATATATATATATATATATATATATATATATATATATATATATATATATATATATATATATATATATATATATATATATATATATATATATATATATATATATATATATATATATATATATATATATATATATATATATATATATATATATATATATATATATATATACATATATATATATATATATATATATATATATATATATATATATATATATATATATATATATATATATATATATATATATATATATATATATATATATATATATATATATATATATATATATATATATATATATATATATATATATATATATATATATATATATATATATATATATATATATATATATATATATATATATATATATATATATATATATATATATATATATATATATATATATATATATATATATATATATATATATATATATATATATATATATATATATATATATATATATATATATATATATATATATATATATATATATATATATATATATATATATATATATATATATATATATATATATATATATATATATATATATATATATATATATATATATATATATATATATATATATATATATATATATATATATATATATATATATATATATATATATATATATCTAAAGTAATAAAGTAATGTTAGTGTATGTGTGTGTGTATGTGTGTGTGTGTGTTTGTCTCACGCCTTCTGAAAAACCAAGAGCATCTAAAAATCTAATTTATGTGCGAACGTGTACCTGTATACCTGATGCAGTGTCACGCTAAAAATAATGCGATAAAAATGCTGAATTTTAAAAATATTTCAATAATTATTTTTTTCATACAAAATTTTCCAAGTCGTATCTGTCAAAAAAGTGTACATTTTGCACGCATATATCTGTTAGTTTAAAAGTTAGAAGTACGTATTTACACGAAAAAAATTTACTTTCAAGTATAACTTAGCGTTTAAGTGAAAAACATGGTGAATATTTTGTATAATTATAATGTTTAACATATTTTTAAAGTAAGCGTTTTGTACATAAATGCCGCCATTTTAATATCTTTTCATACAATATTTCATTTTCCTACCGAATGAATATGTTCTTGAAAATAATAAACCTTTGAAATAAATATAAATATGAAATAATAAAATGAAACACAAGACATTACAGCAAGTTTTAAGACGTATATTGTAAAAGTCTGTTAATTATTAGTAAAGATATGGGCATAATAAAATTGCATAATTTGTATATAATATTTGATATTTCGGACAATTTTCATTTTTATGGCATCGAACAAACCAATGTAGGTACCTACATATTCAAAAAATGTATCCGAACCATTCGATATTACTTACGTGTTCGAATCGTTTCCATGGCTACAGAAAGAATGTGATATTCAAATAAAATTTGTTAGGAATCGAATTTATTTAGAAGGTTGTTGTAGGTAGGTACCTACCTAATACTATTTACTTACAAATCAACAATAATATACCTATACTGATTTCCTATAGGAAAATTATTTTATTTATTTATTTATCAACCGTTTGTCCGATTATAATGAAACTTTGGTGAATTGTCGAGCGTATGCCCAGGATGGTTTTTGGATTTAAACTTTTTTCTTATTCTTCTTCTTCTTCGTGTATTTGGTTGTTTTACCTATGAAGGGGGAGTATCCTGGGAAAAGAAGGTCCGACTGTCCCTCCATCTCTTCACAGGTCTTCCAGGACGGGTTCTGCATATAAACTTTTTTCTTCTTTTTCTTCAACGTGTACTTGGTCATCTTACCTATGAAGATGAACTATCCTGGGAGATGAAGGTCCAATTTTCCTTCCATCTCTTCGCAGGTTTCTGGATTTAAACTTTTTTCTTCTTCTTCTTCATCGTCTATTTGGTCATTTTACCTTTGAAGGTGGACTAACCTGGGAGAAGAATGTCCAATTTTCCTTCCATCTCTTCGCAGGTATCTGGATTTAAACTTATTTCTTCTTCTTCTTCTTCATCGTGTATTTTTGGTCATTTTACCTATGAAGTTGGAGAATCCTGGGAGAAGAAGGTCCAACTGTCCTTCCATCTCTTCGCAGGTATCTGGGTTTAAACTTTTTTCTTCTTCTTCGTGTATTTAGTCATTTTACCTATTAAGTAGAGCATCCTGGGAAAATAATGTTCTTTCATCTCTTCGCGGTTCTTCCAGGATGGTTTCTGGATTTAAACTTTTCTTAACCGACTGATGGGACGGGATGTAATGAAGGGAAGGGATGCACTAAAGGGCCTGAAGGGACGGGAGGTATAAAACTGCCTGAAGGGACGGAAGGTAGTGAAGGGTCTGATGGGAAGGGACGTAATGAGGGATTAAAGGGACGGGAGGTACTGAAGGGCCTGAAGCGGCGGGTCCTGGAGTCTAATTCTGTTTCTTCTTAATTTTATGTAGACCTTTAGGGCAGTTTTTATACAAACTATTTCCTATTGTCTAATTCATCTTCTTCTTCTTTTATGTATACATTTGGGTCATTTTTTTATAAAAATTATTTCCTTTAGTCTAATTATTATTCTTCTTCATTTAAGTACGTAGACTTTTGGGAGAGTTTTAATACAAACTATTTCCAATAGTCTTATTCATTTTCTTTTATGTAGACCTTTTGGTCAGTATTTATACAAACTATTTCCAATAGTCTAAATATTCTTCTTCTTCTTTTTTGTAGACCTTTGGGTGAGCTTTTATACAATCTATTTCCAATAGTCTAATTCTTCTATTAGGTATATGTATTTTTACTTATTTTATGTAGACCATTGGAATAGTTTTTTATACAAACTATTTCTTATAGTCTTATACTTATTTTTCTCTTTTTTATTTAGTCTTTTGGGTTAGTTTTAAGTCTAATAGTCTATTGCGCAGAAATATTATTAACGATATGCACACTTGATGAAAATACATATGAAATGAATGGGATATGGGATGTGACGATATAACCTGCACTAGAATCTTTTCAATACTTTTGTTTAATTAAATTTAAACCATTTATATCATCCTATTTTGAATAATTTTCAACACCTAATATTTAAAGAATGGGGGTTGTGGCCATTACTGAACTCTTCACAACATTTATATTCAAATTAAAAACTATTTACTATAGTTCAAGTCTTCTTCTTCTTCGTTAATGAAGACTTTCAGTCAAATTGAGCAAAAATATAATGCACACTTGATGAAAAAATATAAAAACGAATGGGATGTGACCAATACTAGATCTTTTCAGTACCTACGTTTGTTTAATCAAATTTTAACCACATCCCAACATCGAAAATTACTAAATTTTCAATAGGTACACATTACAATTTGTTTTCGATGATAATATTTAAAAATGGGGGTTGTGGCCAAACCAATCTCTTTACAACGTTGATAAACAGTCATATTTAAAACCATTACGCATAGTCCATGCGAGCAGAAATTGTATAAATATTATACTTCATTCACACTTTATAGCAATATATAAAAAAGAATGGGTTGTGGCCATCACTTGAACATTTTACAATACTTAAACTCAATCAAATTTCAAACCACTTTTTATAGTCTGATATTGCAAAATAATTGGGTGACAATATTATAAAAACGATTGCTTTTTCTTTCACAATTTTACATTCTTGGCCAACGGCGGGACATAAAAGCTAGTATATATATATATATATATATATATATATATATATATATATATATATATATATATATATATATATATATATATATATATATATATATATATATATATATATATATATATATATATATATATATATATATATATATATATATATATATATATATATATATATATATATATATATATATATATATATATATATATATATATATATATATATATATATATATATATATATATATATATATATATATATATATATATATATATATATATATAATATATATATATATATATATATATATATATATATATATATATATATATATATATATATATATATATAATATATATATATATATATATATATATATATATATATATATATATATATATATATATATATATATATATATATATATATATATATATATATATATATATATATATCTAAAGTAATAAAGCAATCAATATGTTAGTGTATGTGTGTGTGTATGTGTGTGTTTGTCTCACGCCTTTTGAAAAACCAAGAGCATCTAAAAATCTAATTTATGTGCGAACATGTACCAGTATACCTGATGCAGTGTCACGCTAAAAATAATGCGATTAAAATGCTGAATTTTAAAGATATTTCAATAATTATTTTTTTCATACAAAATTTTCCAAGTCATATCTGTCAAAAAAGTGTACATTTTGCACGCAAATATCTGTTTGTTTAAAAGTTAGAAGTACGTATTTACACGAAAAAAATATATTTTCAAGTATAACTTAGCTTTTAAGTGAAAAACATGGTGAATATTTTGTCTAATTATAATGTTTAACTTATTTTTAAAGTAAGCGTTTTGTACAAATGTACATATAACCCCGCCATTTTAATATCTTTTCATACGATATTTAATTTTCCCACCGAATGAATATGTTCTTTAAAATAATATACCTTTGAAATAAATGTGATTATGAAATAATAAAATGAAACACAAGACTTTATAGCAAGTTTTAAGACATATATTGTTAAAGTCTGTTAATTATTAGTAAAGATATAGGCATAATAAAATTGCATAATTTGTATATAATATTTGATATTTCGGACAATTTTCGTTTTTGTGGCTTCGAACAAACCAATGTAGGTACCTACCTACATATCCAAAAAATGTATCGAGCCCATTTGATATTAATATTGGAATGGTTACTATGGTAACGGAAAGATTCTGATATTCAAATAAAATTTGTTATGAATTGAATTTATTTAGAACATTGTTGTAGGTAGGTACCTACCTATTACTATTTACTTACAAATCACACAACAATATACTGATTTCCTATCAGAAAATTGTATGCGATGTGCTCCTAAACCGTTTGTCCGATTATTATGAAACTTTGGTGAATTGTCGAGCGTTTGCCCGGAATGGTTTCTGGATTTAAACTTTTTTCTTATTCTTCTTCTTCTTCGTGTATTTGGTCATTTCACCTATGAAGGGGGAGTATTCTGGGAAAAGAAGGTCCGACTGTCCCTCCATCTCTTCGCAGGTCTTCCAGGACGGTTTGTGGATTTAAACTTTTTTCTTCTTCTTCTTGATCGTGTATTTGGTCATTTTACCTTAGAAGGGGGACTAACCTGGGAGAAGAAGCTACAATTGTCTTTCCATCTCTTCGCAGGTTTCTGGATTTGAACTTTTTTCTTCTTCTTCTTCTTCTTCGTGTATTTTTGGTCATTTTACCTATGAAGTTGGAGAATCCTGGGAGAAGAAGGTCCAACTGTCCTTCCAACTCTTCACAAGTCTTCCAAGACGGTTTTTGGATATAGACTTTTTTCTTCTTCTTCTTTTTCTTCTTCATCCAATTTTCCTTCCATATCTTCGCAGGTATCTGGATTTAAACTTTTTTCTTCTTCTTCTTCGTGTATTTAGTCATATTACCTTTGAAGGTGGAGTATCCTGGGAAAAGAAGGTCCTTTCATCTCTTCGTGGTTCTTCCAGGATGGTTTTTAGATTTAACTTTTCTTAACCGACTGAAGGGACGGGATGTAATGAAGGGAAGGGATGCACTAAAGGGCCTGAAGGGACGGGAGGTATAAAAGGTCCTGAAGGGACGGGAGGTACTGAAGGGCCTGATTGTTAGGGACGTAATGATGGATTGAAGGGACGGGAGGTACTGAAGGGCCTGAAGGGACGGGAGGTTCTGAAGGGTCTGAAGCGACGGTTCATGGAGTCTAATTCTTTTTCTTCTTAATTTTATGTAGACCTTACAGTTTTTACACAAACTATTTCCTTTGGTCTTTTGCTTCGTTTTCTTATTTTATGTAGAACTTTGGTGAATTTTATATAAACTATTTCCTATAGATTAATCTTCTTCTTCTTTTGTGAAGACCTTTTAGTCTGTTTTTATACAATCTATTTCAAATAATTCTTCTATTTTATGTATTTTTTCTTATTTTATGTAGACCATTGGGATAGTTTTTTATACAAACTATTTCTTATAGTCTTATACTTATTCTTCTCTTTTTTATTTAGACTTTTGGGTTAGTTTTAAGTCTACTGGTCTTTTGTGCAGAAATATTATTAACAATATGCACACTTGATGAAAATACATATGTAAAAACGAATGGGATGTGACGGTGTAATCTGCACTAGAATCTTTTCAATACTTTTGTTTAATCAAATTTTAACCATTTATATCATCCTATTTTGAATAATTTTCAACGCTTTCATATTTTATTTCGTTGACGATATTTAAAGAATGGGGGTTTTGGCCATTACTGAACTCTTCACAACGTTTATATTTAAATTATAAACTATTTACTATTTATTTATTTATTTATTTCTTTTATTTATTTATTTATTTATTATAAACAATACAATACAATACAATGTTGATTACATACTAGAGTTAGAAGTTACATATGTTTGTGTGTGTGTGTGTGTGTGAGGGTGTGTGTGTGTGTGTGTGTTTGTGTGTGTGTGGGTGAGGGTGTGTTTGTATGTGTGTTTGTGTGTGTGAGGGTGTGTGTGTGTGTGTGTGTGTGTGTATGTGTGTGTGTGTGTGTGTGCGTGCGTGTGTTTGAGTGTGTGTGTGTGTGTGTGTGTGTGTGTGTGTGTGTGTGTACTATAGTTTAAGTCTTCTTCTTCGTTAATGTAGACTTTTGTGTCAATTTTAAGTCTATCAGTCTAATTGTGCAAAAATATAATGCACACTTGATGAAAAAATATAAAAACGAATGGGATGTGACCAACACTAGATCTTTTCAGTACGCATTATTTAATCAAATTTTAACCACATTCCAACATCCAAAATTACTAATTTTTTTTTATATGTACATATTACAATTTGTTTTCGATGATAATATATAAAAATGGGGGTTGTGGCCAAACCAATCTCTTTACAACGTTGATAAACAGTCATATTTAAAACCATTACGCATAGTCCATGCCAGCAGAAATTATATATTATACTTCATTCACACTTTATAGCAATATATAAAAAAGCATGGGTTGTGGCCATCACGAACATTTTACAATGCTCAAACTCAATCAAATTTCAAACCACTTTTCATGGTCCGATTTTGCAAAATAATTGGGTGACAATATTATAAAAACGATTGCTTATTCCTTCACAATTTTACATTCTTGGCCAACGGCGGGACATAAAAGCTAGTATATATATATATATATATATATTATATATATATATATATATATATATATATATATATATATATATATATATATATATATATATATATATATATATATATATATATATATATATATATATATATATATATATATATATATATATATATATATATATATATATATATATATATATATATATATATATATATATATATATATATATATATATATATATATATATATATATATATATATATATATATATATATATATATATATATATATATATATATATATATATATATATATATATATATATATATATATATATATATATATATATATATATATATATATATATATATATATATATATATATATATATATATATATATATATATATACTGGCAAATCGAATATCATTAGAATTAAAAACAAAAATGGCGATGTAGTCAATGACAAAAACAAGATAATAGAATCTGTACATGAATTTTATACAGATTTGTACAGATCAAAGACACAATATGATGTAGAGAATAATGGCACCATATTAAACGCCGGATCGGAAGAAATGCCAGAAATTGATTACGATGAGTTAATAAACGCACTTAAATATATGAAACACAATAAAAGTCCGGGCGAAGATCAAGTGACAAGTGACATGATAAAACTAGGCGGCGAAGAGCTCATTGAAGCAGTTAAAATACTTCTCAATAAGTGCCTAGAACAACAAATAATACCAGAAATCTGGCAAAATGCCGAAGTTATACTTTTACACAAAAAAGGAGATCCCGAAAATCTAGAAAACTACCGACCGATCAGCTTATTATCACACTTGTACAAATTACTTACTAAGATTCTTACAAACCGTTTAACTAAGAAACTAGACTTCTACCAACCGATAGAGCAGGCAGGCTTCAGAAAAAGTTTTGGAACTATTGACCATATTCAAACGCTACGCCTGCTTATAGAAAAAGTCACCGAATACAATATTACAATCCATTTGGCATTTATTGACTATAAAAAAGCCTTTGACTCGGTAGAACAGTGGGGAGTAATACAAGCTCTAAACGATGCAAGAATCGACTCAAGATACTCAAGGCTAATTAAATTTATATATGACCATGCCACAATGGTTGTAAAAATTGACGAAGAAACAAAAACGGAAAAAGTAAAAATCTGTAGAGGCGTCAGACAGGGAGACACCATTTCTCCCAAACTATTTACTGTTGCCCTGGAAAATGTTTTTAAAACTTTAAATTGGGAAAAAAAGGGTATAAAAATAAATGGCATGTATCTGACCCATCTCAGATTTGCTGATGACATAGTTCTTGTAAGTGAAGATCTGGCAGAATTAAGTGGCATGATCAAAGATCTGCACGAAGCTTCCCTAAAGATTGGCCTGGAGATGAATATAAATAAAACGAAAATAATGAGTTCATCCAGCAACAGCTTAAAAATCGACAACAAAACGATTGAAGCTGTAGACGAGTATATTTATCTTGGGCAGAAAATCACATTAGGGAAGGAAAACCAAACAGCGGAAATACCTAGAAGGATAGGTCTCGGCTGGGCTGCTTTTGGCAAACTCCAGCATGTCCTAAAAAACAAAGAAATCCCCATTAATTTGAAACGAAGAGTTTTTGAATCGTGTGTCCTCCCTGTGATGACGTATGGTCTAGAAACGATGACATTGACTGCCAACACCACATACAAACTTAAATGCGCACAGCGATCCATGGAGAGGCAAATGTTAGGCATAAGTCTGAGAAATAAAATAAGAAATGAAGAGATCAGACGCCAGACCAAGGTTGTCGACATTATGGACCATGTAGCAAGATTAAAGTGGCAATGGGCAGGTCACGTTGCTAGACAGGGAACAGAGAGATGGGCACCCAGAGTTATGAGGTGGAGACCATGGGGAAATAAACGGGGAATAGGTCGACCGATGAAAAGATGGGCGGACGATATTGTCCCTGTTGCGGGTAGAAACTGGCCGAGACGAGCCATGGACCGAAATAAATGGAAGGATTTTGAAGAGGCCTACATCCAGCAGTGGAGAGACGGCTAAAGAAGAAGAAGATATATATATATATATATATATATATATATATATATATATATATATATATATATATATATATATATATATATATATATATATATATATATATATATATATATATATATATATATATATATATATATATATATATATATATATATATATATATATATATATATATATATATATATATATATATAATATATATATATATATATATATATATATATATATATATATATATATATATATATATATATATATATATATATACATATATATATATATATATATATATATATACATATATATATATATATATATATATATATATATATATATATATATATATATATATATATATATATATATATATATATATATATATATATATATATATATATATATATATATATATATATATATATATATATATATATATTTGGCGTTTAACATTTAATATCAACCCTTCTGCGAAATGTAAAAGACAAAACCCCTCTAGAGTCTCATGGCATATACGAAATACCATGTAAAACATGCGACAAGACATACGTGGGAAAAAGTAACAGAAAAATATCAGCCAGGGTCGCGGAGCATAGAGTGGATTCAAACAATAGAAAATTAACGTCTTCACTAGTCCAACATACTCTGAACGAAGGACATCAAATCGATTTCGATAATGCACGCGTAGTTGCAAGTATTAACACAGAAACAGTAAGAATTTATAGAGAGGCAATCGAAATTTACAAAAGGAAGAATGTCGTGAATAATCGAGATGATGGTGTGCGTCTCCCGCTGGCCTGGAAAAATATCTTACATAAAAATAGAATCGACAATAAAAATAAAAATTACATTATAAAACATTCATTAAATACCTCAGAAATTGACAGCAATAAAAATCCCATTACAGTAAACCCATTAAATGTTAAACGCCAAACAAATAAAATTAATACAATAGATACATCATTAAGCGTGAGGCGAATCACCAGAAGCCAGTCAAAAGCCATTAAGGCGAACAAAAGCGGGGAAAACCCATCTACCCCAACAGTTTAAACATTAACTTTCCAATCTTCACTTGGTGCTAGGTTCTCGGCTCGAACGGACGTGCTTGCACTGACACACGAAGCGAGAATCTATCAACAAGGCCCTGAAGATGCCTGGTGTGATCCAGGCGAAACGTCGGTTGACGAAAGATCCTTCCAAGGATCTGATTTTGACGCGGGATAACCCCAAAGATAATAATAATTTCATATATATATATATATATATATATATATATATATATATATATATATATATATATATATATATATATATATATATATATATATATATATATATATATATATATATATATATATATATATATATATATATATATATATATATATATATATATATATATATATATATATATATATATATATATATATATATATATATATATATATATATATATATATATATATATATATATATATATATATATATATATATATATATATATATATATATATCGCCAGAGTATTTGAAAATGGCATTGAAAAACATTTTTTAATATGTTAGCGATATATACAAATACTGAATTAATTAACCTGTGTATAATAATTAGTAAATCATAAAAATATTAATAAAATAGCAAATAAATATAAAAAAACAACGGTACAAACGATGGTTTCACTATATTTATATGGAAAAGGATATAAAGGGGTAGAAAGATTACCGAGGGAAAATGGCTACATATATCTATATAACAAATTGACAAATAAAGAATAAAAATGTATATTGGTTATACGTGCGCATTTTACTTCCACAAGTTTTTTTTTCAAGTTTTTTTCATATTCAACCAATCTATTAGTTAAATATTGAATTTTATTCCCTTACACCAGTTGAATTTGACCTAATAAATCAGAAAAATATAAAATACATGTAGAAATTATATTATGTGTTCATATTTCATATCCATCATTATAGATTTCTAAAAATTGGAAGCCGTTACAATCAAAAGATTTAAGACTGCAGATACTCGTCATGTTTTAAGTACCTACTGTACTGAAAAGTAATGTCAAAATGTAACTTTAAACGTAGATTATTAATAATTTTTGTTTATAATAATTGTGTATAAAGAACTAGGTGATAGAATGGAGAAGTTTTCAAGAAAACCTCAGTACCTACCGAAGCAGGTAAGTCTATTGTGTGGTAAAGTTATAAATGTTAATTCAAACGTAGATTGTTAATTGCATTTGTTGATTGAATCCAGCGGTCTTGAAAGAAACTTTAGTAGCTAAAGTCTAACAAAACGCAACAATACAACATTACGCGGTGGTATGTATATTAACTGCTTTAATAAAACCAAGTTAGTTAATTTAAACTTATGTGCATATGTTCATTATTTACGGGGAAGTTTCAGCAGTTTGAAATTAGTGTAATTCCAGCCGTTACAATGGAACTGTTCTTTAGTGGTGTGTCAGAATTTGTTCGTGGTTGTAAAAGTTTGAAACTCTCTAGCGAGCTAGTGTTTTGGCTTACGGTCGAAATCGATAGTATATGTATATTATGTTGGTGAGTTGCGGATTCCAGAGATAATGGAAATTGTTCTAGATATATGGAATATGTCAGTCATACAATTGTTTATATTTGTTGACTTGATATTGGTTTTTATTTAAGTTTTTTCAAGGTTCAATAAGAATGAACGGCTGACGGTGACGGACGAGGATAATGTACACTAAACTAATTTTTCTAAAACTAAACTACCTAAAGATATGTTTTCTTCAGATTTCTTAAAAAAACACATAAAAAGACAGAATGACCTACTTTGAACAAATAATGATATATTTCAACCCAGTTCCCTAACTCATACAAATCCATACAACACCTTTCTTCACACCAATAATCATTCCTTTAACTCATTTTATTATTATTATATACCTATTGTTTTTTTTTTAATCAATCGTTTTTTCTCTTATTATTGTTATTATTTTACCTACTGCTCAGCATACTTGTTTCAATATTTTTATTTTATTCTTTTCTGATTATAAGAAAACATTATTGGCTTGTACTTATTTTAATAGCACCATATGTAATCACACAATTTACAAAGCTGTAGTTTTTTTAAATAAACACATAAATAAAGATAGAACTTGAAGAACATGTATATTGTAAAACAGGTGGGATTTTCGAGATCGAAAATAATGGAATTTGGTTTTTCATACTTACCCCATCAGATATATTGGCCTGATGATCTATGTATGAAGAAGTATTCAATAAATTTATGATAAAAAATCAAATGAATAATAACAAAATAAAACGAAAATAAACATTGATACAAATCTTATGTTTTATCACATTTGCGTGCAGTAATATAACTTTGCTAAAAACTAAAACAAAACAGTAATATGGTGTAAAATAAAATGCCACATTATATTTCTTTGTTGTTATTCGTCTTTTGGTTTTAGAAAAATATAATTTTCATTCTTGTTTTCACATTTGGTAATCTTCTGTTGTAGTTGGTACATTTTCTATGCCAGATTTTGGTCCTTGTAACATCGTTATTTCAGTCTACACGTAATATCATTTGACAGAAAATTTCAAGATTCCAATTCCAGGTATTATTGTTCACAAGAATGTTGAGTTAATTCACTAAATTTGACTGTTTAAAATTTTTTTTCTACATGTGCTTATTTCTAGTGGGGAGTTATGAATAATTTACTCACCACTTGCGCAGAATACATTTAAATATTTATAATAAATATTTAAATCAAAAATAATCTAACAATCTATTTTCTCTGTGTTGGATACAGAGAGAAGGGAATATTATTACACCTACCTGGTGGCGAATTTCTTCCTTCTTCTGGAGTTCTTCACGGAAGGCACTCACTGTTCTCTGGTATCACAACACACACTATATTGGTGAAAGACCACTTCCAAATACGATTTGGGTATCGAAAAGGGGGCGCACGGCGGTTAATTTTTAGTTGATCAACACGAAATGTATCTAAACTAATTTTAATTCAACTGTGTGTGACGTACACGACGAGTTGACGACGATGTATATACTGCTGTATCGTACAGCTGACTACTATGTAGGTAGCAATATATTAGGAGAGGAAAAGGTCTGGAGTGTTGCCACATTTACCGAACACTCTGAAAATGTTCCATACAAAATTTGAATACTTCGTGAAGTGATTTGGTGGCGAGGAGTATAGTGTTGGCCACAACCCACTCGTTTTTTTTATAAGGATGTTAATTAAAATAATTCCGTCCTATTACCGGGATCACGATATTTCATATTTAAATTTCATCATAAACCTCTTATCACATAAGTACATTCACGTTTCTCATATGAAGCTTAAACCTATTACGGCGGTTACGTTAAATTTGCAGCTATGTATGAATGTGTGTAATATTCAAAAGCGATAAAGTTATATGTGTTTTTGTAAGATACTTTGACTAAGTATCGTTACTCGATTACCATAAATGTTATTTTACCCCGCTCTACAAATAAACAGTTTTAATTAAAACTTGACTCCGCTGCTGTAAATTGTTCAACCAAACATTCCTCCAAGCTACAAATTTCGAATTTGATGCGATCCTAAGTCCAGCCTTTACAAAAGTAATAAAATATGCAATAAATACCTAGTTCAGACGTTATGAATACCAAACTCAAGATAAAGGCCGTTCCTACTTAGACAAAATCGCACAGGTATTTCAGCGATATTAGATTTTACATCTTTTTTGTATGACTATTGATGCTAAAGTTATTCTTTATGCCGCTCATTTTTTTACTTAGACCATTAAAAATCTCCATTTCTCTCAAATCTTGATTTTTTATCTGATATTTAATTTCAGTATTGGCATTTCGAATATCTTTCTAGACATTATACATAGCTGAGTAAAGACAAATCGCAAGATACTATTTGACACTATCTTATTCCGACGCAGTAAACAATGATAACCGCTAAAATTTCAATAAATTAGTATCTACCTTTTTTGTATCTAATACCTTAGAGGAATTTGAGAGAACTCTCCACCACCCGAACTCGCTCTATGAGATCAAGTCTCATTTTCAAGTCCGCACATATGCCAGATAACGTAAGTATAGTTTTTTTTTTATTTAGGCAACCCACCCAAAGCAAGGGTGATTCGTGCCATTCTAGTGTCTATGAGACACACACATTATTATTTATACTTATTTAAAGAATTAGTTTAATTTTTTTTTTTAACATGTCTACGTAGGGGACGCCAGCTATTAGGATTTGGGTCCATTTTACTCTTCCGAAGAAGCGCACTACGTAGCGTTGGGAGGGGTTTGCAATCTAGAAAAGAGTTTATTAATTCGGATTTTAAAAAGACCCTGGTTGTACGAAGATGGAAACACAGAATTCGGAAGATCGTTCCACAGTCGGGCTGCTGTATTAGTAAAGGAGCTCGAGAAGCGACTTGTTCGTATATGTTGAAGGTCCACTGTGAATGGATGCTGCGATTGAGTGAAGCGAGTGACTCTGTTGCGAGTGGGTGGAGGAGGGACCAAAGATGCAAGTTCTTCTGAGCAATCCCCGTGGTAGTATCTATAGAATAAACTTAAAATACCGACTCTGCGTCTGTGTTCTAGTGATTGCAATCCATCAGTCAGTGATGGATCATCAATCAGACGTATAGCACGCCTTTGGACAGCGTCGAGGGTATTCAGTAGGTATTGGGGGGCGCCACTCCAGAGGTGACTGCCATATTCAATTGCTAGTTAATTTGATTAGAGAAAATAAATTTAGAAATTTGGAAATAAACGCGTTTTTTTAGTGATGGTGGGCGATATTAAAAGGACGAGGAACAATAACAATAGAATCATAAAGATCAAATGCAGCTCTATTTGAGCAACAAAAGAACATATGGTCGGCCGGCTCAACATCCAATCCACATTGGCAGATTGGACTATCCACAACACGAATCTTATATAAGTGAGAAGCTAATACGTGGAGACACCCTATCAATTTTTCCGCAAAGTCCCCGGATGGGCAAATGCCTCATTTTAATTTTTGGATTCCAATTTATTAGAAAAATAGACATATTAAAATACAAAAATAAACAGCAAATAAGATAAGACACAATTGAACAATGTAGAACTTACAAAATCATAACACACAAAATAATAATAATTTGTTAAAGTTTCTGCTGACACATCATGATACTTGTGTCGATCGACGAGCAACCGCTCCGGGGATGAGCAAAGCTTAAAACTCAAAAACGTTCCCAAGGGAGTGGAGTAAATGACTGCGAAATTCCCTCTCAATGGTAGAGTACAAAGGATGCCAAACACGCGACTACCTAAAAAAATCATTGATAGACACCCAGGATTGAAATTCATTGTAGGAGAAAGGATGAGGTGGGAGGACGACATAAGGAGAGATGCGGCACAGCTCCTGCAACTCTAACTAAGAGCGACAGCATTCTTTCCAAGATTATAATATTAAAATGTGACTGTGTGAGAATCTAGATGTGTGAAAAGGACATTCAAGTGTGCGAGAAGGATGGATTTAGTTTATAAATAACTCGCCAGTTGGTATAGCGAGCACTCTCGAGTCTCGGATGGCAGTACTATAGGTAGCATATTAGTTATATTGATATTGTAAATAGACACTCGTTGTATGTATTATACGCGGCGTTCATTGTTTGAAGAATTTATCCCCATATTATCAAGAGGTATACCGAGAACCTATACTGAGTAAGAACCCCATCTCAGTATTATCACAAAATAAACGATAAAAATAATATATATTCTTCCACATTGTTTAGAAAAAAGTGACCAACGATTAAGTTTATACCAACGAAAAGTAAAGTTTTAGATGAAAGGAATGGACTTTAAAATTAATCTCATTCCCAAGAAAGTTATGATGGTAAATTTGTTAACTGTTTATTCATATCAACACTTTAACGATGCAGAACCAAGGAGCAGCTCTCGGACTCATTAAATAGGTACATAGTTGTTTGTGATAAATTGTACTCAAACTATTAAGATTTTTTCAGAGGGTATTGAACACAAATAATTTCTTCAACGAATGTATAACTTAAACTAGGATTAAAGTCATTATACACTTTTATATATTTTTAAATAAAATTTAGAAATCGTTGTAAGGGAATTTTGGAAATAGCCTACTAGGAAGTGAGGGTAGTTACCTACTTGCTCCTGACTTGAGCGACGTATTGTTCTGTGAAGTGGTCGGAGAAAATTCCTACATAAATTAATTTCTGTTATTGGATATAATAATTTAATGGATTAACGTTAGATCCAACAAACATGGAAATTTCATTGATGCATATGAAAATATTAACTATCCATACTTAACATTTGCTGACCTGACTACTTATCAGAGCACCAGGGAAAGAAATACTATCTAAATTTGTTAGGCAAATATATTTTCAAAATCTTTTCTTTAATATTTGCACCGTTCGAGCGAACGTAAATTCATGACCTCAGCGATTTCATATAGCTGACTAAAAAAGAAAAGCTTTTAACTTCAGTAGATTGAATGGGAATGGCATTATTTGAAGTATCAAAATATTAATAGACAAATGGAGAGCGGGGGGAAGGAATATTTCAATTCTCTTATTTTAAAATATTTTTCGTATTTATTCTTTATATTAAGAAACTAACACAGAAAAAGGAATACCTATACTAGCTAGCTACTTAATATGATATTTTACACTATAAGGGAATACTTTGTCAGATATCTTCTTACGATGAAAAATGTCATCAAAATACGAATTAAAAATATATATGTATTTTTACTCCTCATTTACCCAAGAGGATATTGTTATGAATTAGCATTTTTGTGGTTATTTATTGTATTCTGAAAGTTATTCAACTGTCAAATATTTCAAAGTGACTCCAAGCTCAGGAAACTTGAAATCTGATATTTTTCTTTTCAAATTGGTAAAAATGCACCCCACATTCATGAAATGGCATTGAAGAATAATCAAGTTTTCATAGTAAAAATTTTAAATCAAAAATAATTTAACGAAGCTCATTTCACGAAAATACTTGAAATTTTCTATACAAAATTTGAATACGTTGTGGAGTGATTTAGTAGTGAGGAGTTTAGCGTTGGCCACAACCCACTCGTTTTAATATATAAGTATATATTTTTTACTTCAGTAAATATTTAAGAATATTTTATAACATCGTTTAACCGAAAAAATATTACAATCATACCATTATTATTTACGATTTTGTGTAATATAAATTATATAAAAAACACGTAAATTTAAATAGTTATTCCTAAACAACAAAGATATACAGCGGTGTTGTTATTGTACCTACATATAAGATATTTCAAAGTTTTAATAGAGTTTCCAAATCTTATTTAAAATAAACGACGTTTTTCGGAAGGCGCCGATGACAAAGCACTCTCCAAATATTACGGAAAATAAGCGAAATGTATTTTAGTAAAATAATTGCTTTTTGCTACAAAATATTTAAAGGTAGCAAGTTAAGAGGGTCTCTATTTTTCCATGAATGAAATTGTGGTTTATATGAATTTATTTCGGCCTTGTATAAATTTGTTTAGCCATTATACATTTTTACTCAATTAACATTGTATTATAGAGAGATTCTTGGTCTGCGTATTGTATACATTATAATTGTATAGATAAACCATTTTTTTTTTCATTTTTATTTGGAAAACAAACAGGATACAATATACAATATTATAAGCAGTGTCCGACCGAAGGTCAGATTTTGGCCGAAGCCGAAGCCGATTGTTCGGCCTTAGCCGTAACCTTCGGCTGAAGCCGAAGGTTTGATTTTACTAAAAATAATTGAGCTTTCAAAATTTATTTACATAGGATTTAAGAGAAATTCTTCCAAAGTATTTTACGACCGAAGTACATATCTAATTGGTACTTTAATGTGAATAAGTACATACATTGTTTTAACAACAACAAAAAAATACTCACGTTTAATGTTTTACTCACATTTTATTCTAATTAAAACCAACAAAACACAAAACAGTGCACAAACACAAATAATTAATAATGATTAATTATCACGTGCGTTCAAAACTACTCTTGTTTTGTTTCTGTCGACAGTCGACAGTCAGCACGCGACACTGGGCCGGCCGAATCTATACACCCGCTACACATGTCACGTTCGCGCATATTTTTACAAGATTTAACTGTTTTGAGCGGATGACAAAAAGCTTCGGCTTCGGCCGAAAATTCGGGTTATTTTTGGCCGAAGCCGAAGGTGTTTTTTTGGCCGATGGTGGCCGAAGCCGAAGCCGAAGCTTCGGTCGGACACTAGTTATAAGTATAAGTATAATATGATGACTTAAACAGTAAGGTAAGTTCATTGTACCTCAATAATATGTTTTTACATAAGATATAAAGTGAACTTATTTATTTGACTTATTAAATAATCATAAGTTTAAAAGTAATTAATATAATAGGTACTTGTATCTAGTATGTATTAACTTAGTTGGTGTTATATATTATGTATGTGTGTTATAAATTATTTATTTATTTAATATTGCTTCTCGGGCAACTAACAGGTACTATGTCAAATATTAATTTAACACGTACTATGTACTATGTCAAATATTAATTTAATTTAGATGGGTCGATGGCAGAGCGGTTAGCGCGCTGGGTTAGTAATCCAGTGTTCGCGAGTTCGAATCCTGCCTCGACCTATTTCGTTCACCTATAGCACAAGCATTTATGCTTATTTTAGGGAACGTAGGAAGATGTATATGTACTTGTTTAACAAGGACATATTCATTTAAAAAAAAAAAAAAAAAAAAAAAAAAAAAAAAAAAAAAAAAAAAAAAAAAAAAAAAAAAAAAAAAAAAAAATACACGCACCCAATAACAAGTTGCCACATTCTGGAGACTAACGATATTAATCGTCTCACAGATCCAGACTGAAAACACAATTAAAAACTGTGTCTCCACCGGGAATCGAACCCGGGACCTTTGGCTCAGCAGTCAGATATCTAACCAACTGAGCCACGAAGGCCGACGAAATTATAACAATATTGTGTGTATATTTATGCGAGATAGATTATGAATGAATGTGATTGTAACATATACCTACTATTTATCGAATTGTTGTAATATGTATGTTCTGAAATCTGCTTGTGATTTATGTATTATATCGAAATGTCTAAAGTATGTATTGTAATTGAAGCAAGAAATCTTTAAAGTATAAATTGTAGTTGGAGCAACTTCGTCTAGTGTAATTGTTTTGTGAGTAGTTTGTGTTACGTCGGTCGACATAGAACAAAAACTGAGATCTTAAATTGCGTGATGGGCAGTAAAATTTAATTTAGAACGTAAGTAAGGCGAGTCTACATGGTCTATATTTTTTTCAAACTCAAATAGATTTATATTTTTCTTTACTCAATAGACTGGAGCGGAAGAATCACTATGGTAGTTTTGGCCACATAGAAAGATTGAATGTTGACCGTCTGACATAAAAGTATATAAGGCTGATTGATGAGGAACGAAAAGTAGAGGTCAGCCAAGGAAAACTTGGCACGATCACAAAAATTTTGATGGATGGAGACGTAAGAAGTAACAAGAACACAAGAGCTTGTATGAGAAGATGCATGGACGTGAACGAAGCAAGAAATAAATGTCAATAGAGAGGAGTCTGACGTTCAGTTCTCTCTGCCTATCCCAAATAGGGAAAGGGGGTGATAGTATGGTAAGAGACAATAGGCATTTCCAAAAGTTCGACAATTTCTTACAAAGTAATATATCAGACTTAAAATTTCAAAAAAATATATCAAACTTAAAATTTCATCTTCATAACCAAACTCAACACTTAATATACTGCACACATTTATATATACAATTTCACACATCATTCACACAATATCTCACCATTATATGTAACTATTCCTAACTTATCTCAATATATGTACTATAATAACTCCAGGGACAACCTGTAATTGGCTTTAATATTACTCAAATCATCTTTATTTTAAATAATTTATTATACGGTGTATATTAAATTATTTAAAATAAAGTCCTCTAAATAAATAAATAATTAGATTAATTTTATCTGTTTCTAGCAAAAGCGGTAAAGCTAATCATGATTATACAATATGTTCGCGAAAATCATTTTTTATATATAGAAGGAATAATATCCTCCCTCTACACAAGCTAAAGCTAATAAGCATTAAGACGGAGGTGATATTGTAAATAATATTATTTAATGTGTAAACATTGTATGTTCGTATATGTATTTTGCTATGATATGAATGAAGAAAAAAAATATGTCTAAAAAATATGATTACTAATCCAGCGCGCTTACCGCTCTGCCACCATCCATGTATTTTATTACATTTTATAATTAGTATCAGAAACTTATCTTGATTCATGACAGTCATGTACTATTGACATATTCCGAGTTTGTTTTTTTCTGGGAGCAAGTCTGGTCAAGAGGCGGAATCAAAACCATTCATGTTTACCACATACCATGTGTATCACATCTTAAAACATTATAGAACCCCATTTGATAATTATATCCATGAAATGGGTAAACATGGATGGTTTTGATTCCGCCGGTTGACCAGACTTGCCCCCCAGAAGTACCTACAGCCATGGTTTCCATTTGAAACAAAGGAGATACACAATATATATTCAGGATTACGGACGATGGACAATGGACACAATTAATATTATGACACAATTATGTATATGAATGTAAGTGATCTGTGGCTGTACAATCCTACGTACATTGGTATAATATACCATAGTCACGTCAGATAAATTAATAATTGGTTAACATGAGGTATAAACCACGTTTGTGGTTAGCTATTTAGGCGACATTCATGTTAAAGTCAGAGGATTCCAAATAATTACCTCCAGTGAAATAGACAAAGCTCCTGCCACATTAATGTTTGATGACTGTTTATGAAAATGACTACAACAGCATCTATATTTAATTTACAATTATATTTTTAGTTTGTTGAACTAAATCAAATATTTTTTTAAAAGTTGTATATATACAAATATTGGATTTTCTTCCTTGTCAGGAGTTAATGATATTTTTTTGACTGTTGCTTTCATTCAAAAAAGTAACTTCTCGTTAGATGACGTTACAAAAAGTTTTCATCGTTACTTCATAGATGGCGTTAGTAAAACAGCTTATTTTCAAACTATCTGTTTCTCATTATTTTTTTTTATTTACATAATTAAACTGCACACAAACAACACTAGGTAAAAAATTACAATGAGTAACCTAATGTCAATTGCTTGTGGCAAACCAATTAATATATGTAAGTAATAATAAACAGGGATGTGAATGTGTAGTGGGTGAAAATGTGTAATGAGGTGTTTTCTTGCTAGGCTGATTTTAAATAGAAGTTTTTATATTGGTAAGGCGAGTTATGGAAAATATCTGGTTGTAGGGTACTTTGATGCTTATTGTAAGTGGTGAGGATTCTGTTTATTGGTGAGTTTAAAGATGAGTTAATTCTATAGCAATTATTAAATATATAGAACTTTCAAAATTGTATTCATCAGGGAACTCAGTTAGAAGGTATAGTTAGTGAACGAAATGCCTCACCTTTATAAGAACTCTCTGTGCCACAAGGTCGAAGGGGACCAGGAAGACCAAGGACTCGATGGATGGACAGTGTCGATTAGGATGCACACGCAGCATATATTAAAAATTGGAGAACGAAGGCAACGGATAGACGTGAATGGAGGAGACTCCTGGATTCAGCCAAGGCCCATCCAGCGGGGCTACTCATGACACGTTCTTAATGCTTTCTTCATCATCATCATCATCATCATCATTGGCGCCACAGCCCTGTGTGGGCCCTGGCCTCCTCCAGAATCCTTCTCCAGCCGTCCCTGTCCTCCACCGCTCTCCTCTGCCGGGTCGAGTCCAAGTTCGGTCGGGTTTTTTTCTTTCTGGTTTCGTAATCAGTTGGGTTTGTTGGGTAGGAAGGTGATTGGCCATCCGTACCCTAGATCTCTGGTGGGGCTGCCACCTTAAGGCCTGTGATCCTGCTTGGTTTTCTGTAGGGGTTTTCCTTCCCTTAGCTGGGGGGTTCCGATTTTATGGCGCTGGAGGCTCGCCATGCATCCTCTCCTATCTGCTATGGCTGGTGATATTACCAGTGGCCACATTGCCCGGGGCTCGCGGGGCCTTAAAGACCACTCGAGGACGCTAGGAGTAGGACTATTGGTATTGTTGCTGATGGGATGCAACTGCTTAATGCTTTCTTAGCTTGCCTTAATCTTAAAAATATATAAATCAGTACTCAATTATAATCCAATCTTTATCTTTCTTTACATTTAATCACGAATATTTGTGAATATCAACGTTAAGCATGAAATCGTCATTAATTGTTGTGTAAAATTAATATTATTATTCAATTAATTGAGCCCCAAAGATTGCTAAAATCTGAAGCTGATCTTAAATTTACTGTTATCAACTTCATGAGTAACCCTACAGCTACAGGACTGTTGAGCTTATGATGATGATGATGATCATTTTATGAGTACTGATACCTTTATTGTGAGTTGTTTTTCGAAAAAATCATGTATGTACAGTTCACTATCTATAGATATTATTATATAAATATTTATAATATTTTCAGAGTTACCTTTGTTGCATTTTTTTTAATTTACTTTAATTTAAACCATAAATATACAAAAAAAAATTAATTTAAAACATTTTTGGTTAAAGCTTAAAGCATCCTTTAACTATCTATCTATCTATCCATAGGACAACTCATCGTAAAATATTAATCATAGTAAGTCATTTTGTTGACGGTCCAACTTCTGTAGGGAATTCTAAACGATATGGACCATTCGAATATGTATTGCCTTTATTAGAACTGTTGCTGTTTTAAATGAATGAATTAAAATACGCTGCTTGATTTATGCATAGTAACTTATTTCATTGTTCGGTTCTCTTCAACATTATTCACCATTGTAATATGATGTTAATTTAACTACATTCAAATGAAATACCTTCGAAACAGCTGGATTTTTATTTTGTATCTCGAGGTCTATACTTGTTCTTCAAAATCCAGTGATTTTATTTCGAATTGAAAGCGAAAAATATTTCATAGTATATTTTATTTCTGGAATAATACGTATAATCGTCTTTAAATAAAGTCGTTCATAATAATGTATGTATTTATTCAATAAAAAGTAGCATTATTAATTCAGCGCTATTTGATTCAACAAATATTATTATTACGTTTTGTTATTTCCACGTCCTCGTCTTGTGTCGCATTTAAAATGCTTTTTGAATAAAATTTTCATATTAGCATATTTATTGAACCAATATGGAGTGTGGTACGGGAGACTCGTCGCGTCGCAATTGAATATTATGCAATTATTATTAAGTACCTCCATATGCTAGGAAATTATGGTACTAGGTCAAAGCAAGAAATACGCATTAGCTTTAAAAATATAATAACTCCCAAATCCAGTCAAGAATAATACTAAGAGTCTTATTACGGTAGTTATTTAAGAAAAATGTAAGAAAAAGTAGAGGTCCAGGAGGCAGTATTCTCGCAGTACGGGACCATACCTTTTTTTCAAATAACTCTTTTAATACGACCCTAAAGTTATATAATATCGGATTTTAGATGTGTTTCATATTCGCTCGTCAAAGCCACAACTCCGATTATTTAATCCGGATTTGTTCGTTGTCATACACGCGAAAAAACAAAAACTGGCAGACCATAATACAAAATATAGAACAACGGTTATGGTGACAATGGATGGTGTGTTAACGTGACAGAAATAAACACTATATTATACGAGTACTATAAAAAAAATCACCACTAGTTAGGTATCTTGGAAAATTTACAAAGTAAAAAGATTTACATTTTTCATAAACCACAATAAATTGATCGAATTCTATTGTGTCTGTACTAAATATATCACATCTTTACTCGTCCTCTTGTAAGGAAAATACGTATTATGAAAACAGACAAAAGAAATAAAAAGAGCTCATTGTAATATCCTATTCAAATATCGTTCATATTCAAGTTTTCGGATGACCTACAAATGTAAATAGCCATACATTAAACTGTTCAATCTAAAGCGTAGAATAATATTATTTTAAAGAATTGACTTAAATTATAACTATATTAAGAGAAGGCCTTTTAATTAACATCATCATAATAAGTTTATATTATGTAACTTAGATGTATGGACGCATATTTATAAAATAAAATCAATTTCTATTCCTCCTTAATAAATTTTCAACAAAATATAATTATTACTTACTTTACTTAATTATATAATTACTAAATGATTGGGACAAAACAAAAAAAAACTCAAATTTAGGTACTTAAGTTTATTTTTTTTCTATATTTAGAATTCGTTTGAACACGAAAGACAAAATGCCTTCTTTGAAAACATATTATACTTTTTTCCTTGAAGTATTCAACTTACAAAGGGATGTGTTATCAAAACTAAAAAAAAATCATTGTATGTGTAATATTGTTCAAATTGGTATATAAAAATACATAGTATATTTTTCAGAAGATTCTCTTCTTAATGGGGATGACATAATTCAAACTGTACCTTCCTTAGTCAACCCACCCTTAATAATGTTTATTTATAAATATGTCTGATCTTTGCCACTAAGTTTTCTAGTTATTTTCAAAAAACTAAAAAAATACCTTTTACAAAAAATAATTTAGGATTATCTCATTATATATCTTGGAATCTCTCTGTAAGTTTCTTTCTTATCACTTCTCACCAACCTCGTCTTTCTCGTAGAACTTTTTGAATACATTACAAAACTCATTATTATTATTATACTGATAAAAAAAAACAAATGAAACAAATCTTATGTGTATTTAGATTAACTGTAAAATAAGATTTACCTAATCATATGGGGGAAATTAAGAAGGTATTGAAGAGAACATGTTACTAAACAAACTAGACGGAAGATGGATGACTGGTTGACACCCCAAAATGTGGAATGACAGCTGGAAGTCCAAATCACAAGAGGCAACAAACTTTGCGCAAACAAGCCCTTGCCTTCGACCAGAATTAGAAGAAGACAAACATTTTCGATTTCATCGCACTAGGCATGGAAATCGAAGAACTGAAAGTAATGTCGATGTGTGGAGAAGGCTCGCTGTTGAATCGCATTTTACCGAGCACTGTTGAAACCGGAGACCCTCGCCATGACTGGCGGGCCTCCATGCTTGTGGTTGGACTCTTAGTGGCAGTTGTATGAAATATGCTTGATAGTAATCCCTTGTTTTGTCCGATGAGCAGCCGCCCCGGGGACGAATAGGGCTACATGATCTGAAACGTTCCAAATGGAATGGGTTAGGAGACTGCGAAATTATATCTGGTTCAAATTACCCGTTCATTGTTACATGCTGTGGTGTCCTTTTACAGAAAAAAATCAGCTGTTATACTATGACATAAATTTGATTGTCGCTGGCTCTTGGTCTGTATACAAACATAAATAGGTACGTAAGTAAGTAGGTAGGTACTTCTAGCGGTGATAATTGGTAATGAAAATGATGAATGTAACAACAGTGATGATGAATGTGGGTCATGTTACAATATTATAAAAGTCGGTTGACATGCAATGACCCTGTTGTTACTTTATAATAAATAACATTGTATGAAAATTATTATTATTATTGTTGAATGGATGTGACATCACGTACAAACTATAATATTAATTACTCTTATAACCCAATTTTAAATGACATCGATGGGATTGTTTCACCATCATGTACATATAAACACACAAATCAATTCTGCGTGTTTTCATGTGTTGTTAATACAACCTAATATATTTGATTCTATGTTTTAATAATTAGTTATATTTTTGATCTTTTGAGTAATATATTTTTAAGTTTCTATCAGAGATAATGAGATCTTCAGGCAATTAAAATAATTTGAAATACATAACAAAATATTAACATTGTCAGATAGTCAATATCGAAATTATACTGATGAAAATATAGAATATAATATATAAATCAAATATATTTTTTTTTAATTGTTTAATTTTTTTGTTTTGTTCGTTCGATTGATGGTCGCGTACCTTGAACTTGTTTTTTTAAAATTATTTACTTTATTGTAGAGTAGGTAGTTTATGATTATTGTAGATTTCGATGATGATTTCAGCTGACGATTGTTTATATTTTATAATTATTAAGTTAGGACTATGTGACAGAAGCCTGTCATTGGAGCATTGGAGATCCTATGTGTTTATATTATGTTCTTGATTTGTATTTGTATATGCCAGTGCTCTGTTGGTAAATAAATAAATAAATATAAATAAATAAATAATTAAATTCATTAATTAATTAACAAATAAATAAATAAATAAATAAAAATAAAAAATAAAATAAATAAAAAATAAATAAATAAATAAGTAAATAAATAAATAAATAAATAAATAAATAAATAAATAAATAAATAAATAAATAAATAAATAAATAAATAAATAAATAAATAAATAAATAAATAAATAAATAAATAAATAAATAAATAAATAAAAAATATTTTCATATATAAATACTTATTGTTGTTGCAGTAATCTACACTTATTGTTGTCATTATAAATATGGTGTGATAAATAAAATAAAATAAATAAATAAATAAATCAGCCGAAACGGTCGTCCTAATATAAGAAAAATATACAAGTAGTACTTTTATCAATTTTGTTTGATATCATAATACCTAGTATAAAATTAACCTTGATAATTGCCATAGTTTCGGAGCATTATGAAAAATATTCTACGTCTTATTCCTAATTCTGATAATTACTTTAATGAATATTTCAAGAAATACTATAGATAGCCATTTTTTTCAACAGTGTGATAACAGTTTTACGTTCAATACTTTTATTTTAATGCATATTATTTTCTACAAAATATTTCCTTTAAAAGCTAGCATATATTATTTTGATAAAACAGAAATCTTTTGAAATCCAAAGTACCATACCTTTCATGCATAATTAAAAAGCCTGTTTGAATAATGAGTAGGTGTCCAAAAAGGGGGAAAGATTTAAATTATCAAAAATCAACAAAACACACCTCAGTGTCTGCGTAATCAAAAATATTTTAATTATTTAGTAAATTCTTGGAAATTTGAATGTGCGTGAAAATGTAATTCATTATAATATAATTAAATATGTCCGTATATCCTTTATACACACAGTATAATTATAAATATTTCGGTTACATGAATCTCCAATAACAAATTAACAAATAAATAATCTAATAATATCATTTTCATTTATACTGTCATACATTCATTAATAGAATATAATGTTTGTTAATTTTGTTTATCGTTATACAAATATTGCTTCTTTTCATTTCCCATATAGTTGACTATCGATTAGTGATCAAATCAATTATTGACATTGCTTATGTAGTTTGTTTTTCACAAAAAAAAGTTGTGTACTCCGTTGACAGTGGACAGCTAAACGAACTAATAAATCCATCTAAGATCAACTGAAGATAAAATCAAAATTGTAAACCAGAAGATTCTGAAGTATTTTGGCCTCATAGAAATGAGCCTGAAAACTTGAGTTGTGGCCAACGCTATACTGCTCACTACCAAGTCACTCCTCAAAGTTATCAAATTTTGTATGGATAAATTTCAACATTTTTATGTAATGAGCTTGTCCAATTTTTTTTTATTTAAATATTTTATTATGATAAATTGATATTTCTTCAAAGCCATTTTATGAAAGTGATGTGCCTTATACCAATTTGAAAATAAAAATTCAAATTTTATAGATTTTTAATTATCTCAATAGAGACGAAGTTGGAATATTTACTGTAGGAGAACCGGGAAATCAAGGCACCTACATGGCTTACGACCTGTCATCGGCTGGTTTACGTGATCACTTTATGCGCTTGCGCAACGTTCACCAATTATGCCTTTTAATGAGATCCCTATCAATTCAATTTTGAAAGTTCTATATATTGTAATACTGAAATTATTTTCGCTTGAAAACAAGGAATTTTTACTACAGCCATCTATGTGTGAAATTATGAACAACATTCTTATTATTTTTATTTATTTTGTTGTAACGCCATCTATTGAGAGAATTGGTTTTTTTGTAAATAATGAGAGCAACAATTCTTATACCTGAGGTGACAAATGCATTTTTCGCATAGAAGTCACCCCTGAATTGCGCCAGACTTATAAGGTCATTTTTGTCTTATTTACCTACTTATACCAATATGTGGCGTCTCTATTGAGATAATTAAAATTCTGTTAAAAATATCTTTGACTCCCGAAAGGGAAAAAATCCAATGTTTGCGCATATGCAATAATAAAAATATATCAAATTTTATGTTTCCTGAGCTTGAGGTCACTTTGTTTACCGTTATCCTTCAAAATCTAATGGAGTCTAAGTGAGAGTTAGATATACAAATTTGCAAAATTTGAAAATAATCAAATGCTTACTTAAGTCTATAATCAATAAAGTAAAATAAACACGCCGTACATAGCACACTTCATAGTACATAGCACATAGTACACAACGCACACACACATATACATTGTGATGAAACTTTCAGAATACAATTTCAGCATGATACTAGTTGATAATCTGCAATAAAAATAGCATTGGGAATTGGGAAATCATAACTCCCCATTATATCCCCTTGGGTTATTGAGGAGTAATAATTATAGTGTCACTGACGAAGTGGAAGGACAGTGACACCCTCTCTCGGTGGAGAGACCAGATAGAGAGAATGACTGGTCTCTCATTGCATTCGATCCGAAGAATTTTTCTTCGGCCTTCATGGCACAGTTGGTTAGATATTTGACTGCTGAGCCAAAGGTCCCGGGTTCGATTCCCGGTGGAGACACAGTTTTTAATTGTGTTTTCAGTCTTGATTTGTCTCCAGCATGCGGCAACTTGTTATTGGGTGCGTGTTAAATTAATATTTGACATACCTAGTACCTGTTAGTTGCCCGAGAAGCAATGTAAAATAAAATAAAATAAAGACAGATATTTCTGGAGGAGAAGACAACAATGGCTGTTCAAGATAGACACGACATACAGGAATGCAGGACACAACTAAAATGAAGAAGTTTTCATTTTCATTTTCTAATAAGTGTCATTCAACACTCGTGATTAGAGTAAATCCTTAACGAAAATACAAATAGTCAATAAGAAACAAAAATAATTTTCGAATATTTTTTTATTATTGTATATGCGCAAACATTGGATTTTTTTCCCTGTCGGGAGTCAAAGATATTTATTAACAGATTTTTAATTATCTTAATAGAGACGAAGTTGGAATATTTACTGTAGGAGAACCGGGAAATCAAGGCACCTACAGGGCTTACGACCTGTCATCGGCTGGTTTACGTGATCACTTTATGCGCTTGCGCAACGTTCACCAATTATGCCTTTTTAATGAGATCCCTATCAATTCAATTTTGAAAGTTCTGTATATTGTAATACTGAAATTCTTTTCGCTTGAAAATAAGGAATTTTTACTATAGCCATCTATGTGTGAAATTATGAACAACATTCTTATTATTTTTATTTATTTTATTTAGATGGCGTTACAACAAAAAAAAATAAGAATGTTGTTCATAATTTTACACATAGATGGCTGTAGTAAAAATTCCTTATTTTCAAGCGAAAAGAATTTCAGTATTACAATATATAGAACTTTCAAAATTGAATTGATAGGGATCTCATTAAAAAGGCATAATTGATAAACGTTGCGCAAGCGCATAAAGTGATCACGTAAACCAGCCGATGACAGGTCGTAAGCCCTGTAGGTGCCTTGATTTCCCGGTTCTCCTACATTAAATATTCCAACTTCGTCTCTATTGAGATAATTAAAAATCTGTTAAAAAAAATAATTTTGCTAAATTTTGACGCACCAAGAAATCTCTTTTTTTGTTTAAGGCAATTCACCCTGTAAAGAGTGCTATGTGAAGAAATCTCTTTATTAACAAGAAAATAAAATTAAATGAATATAATTATCATTCTTATCTGAATCTATTTAATATCAAGTTGCTTATTAGCCAGAAAACTTTCTTAAAACTCAGTGATACTTAAAGAAAGTTTTTAACATCTTTTCATAAATAAAAGAATGAATGATTGAGAGAGAAAGATTAACGATGCTGAAAAAGTTTTGGACATCTGTGCCTAAATCTATGATTTTCAAACTTAGTTATATACAGGATGTCTCTAAAGAAAGTTTATATTTAGTGGATCGATTAAAAAAAAGTAAGCCATAGTAAAATTACTTATGCCGGCTCAGCAGGTGGACTCATTGATGGCTACCATTTCGTGCGTCAGGGAAGTCGGTTTACTGGCGTAAACTTTATATTTAAGATAACCCCATAGGAAAAAGTCTCTAGAGGTTAATTCAGGACTGCGTGGAGGCCTATTTATGTCACCTCTCCTGTAGATCAATTTGCCTGAGAAAATTTCACGAACTCGTGGCATAGATGTATGTATTGGACGTGTATGACGTTGCTCCGTCTTGCTGGAACCATGTTCTTTGGTTTTATCCAGGAAAGTTTTGCAGTACAGGCACCAACAAGTCGTCTAACACCTCCGCATAACACTCTGAATTCAAATATAAATTTTTTTTTGAGACACCTTGTATATTATTAATCTGAAAACGAGTTTGGATAGATTTTCAATGAGGTAATCTACATGGTAGATATTAATTTAAGATTAAATCATTTCTTAGTACACAGACGAAGATAAACGTTTTTTTTTAACTCTAATACTTAAAAATTAATTATAAGTTTATAAACTTTTGGAAATAATTAATGGAAGAATTAACATTATTTCGATTCTTGAGAATTATGGATTTTGAGTTTCATGACGTCAATCATTATCAAAACATTGAAAAAAAAGCTCGTGTATACTTAATTCTAAACTTTAGAAGCCTCTCTTATCTGTATTTTTATATTCATTGTTTTGACGGGTACCTTGTGGTATTCCACAGTTCAATTTTATTATAATATTAAATTGCTATAACCACTTGAATTGATTATAAAGCGACTAGTTTCGACAGAAACTGACCTCCCATCGAAAGGCGAATTACAACTGACTAATGTTGGACGTTTGTATTAAGTACCTTAATTCACACTCCAATTAAGGTACTTTATACAAACGTCCAACATTAGTTAGTTGTAATTTGCCTGTTGATGGGAGATCAGTTTCTCCCGAAACTATTAGGGTTATACTCAAATCAAGTGGTTATAGCAATTTAATATTCGAACTCGCGACCACTGGATTACTAACCCAATGCGCTAACTGCTCCGCCATCGACCCATCTATTACAATAAAATTGTATTTTTTATATTTATATGTGGCGTTTTGTAATAAAACGTAATATATTATATTCATTTTATATATAATTTATCACGCTATACATCACTTTATATTAAATTATGTATTTAAAATAATTAAAATTAAATTTTTATTTGAAAATCGGAAAAAAACATTGTGTAAATGAAATTTGTTAGTTTACGAGTGTTTTCCAAATTAATTCATATTATTAATTTATTATGATTTATCATTCAACGTGTTGATAAAAACATTTATTAAATTTCTAATCCATTGCCAGTAAGTGTGCCAAATCAAAGAATTTCTCTCCATAATATTAAAAATACATTTGTGGAATCGTAATGAGGAATCAATGAACTTTGTTTGATCGAAATACCACAAATACGTACTTTAATTCCTCAGTTAACATTGGGAAATGTGTAGGTACGTATTTATAAAGGATTTCATTGCTTTGTTTAATTTTACGCGTTGTACAAATTAAATCCGATTCCATTTATATCCTGATCGCCAAAATGTAAACTTTCCATTAATTAATTATTGTTATTTTTACATCAATAGGATTACCCAAATAGTTCAGGGGGGTAAGTTTGCTCAACACACGGAATCAAAACGATCCATATTTATCCATATCATGGATATAATTATCTTATGGAGTTCTATAATATCTAAACATATTATAGAACTCCATAAGATACTTATATCCATGATATAGGTAAACATGGATGGTTTTGATTCCGCCAGTCGACCAGACTTGCCCACCAGGCCTTAAAATTAAATTAGTTTTTAAATCATAATAAATCTACAGATATTGAAAAAATGGAAAATTTACTTTGAGGTAGGTACGAGTAGATTACATAATGTAATGAAATTTACTTTTTTTTTTTTTACTGTAGTTTTAGGAACCGGTTTCATTATTAACCGTTCGCTCGTAACACGTTATATCATAAACAACCAATTTAATTTTACTTTGTCAGTTGTTAAATATGCTCCATGTCACTCCATTTAATCAATATAGTCAATCAGCCAATCAAACACACTAAACAAAAATATTTTTTGACAAATTTTTAAATTTTGACGAAGGAATTATTATTGGAGAACCAGGAACTCAAATCACCTACAGGGCTTACGACTTGTCATCGGATGGTTTACGTGATCACTTTATGCGCTTGCGAAACGTCTACTAATTATGCCTTCTTATTGAGTTCCTTTAACAATTTTCCTTTTTTTTTCTTATAGAGTTCCCTTAATGCGCAAGCGCATAAAGTGATCACGTCACCCATCCGATGACAGGTCATAAGCTGTATAGGTGTCTGGAGTTCCTGGTCCTCCAATAATATTCCAATTTCGACTCTATTGAGATATTAAAAAATTATCAAAAAAAAATATCATTGATTTCCGACAGGGAAAAAATCCAAATATTCGTTCTCTACAAAAAAACATCCACCCTTATTATTATTAACTTCCAATCATTTGATTTTTTGTCATTGCTCTGTCTGTGTCTGTAGTTGGGAACTAGCATGATTAGGAAATGGTATGTTCCGAAATCGGTAGCTAAAACTACAATGGTGTGGTGAAATCATCTATACACAAAACAAAGTTAATAGAACTATTAATAATTAAATAATTCTAACTAATCATTGTAGAGTTCTTGTCACGCATGACTACTTAATATCAAATAATAAATGGCACGGAACTATGAATAATAATTTGAGTTATCTATATAGGTATCTACTTATGAAATATTTCAATGAGGCCATGACATAGACAAGTCAATAATTAATGTTACAAAATGTATTAGTACACTTTTTAAAAATAATTTTATCAACGTACAAGTTGCACAATTATTATGAATGAAAATTTAAAATACTAACAAATTAATGCGAGGAAAAGATTGATAACAATTTCGACGTTTAATTAATGATACCTACTAATTACTAATATCTCAGAGTTCACATTTGTTTTAAACAACTTTTTACACGTTGAATACTGTGATCAATTATTCTAAATAAAAAAAATTATATCATCCAAAAATTTTACCTGTTTTAAATTGTCAAGAGTGTAGAAACGTCATAAAACACAATTTCACACTGAACTTTCAATAAATCACTGGAATCATCAATGAACTAAGAAAAAAGATTTTTTTATTCACTTCACTAAATTTTCACCCAGTAAAACATTTCATAAAACTTGTATAGTCACACTCACTTTTTTTAAACAAATTGTGCATTGTCATTCATGTTGAAAATCTATAATACCATCTATAAATCTATTCCTTAAATAGTTTACTAAACGAACATTCTTATTATTTTTCAAATTACAAAATGTATGGTCAAAAGCACGGCTTTCATATAATGTTACAACAATGCTGACGAATTATTTATATTGAATCTAAAAAATTTAATAATTACTTAACTTATTCAGTGTATGTTTTTGTAAGTAATATACGATGTTACATTAAATTATAATTTTATAAATAATATATAATTTTTCATTCTACTTAAATTAGATTCACTTGAAATATTAGAGATAAACATTTATTTGACTAGCGCACAAATAGATTTATTATAACGTACAAATAGAGATATGTAGAAAAATTAATAAATACTTAACTTATTCAAAATTTGTTTTTGTAAGTAATATATGATGTTACATAAAATTAAAATTTTATAACTAACATATAATCTTTCATTCTATTTAAATTAGATTTACTTGAAATATTAGAGCTAAATAGTAACATTTCTTTAACTAGCGCGCAAATAGATTTATTATAACACACAAATAGAGATATGTAGAAGAATTATCTTCAGAATAGTACCTAATGTTTTATAATTTGTCTATGATTTATCTATAAACCAATAATAAACAAAACTGTTTTTTTTTCCTATTTCTCACTTGATATATGTATTTCTACTTCGTCTCTGTTGAAAAATAATACAATTTCAATTGTATTTCAATATTGCAACATGCACATTTACCTATAAGTTCGTCTACGACTCAGAATCTATCTATATACGAGTTCCCCGTCCAATTTATTTGTCAAACGTAATAAAATGTTCAAACATTCTTTGATTATCTTATCAGACAATTGTGAATAAAATATGTGTTAACTATCGGCGCCAAGAAAATAATTTGACGTTTGTTATCAGTCATTCGAATGTCAACAATCTGAGAATTCAATAACAAAACAATAAATACCGACATCACAATAAAATTATATAAAAAAAACTGTCACACGCGTAACGTATTCGACAAACATGTCGCCAAACTAGGAAAATGAACAACTCATGCCTTAATTATAGAATCATGAGGAATACTGATTCTATTTTTATACGAGTTGATATAGTTTAGACAGCGCGCGCGTAGTCCATGACATACAATAACAAAACTCAAGTGAGAACTGTCAATTGAAGCAGCAATCAACTATACAGCACCTTCGCAATTTGATAGAGGTAGGTTGTCAGTGGTCGGCAAACTCATAAATCAATCATCAACTGTACAATGATTGAAATTTCCTTCAAAAGCCATTATTTAACTCAAACTGTAGAGATAGGCACATTATTATTAATATTCCATTACGACATTCCTAAGTAAATCTTTGCTAAAAAAAGTCCACCATCTGATTGAAATATGTACGCTCATTGAGGTCTCTCTCTTTTTGTTTATTATAAGTTTATTTTCAAACCATATCAATATACCTTTCCTAATTTTCGACACTATATATATTATATTTATTTACATAATTAAATTACACACAAACAACACTAGGTAAAAAATTACAATGAATAAGCTTAATATACAATTGTTATAACTATCCCTACCTAGTGTCGATTACTTGTGGCAAACCAATTATTCATGTAAGTAATAACGTACTGGGATGTGAATGTGTAGTGGGTGAAAATGTGTAATGAGGTGTTATCTATACCTTCTTTCACTCCACAACGTTCTCAAAAACTAACTTTATAAGTATCTTAATAAGCTGATACTGATTTAACAAAAGGCTAATTAAGGGGCCTCAAGATTTAACGTGGCACTTATCCGAGTTGTATAAAACTAATAATTGAATATTACGCTAAAAAATATGCACATTCTATCTACCTACATATTATTAAACATTCTTCAACTGACTAAATGCGGTGATGTTTTTGCACACATTCTAGGAAAATGGAAGGTGGAAGGACCTTGAAAGTGGAATAGCATAAAGCCTTTTTTATACTTATTCGGCACTGACTGTAGGTACGTTGACTAAAACTCAAGGAAGAACCACTCTAAATGGGGAAAAGATATGCACGTAGCTCGCCAACTGCTTCTGCCGACCTCTGGACTGTGCTACTCCATTGATAACATAAACACTGACGTGGGTCTATTTGCTCCGTCTGTTTGATGCGCAATGTTTTCAATACCAACGATAATAGATGAGATTACACATTTGGTGTAATTGCTGCTCGACTATTGTCGTCACACGTGACACGAGGATTTAATTATACCTGTCATTTTCAGTACGGTAAGCCTGCGATACGTTTTCATTAAACAATTCAGTTATAACAAATAACTTTGTTTATACTGCACAAATTTATTTTTATACAACCGGTTCCGAAGTATGACACGATTTTTTTTCAGAATGAATGCGTAGGACCTGTAGATAGTTTAACGGTATACAATTTAACGAGTACTATTTGAAATTTCTTTATTGGATATTCCAATATATTTTTTTCTGTAATTTACTGAGATATTGGCTCAATTCTGAAAACGCAAAATAATGTTTATGATATTTCAAATTTATTCATTATATGTATTTTTTTGCTATTGTGGCGGCACAGCGCTAGCAGCATACGCCTCCTAGCGTCCAATCAGCGATTATCGATCTTTCTGAAATTCGGCACTAGGGTGGTATTTAACTGAACGCGCAGGCGACGCGTTTCAGTGTCAATATTTCGTCTTTCGTGTTAATTTCGTATGTTTAGTTTTTAGTGAATTTAGATCTGCGTAGAATGCATGCCACTGCCAGACAGAAAAACGCAAATTAAAAACAATCCTCACTTGCCAGTATTTGAAGACATCTTCCACCCACCCCATAAAAGGCTAAGTTCCCGGTACCCAATTTGGACAGTCGAGGCAGAGGACTTCAGTGTTGAATCCGTTTGGAAAGAAAGATGGGCCAACGTGTACGTACAGGACAACCACCTAATTGTGGACCCAACAATCCGAGTACCTGGATTCGACCTGCCACGAAAAATTTAGGTACAGCAAAACAGGGTAAGAACGGAACAAGGTTGCTGTAACTTCTTGCTCTGGAGATGGGGAAAGAGGAAGAACCCAGACTGTGAATGTGGAGTTCAGGAAATTTAGCGGCACCTTCCAGGATTTCCACAAGGCGAGACTGGAGGCGGTGGAATGGTTGGCCGAACTTGATCCACGGCTGTAAAACTCAGACGCTGCCCATATGGGTGAAGAGGATACAAGTACAAGGGCCACACGAAAAGTAAAGTAAAGTAAGTATCGCATGCTAGGCTCATACCTTAATTTATTCAATGAGAGTATTTAATGAAAATTAATAAGAATGAATGTAAAAAATGTATAGCCTTTTATAGGATATACCTACTGCCAAAATGTATCCAAAATCTTTCAGTCGTTTTCGCGTGATTGAGTAAAGAACATCTAAGCATCCAAAGATTCGAATTTATATTATTATTGAAATACTTTCACTATCTAACACCGTAAAATAATGAAAATGTTGAAAATCTGCCTGAGGGTGGGGTAAATTCCGATACCGGTCGCATTTTCAATAACGTGGTTTATTAAAATATAGTTAATAATATAATTTTAATGACAATTTTCCTGAAAAAAGGCGATCTGATATCACCATAGAAAATGCACATACAAAAATGACAGATCCGAGCGACGCTATTGTCCTGCCCCCCTAGACAACGCGTCATTTAGCTCAAGAAAAGATAACTCAATGTATGGAAGTGACAGTAGCCAATCACGTGAATGGCAACTGTCACTTCCATACATTGAGTTACCTTTTCTTAAGCTAAATGACACGTTGTCTAGGGACGGATGATCCTGTATTGGTGCTATTGTCCTGATCCTATATGGACGCTAGCCTTTAATAATAATAATAATAAACTATTCTTTATTTCTCTTTTAACAAAACGTTATATGTATAAGAAGACAAAAAGATTGTAACATAAAGGAGTGTACAGAAATATATAATTTACATATAAAAACTTACATAATATAACATGATAATTAGACAATATAATATAAACAAGAGAAATCCCACCAGGCAACGCCTGTTTGTGGGTATTACAAAATGATAAAAATAATAACATAAAGGAGTTTACCGAAATATATAACTTATAAAAACTTACATAATATGACATGATAATTAGACAATATAATATAAACAAGAGAAATCCCACCAGACAACGCCTGTTTGTGGGTATTACAAAATGATAAAAATAATAACATAAAGGAGTTTACAGAAATATATAACTTATAAAAACTTACATAATATGACATGATAATTAGACAATATAATATAAACAAGAGAAATCCCACCAGGCAACGCCTGTTTGTGGGTATTACAAAATGATAAAAATAATAACATAAAGGAGTTTACAGAAATATATAACTTATAAAAACTTACATAATATGATATGATAATTAGACAATATAATATAAACAAGAGAAATCCCACCAGGCAACGCCTGTTTGTGGGTATTACAAAATGATAAAAATAATAACATAAAGGAGTTTACAGAAATATATAACTTATAAAAACTTACATAATATGACATGATAATTAGACAATATAATATAAACAAGAGAAATCCCACCAGGCAACGCCTGTTTGTGGGTATTACAAAATGATAAAAATAATAACATAAAGGAGTTTACAGAAATATATAACTTATAAAAACTTACATAATATGACATGATAATAAGACAATATAATATAAACAAGAGAAATCCCACCAGGCAACGCCTGTTTGTGGGTATTACAAAATGATAAAAATAATAACATAAAGGAGTTTACAGAAATATATAACTTATAAAAACTTACATAATATGACATGATAATTAGACAATATAATATAAACAAGAGAAATCCCACCAGGCAACGCCTGTTTGTGGGTATTACAAAATGATAAAAATAATAACATAAAGGAGTTTACAGAAATATATAACTTATAAAAACTTACATAATATGACATGATAATTAGACAATATAATATAAACAAGAGAAATCCCACCAGGCAACGCCTGTTTGTGGGTATTACAAAATGATAAAAATAATAACATAAAGGAGTTTACAGAAATATATAACTTATAAAAACTTACATAATATGACATGATAATTAGACAATATAATATAAACAAGAGAAATCCCACCAGGCAACGCCTGTTTGTGGGTATTACAAAATGATAAAAATAATAACATAAAGGAGTTTACAGAAATATATAACTTATAAAAACTTACATAATATGACATGATAATTAGACAATATAATATAAACAAGAGAAATCCCACCAGGCAACGCCTGTTTGTGGGTATTACAAAATGATAAAAATAATAACATAAAGGAGTTTACAGAAATATATAACTTATAAAAACTTACATAATATGATATGATAATTAGACAATATAATATAAACAAGAGAAATCCCACCAGGCAACGCCTGTTTGTGGGTATTACAAAATGATAAAAATAATAACATAAAGGAGTTTACAGAAATATATAACTTATAAAAACTTACATAATATGACATGATAATTAGACAATATAATATAAACAAGAGAAATCCCACCAGGCAACGCCTGTTTGTGGGTATTACAAAATGATAAAAATAATAACATAAAGGAGTTTACAGAAATATATAACTTATAAAAACTTACATAATATGACATGATAATAAGACAATATAATATAAACAAGAGAAATCCCACCAGGCAACGCCTGTTTGTGGGTATTACAAAATGATAAAAATAATAACATAAAGGAGTTTACAGAAATATATAACTTATAAAAACTTACATAATATGACATGATAATTAGACAATATAATATAAACAAGAGAAATCCCACCAGGCAACGCCTGTTTGTGGGTATTACAAAATGATAAAAATAATAACATAAAGGAGTTTACAGAAATATATAACTTATAAAAACTTACATAATATGACATGATAATTAGACAATATAATATAAACAAGAGAAATCCCACCAGGCAACGCCTGTTTGTGGGTATTACAAAATGATAAAAATAATAACATAAAGGAGTTTACAGAAATATATAACTTATAAAAACTTACATAATATGACATGATAATTAGACAATATAATATAAACAAGAGAAATCCCACCAGGCAACGCCTGTTTGTGGGTATTACAAAATGATAAAAATAATAACATAAAGGAGTTTACAGAAATATATAACTTATAAAAACTTACATAATATGACATGATAATAAGACAATATAATATAAACAAGAGAAATCCCACCAGGCAACGCCTGTTTGTGGGTATTACAAAATGATAAAAATAATAACATAAAGGAGTTTACAGAAATATATAACTTTTAAAAACTTACATAATATGACATGATAATTAGACAATATAATATAAACAAGAGAAATCCCACCAGGCAACGCCTGTTTGTGGGTATTACAAAATGATAAAAATAATAACATAAAGGAGTTTACAGAAATATATAACTTATAAAAACTTACATAATATGACATGATAATTAGACAATATAATATAAACAAGAGAAATCCCACCAGGCAACGCCTGTTTGTGGGTATTACAAAATGATAAAAATAATAACATAAAGGAGTTTACAGAAATATATAACTTATAAAAACTTACATAATATGACATGATAATTAGACAATATAATATAAACAAGAGAAATCCCACCAGGCAACGCCTGTTTGTGGGTATTACAAAATGATAAAAATAATAACATAAAGGAGTTTACAGAAATATATAACTTATAAAAACTTACATAATATGACATGATAATAAGACAATATAATATAAACAAGAGAAATCCCACCAGGCAACGCCTGTTTGTGGGTATTACAAAATGATAAAAATAATAACATAAAGGAGTTTACAGAAATATATAACTTATAAAAACTTACATAATATGACATGATAATTAGACAATATAATATAAACAAGAGAAATCCCACCAGGCAACGCCTGTTTGTGGGTATTACAAAATGATAAAAATAATAACATAAAGGAGTTTACAGAAATATATAACTTATAAAAACTTACATAATATGACATGATAATTAGACAATATAATATAAACAAGAGAAATCCCACCAGGCAACGCCTGTTTGTGGGTATTACAAAATGATAAAAATAATAACATAAAGGAGTTTACAGAAATATATAACTTATAAAAACTTACATAATATGACATGATAATTAGACAATATAATATAAACAAGAGAAATCCCACCAGGCAACGCCTGTTTGTGGGTATTACAAAATGATAAAAAATGAGATATATCTACAATCTATAGTGCATAGTTAATTAATTTTTAATAAAACATAAAATAGACGATACCAGAAATTAAACATAAAAATTAAAAATAAAAAACCTACTCTTTAAGATTTTGTATGTTTAAGTAGGTACATAATATCCACAAAAAACACACAAGTCGCGCGGTTTAACTAAATGCTTTAAAGTGACATTTCTGTTGAACACTTTTTGTTTTGAATGACGAATTTTAATAATTGTTTGGAATTCAACCCACTACAAAACAATGACATGCTAATTTTTTTTTGTTTTACTGAGATATTATAAAAAAATCATGTTTTTATATATTTGTTATGTAGTTATCTGAGATAGGTATTATAAAAAAAACATGGAAATAAAAAAAAGTATTATTACACCTCACTACCCCAAGAGAATGTAGTGGGGAGTTATAAAATTGCAATTTATAAGGTTATTTTTTAATTGAAGATTATCAACTAGTATCATACTGAGATTGAATTCTGAAAGTTTCATCACAATGTATCTGTGTGTGCTATGTGCTATGTGTGCGTGTTTATTCTGCTTTATCGATTATAAACTGAGGTACTCATTCGATTCTTTCCAAATCTTGCTTATTTGTATATCAAATACTCGCTTAGAACCCATTAGATTTTGTAATATACATAACTAATCAGTGCTAATCAATTTTTTAATTGTCAAATATTTCCAAGTGACCCTATGCTCAGGAAGCTGAAAATTATATATATTTTGTTAAAATTGCTAAAAAGGCATATCACTTTCATAAAAAGGCATTGAAGAATTATCAAATTTACAAAATAAAATATTTTAATAAAAAAAAAATTAACAAACTGATTCCATGAAAATGTTGAAAACTTTCACACAAAAATAATAATTAAATACTTGGTATAATGATTTGGCAGTAAAAAGAATAGCGTTGGCCACAACCCACTCGTTTTTTTTAACTACGTTTATTTAGATGTTTTATCAATATTAAGTAAAAGGAACAATGTTCAAAGGTCAGTCGCCTCACTGTTTCGTTTAACTTAGATAATTTTGAAAGGAAGCGTCAAATTATACTCTTGTAATATGATTATGGACAAAGGCTGAAATTCTAAGGACGAAAGTGCAGTGACCTGGAGGTGAATAAGTGGATCTACACATATCCTATATTGTATAAAGAGATTATCATTGTTGGAACAGCACACGAGTCCACGTGTTTCAAATTATTGTCAATCAACTGAATACGCATTCGCTCTATGTAAATATATTTTGTACAGTTGAATAGTCAATGAATGTTTCGTGACTTAGGCAACACATAACGATTTCAAGATACGGTACTCAATATATATTACAAAAATAATCAAGACTAAAATAACAATGAATTCTTCACATGATACCCGTTTAAATTTTGAATCAAATCAAATGAAGTAAAGAGACTTTTTTTTAGTCTATGGCTATTCATCCCGATCGGGTGTTAATTGCCAAAAAAGGTATAAATGATTTAGTAAACTGTTTTGTGTGTGAAGTTTATGAAAACTGTTTATTTTAGATCTTTTTTAGAAGTAAAGAGACTTAAAAATTATGAAACCACGCACATAAACAAAGTAGTGCGGGGTAAACATGTATCAATAATGGCGGCTGTTTAAAAAATAAAAGAATTGAGTCTTTCCAGATGATGGGACTGTGGTCAAGCGATAGTGTGCTGGCTCTAGGTAGCCAAGATCCAAGATGACAAAACGCTCTTGGAAATTGTAAAGCGATATTCTTTAAGGATTTGGAAATAAACTTAACATCGCTGGAAAATAAATTAAGAACACCAACGCCATCTATCGAAATGATGAATCGTAATTTTCAAAATTACTCCCTTTAAATATAGTGCCGCCATTAAGTTTATGTACATACTTTTATCTCGAAATGTACACTAGTAATTGCAATACACAAAAAATAATATCTTCATTGGGTAAAGTAAGGTAAGATATTATCAAATATCGTATTTTTAACTTTGTGATACATTTTAACAAAAATTAACTAAATTTATAACTTTGTTTACACCACGTGAGAGTTGAATTAGCGACCGGTTTCGGAACTAACCGTTCCCTCCTCAGGCAGAATTTCAACTAAACGCAGAATGTGACTGTGTGCTTAAAAGAAAACTATGTATTTGGATATTGGTGGGAGGTCATCAATCAGGTACAAAAATTTTACACATTAATAAAGTAGGTTTACGCTTAGATAATTTAGAGTCACTTGAAATAAAAAAAGCAATTAATTCAAACAGAAATATAATAAATAATCAAGTAAATTTAACTTACAGCCCGCTTTTAAACATGTTTCCCCTTTCCATCAATCGTACCAATCAAAGCCATTCTACACAAGACTCGCCCCTAATGACCTCCCACCAATATCCAAATACATAGTTTTCTTTTAAGCACACAGTCACATTCTGCGTTTAGTTGAAATTCTGCCTGAGGAGGGAACGGTTAGTTCCGAAACCGGTCGCTAATTCAATTCTCACGTGGTGTAAACAAAGTTAAAAATTTAGTTAATTTAAGGTAAGATACTTCACTGTGTATATACAAATATACATAATTTGTAACTAAATAACTTGTTAAACTTGTTAACTTGAAAATAAATTTTTACGACAATTGTTAGGGATTAGGTGGTACCATTTCGTATCCAAATAAGTTGTACGAACCAGAACAGCGCCGCAGCCAATCATCTCAGTCGTCCAGAACCGCAGATTGAGCTGACTTGGCCATGTGCTTCGTATGTCCCCCGAGAGTATTGATTATGCAAGCCTTTTTTACACTCGGGACGGGACGAGAAGACGAACTCACCATCAAGCGAGCATTCTCTGCGGACCTGCATGATGCTGGCTCAAGCTGGGAAGAAGCTGTCCATCTGGCGCAAGATAGAGAGGCTTGGAGAAATTTCTTGGCGTCTACATGCTTCACACTGGGAGCGAACGTGGATTGAGTAAGTAAGTAAGTACATAATATGTCATCATCATCATCATCTGTGGCTCCACAACCCAGGTCGAGTCTTAGCCTCCTGCAGAGCCCGCCTCCATGACTGTCGATCCTGCGACGCATTGCGCCAGTTATGGACGCCGATGTTGTTCGCATCCTTCACCACTCCGTCCAGCCATCGAAGCTTCGGCCTTCCAACTTTTCTTCGTCCCCCCGGTGCACCATTCATGATCCGTCTTGGAACGTCCTCCTCGCTCATTCTTTGGACGTGTCCAGCCCATCTGAGTCTACCAATTCTTATTTCTGTCAGTATGGTAGGCTCCTTGTACAGATCATACAATTCGTAGTTGTGCCTGATACGCCACTCTCCATTGTCACAAGTCGGGCCGTAGATCCTCCTCAGCACCTTCCTCTCAAAAATTTCCAGGGCTCTTTCATCAGATTTAGCGATTGCCCAACATTCTGATCCATATGAGAGTACTGGCCGAATTAGAGTCTTATAGAGGAGGACTTTCGTTTTTCTGGTGAGGTGACGAGACTTCATGTGCCTCTGCAACCCATAGTAGCACCGATTTGCGGACATATAAGTACATAATATGTACCATCCAAAATATATCATGCTTTATTTAAAAATCAAAATCCAACATACCTGCGTTTTAAATTAAGAAAGAAATCAACACAATTGTATTTTTTATAAGGTTGAAAAGAATAAATATAATATAAAGGAATAAAATGACATTTCAATGTAAAGTGAGGGAAAACCTCAGTTACTTGAGAGGGGTTGAAGCAGAAACTCTTAGCCCCGGGCTACGCTGTGCCTATAAAAGCCTCTTATCATTTTGTACTCAAGACTGAGCATTTTCCCGCTATTTAAATTGAAATAAAAACACAATTCCGTGAAAATATTTAATTCAATGATACAACCATCTATAAAATAATTGAGTGTTGTCGGTTGAGATGAAAACGAGTGGATTGTGGCCAACACTAAACTCACCAATACATAGTAAGTGTACATTTTTTCTATTTGAAATATTGACAATCCTTAATTGATTTTTATGAAGTACATTTCCATATTATGATTCCGAATAAATATGAAATTCCCAAAGGACAAAATTTTTCATCATACACCATACATACAAAAACATTGTCGGGAAGGTATGCACTCACTGCATAATACCTGTAGATAAATTAATGTAAAAAAATATTTAACAATAGACAAGCTTGTATGAGACGATGATGCATGAATATTAACGAGGCGATGGATTTATGCCAAAATAGAAGAATGTGGTATTCGGTTCTCTATGCCTACTCCGAGAAGATGATGGCATTATAGTATGTAGATGAATAAGTATTATTTCTCAAATATTTTTATTATTGCATATGCGCAAACATTGGATTTTTCCCTGTCGGGAGTCAAAGATATTTTTTAACAGATTTTTAATTATCTCAATAGAGACGAAGTTGGAATATTTACTGTAGGAGAACCGGGAAATCAAGGCACCTTCAAGTACTATTACATTCTCTACTCCCACCACCACCCGCTCTGCCTATGGGGACTGTAATCGGCCCCTTCACAATTACTATTACATTCATTGTAGTGGAGATCAAAAAATACATTTTTCCAAATACAAATATAAATATTTTATGGCCGGCGCGGCGTATGGCGTAAAGCGTACGCCATACATAAACTCATTGTGTACTCTCTACATGATACCAGTTGCGAACTTGTTGCAAAAAAAATACTCTTATAAATGTTAATTCATGACTCTCCACTATACCATAGTGTGGAGAGAAAAAATAACAATTTTAAAAGTTATTATTGAGGTAAACTGGGAACATTGGTAACAAAAAAATAAAAGAATATTTCGAGACTACTGATTTCATAATCCCACAATACAAAAATAGACTAAATAGTATTTTTACTATTTATAGATAGATAGATGGCACCTAGTATCAACGAAGTATTTTCAAGCGCAGTACATAATTTGAATTGATAAGAGACTATATGAAAATCACAAAAATTAACAAACGCATTGAGTGATTATGAAAATAAGTCGAGGATAAGTCGGAAAACCTTAAGTAACTTTCTTCATTGGATAAACTTCTTCTTCTTCTTCTTCTCGTGTCATGTCAGGTCCCCCTGACGTTGACGACCACCAAAGAGAAAGCCTCCCTCTTCTGTGCAGTTCGAAACAGCTCCTCCACATTTCTCATACCGGTCCATCCCTGGATGTTTCAAAGCCAGAAAAGCTGCCTTATTCCGACCCCTCTATGACCTTCAATCTTTCGCTACATGATAAGCTGAAGGATGGTATATTTTTCACCACATAGAATATAACCGAAGTACAACACTTTACGGAGCTTAAAATTGAGGAATGATATTCTGTTGGAGTTGGCTCTACGTAGTACCTCAGTGTTACTGACCATGTTAGTCCATGTTATTCTTAGAATTCTGCGGTGTATCCATATTTGAAATGCTTTAAAGCGGTTTAAAATATTAACTTTAAAGCAGAACTGGATAAACTCCAGTACCGACCTACTTACTTATAAAATCCATTTAATGAGAACATGCAAGTAATAAAATTATTAAAATATTGTAAATTATCTCTTCGAATATATTCCAAAAAATAATCTAATACCTATTTTTGAATTATGTCTTCTTCTTCTTCCTCTTCCTGGCCTCTTCCCAAATCATCGTCTATGAAGACTGTTGGTGTCAGCTCTCCTCGTCTTCGGGCAATTCTTGTCTCACCAATTGGGAACTCGATTGCTACATCCATGTATTTTTTGCTCTTCCCCTATTTGTTGGTCGGGGGATGTCTACAGCCATAGTCTGGTTCACAATGTGACCGTCGGGTTTTGTTAATATGTGACCATACCATCTCGATTGTCTTTCTTCTAATTTATTGTTAATGCCTGTCACTCCTAAGCTTAAGCGAATGTATGAACTTTTTATTTTGTCTTCTAGAGACACTCCCGCTGACCATCTTAGCATAAACATCTCTGTGGTTTCCAATTGTCTATGTTTTAATTTTGCATTATGTAGTTATAGATAATTCTTTCTTCTCCTTCAATGGCGCTACAACCTAAATAGAGTCTTGCCCTCCTTCAACTTCTGCCTCCGACTACTTCTTTTCTTGGGTTCTGGTCTCCAGTTAGAAACCAGTCGCATCTCTCATTATGTCGTCCTCCCATCTCAACCTTGGTTTCCCAATCTTTCAATCTTTCCCAAACAAACTTGGTTGAACACCTAATGGGTGTTCAAACAAGTTTGTTTGGGTAGACGCATGTTTGGCATCCTTTGTACTGGGTCAGTCCTTCTCGACCCATTTACCTAGTCTTATATGGGTTGAAATGCTTGGATATTTATAAATGTTGTACAACTTCTCGTTTTTACTTATACGCCTATAAGAATACTTGTGAGTGTGGCACTGTGCAGGACAACTCGCACCTTCTCTCATACCCCTTGATTGGAGTTACATGTACGCATGAAGACACCGTGACAGCGAAGGAAAGCGGCATCCGGGTGGCCGAGCACTAGAGTTTTCTAATTTGATGGTGTTCCGGACACGGAAAGTAAGTACAGAACAACACATTCGACAAAAAAATCTTCTACGTATAAATAAAGTATATAGACCTCGTAAGATTGTCGTTCTGGATATTCAGATGTTTGTGTGCGGCTATATTCACGTCAGTCGGCCTTGTGTCGCATTGGTTTTAAACCGCCTATGTCATTTTACAGTAGAACAAAAATCTTATAATATTACAATTGAAACAATAAAAAAACACAGAACCGTGCGAGCGGAAATGTTTTTTTTATTATTGTCAAAAGAAAGTATGTCTTAATGTAATATAATAAGAATTATTAAATGTTTTTCGCTCTACTCGCTAAGTCGTCAATTTTAACTAATGGGGAATAACACCAAATTTACATGTTGGTATAGGCTTGGCAAACAATTTGGCAAACGTATAAACGTATCAAATGTCGCTATTTATAAATTTAGTTAGACTAGTTGCATGTAACACATGAGATCCAACTGTCGATAGCGATAGTATGTATAGTTGAAGAATATGTACCAAACTATAAACCCATAGATACAAATTATTGAATATTTTCAGATATTTTGTTTTCTATACAACATATGTAGGTATGTATGTCAAGATAGGATAGTATGGAAGAAGATCCTTTTTCCTACCCAGAATATGCAAATTGCATGATGGTATGTATGTATGTTTGGAGATGAAGTAACAAACTATTAAGTCTTCGTACATATTGTGTATAGGCGACTGCCATACAAAATGTATGAAGCGATGTCGTCACTAAATTCAATTTTTAAAAAAATTGTTAAAAAAAATTGAGATCTTCTACAACAATGTTAATATTTTTTATAGAAAATTAAATTATCTAGTTGGGGTGTTTCGGCTTTTTTCGATAATTGTAAAAGTTTTGGAAATATAGGCAGTTAAACTCATAAATTTATCATAAAAAAAATATTTTTCTTAATAAAAAATGTTTGAGAAACCCTGGAATTTTTTTGAAAAAACTAATTTGAGATTTTGTATTTGTCTATGTTTGTACCAATTTTCAGCGTTCTACCGTTTATGGTTTCTGAGATATATGGAAAAATAAAATAAAAATTCAAAAGTTGATAACCCCTGACTGAAACAAAAATTCAGAATTCCGAGTATAAAAGTTTTGTAGGCCTGTAACTGTTTATATATTCTGAAATTTTAGGCTCTGTAAATTGAGCGGATCAAAAGTTATAAGGGGGGGACGGACACACAGACACACACACACACAGACACACACACAGACACACAGACACACACACAGACACACACACACACAGACACACGAAATGTTCTACTCCGAATTCTGAGTAAATCCGTGTATGGAACATATATGCTGCGAAGCCTCTAAGTTGGTGTTTTTTGACTTCAAAGTTGGAAAATCCATGAAAAAAGTAGACCTCTCCATACAATTCTCGCGTATTCTGGCTTGATACATTGTCGATATGTTAAGAGAACAAAGTTCTCCTGAACAAATCGACAGTTGGATAATTATTTATTTAACTTTGATGTTCTACGGAAGCATTCGTACACTTAGTTAAAAAAGAGTGGGTTGTGGCCAATACTAAACTCTCCACACCATAGTTAGCGTTCATTTTTTCTTCTTGAAATGTTGACAATCTCAATATGGTAAAGAATGCTTATGTTGTATGAAATATTTTTAAAAAATCAGATAAATTTTGTTTTAAAGAACGCGAGCGCATTTTGAAAATTTTGACACGTGATATCATATGAAGAAATTTTATGTAATTTATGGAAGGTAATCATTTTTAAGTTCAAGCTCTTTACACTGTAACATGAAATCAAATTACTGTACTTCTCCATACATAAGAAATTTATCTAATTATACAGGGTGTCCTAAAAAGTATGGATAATCGGTAAACCAGGGATAGAGGACCCCTAGGACTATCCAAAAACCTCAATGTATGTTCTACAATTTTTTGTCGTTTTCGAGTTCTAATTTTTTTTCGAATTTTTTCGACAAACTCCGACTGTCACGACATAATTGGTTACAGAGACGCTATTTATTGAGATACACCCTTCATAATTTTTTTCAAAATTGTTGAATAGTGTACGTTTTATATGTAATAATTTGTTTTATCCAATTTGATACTATAGCTTAAAAAATTGTTGTATCTCAAAAATAGTCAAATCAGAAAATTGACAAAAATGATTGAGGGCGATTTAAAAATAGAAGGTGACATAAAAACACTTTCCCAAACATTTTTCAAAAACTTATTTTATCTTGTACCTACCCTGTAAATTTCATTTTCCTATTCCTACGGAATCATACTTAAAAACAGATGTATTATTTCATATACAAATGTATTATTTCATATACAAATGTATTATTTCATATACAAATTGGGGGAGTATATCGAAAGACATAGACATTCTACACATGAAAAGACATTTGTATAAGAATGAAATTCGTATTATATAACAATCAATAAGACAGTGACTGTTATCCTTTCTTCCTTTCCCTCCCTTCTCCTCTCCCTTCTTAAAACTTAATAGCGATTATCAATTACAATTAAACTCAAAGGTGAATCGGTTTGATATTCACGTATGAAAATCCTTCCATCGGGTAACTAATATTTATTTACAATTATGTATATATATGTGTTATCGATTAAATAATATTGTGTATTCACTTTTTAAAATAATAAAAAAAAAAAAAAACGGTTTGAATGTACGAGAGGGAGATTCTTACGTAGTGAAATTTTGATACATTAAAATACAGAAAAATGGTAAACTTCTCACTAGATTGGCGACGAAACTCACAGTGTGCACTCTCTACATGATACCCGTTGAGAAATTAATGTAAAAAAATACGCTTATAAATTGTGAAATCATGACTCTCCCCTATTCCATAGTGTGGAGAGTAAAAATACTAATCAAATAATTCTTTCAATTACCTTTTTAATCCTGTACGTAAACATTTGTTTTCTCTTCCTCATTTATTATATTAAGGATGAGATCTACTTTATTTATATGAAGATACACAGTTTTGTAAAAATTTTATTCAGAGCAATATAGGTAAAGACAATCTCAGAATACAAAAAAAAACTATTTTTACCTTATTCATCCCTCCCATATACTTTACTTCAAATACCATTTTCACATTCCATTAAGATCATTCAAGTTGTGTTTGGAATCTAACGTAAGAAAAGATTCAACATTACTTTAGTAACAATATCGTATAAAATTAAATAAACTTGCGAAGGGGAAAGTGAACAAAAGGAAAGATAATTTGGCAGGATTTTCTTCCTTATGATGTATTGAATAAAATGTTTTAATAATAAATAATTTTCATTCAATACCAGTCAACCTCAACGCCTGTTCTTTTGGGAATGGAATGATGGATTAATTTCATAATTTTCATTTTTATAATCAATCATGGATGACTTAGATACAAACAGAAAAAATAACGTAACGTGTGATAAATGTTTCGTTCATTAAATACGAAAGCTTTGTACATGGTTATTGAATTTACCACCATTTTCCTGATACGAGGCTCAAAAAACACAAATAAAAAAAAATACTTTCGATAGAATATTTGATTAGATATAGTGTATGATCCCACGATTCTAGACTAACGTTTTTATAAAGTTGGTCCATAGATAATTTATACTTATACTTTAGTCATGGAATAAAGATGAATTTTTCTATAAAAAGATAACACAGCAGGTAACATTGATTGGATAGTATGAACCCTGAGCAGTGGTGGCTTTCGGAGATAACAGTATTCAAAGTGATGAAAAATGTCATTTTTAACACGTTAATTATAGTATGAAGCATTATAGTATAAAGCGTGATTTTTTTATATTCACTTCGGAAGACAATTACACATCACGCCTTTCATTGACAGACACATAAGTTTGTGGAAACCCCCCGACACACACCTTTAGAGCGACATAACAATTAATTAAACTTTTTTACTATCTCAGTAAACAACACAAACACGAGATTTTTGCATGTCATTGTTTTATAATCTTTTCGTGTTTTGTATAAAAAAACATTCAATCTTCCAGGAGAGTCCACGAGATTTTTTTATATAAAAATAATTGTGGAATTTAAAATCACATCCACTCGCAGAGTAAAAAATCGTCTAATATTATAGTTTATTATATAAAATATATAGGAGATCTTATTCTATTCCTGTGATAGTTTTAGAGTAAAATAAGTTTCTTTGGTTCAAAATAGTTTATTTATCATTTATGATTGATCAAGTAAAATTGGGTACATTTCATATCATCATACAATATGTTCCTATATATTTATTATAAATGATATAAGTAGGTACACTCTGAAAATAAATGCCCTACGGTGGTTTGACCACACAGAAAGAATGAGTGAAGACCGTTTGACAAAACAAGTATATACGGCTGATAAAAGAGGAACAAAAAGTAGAAGTCGGCCAAGGAAAAATTGGCAAGATCACAAAAATGTAATTTTGAAAGATGGGGACGTTAGAAGTAAGAATAACAGAAGAGTGTGTATGAGAAATAACGAAGCGAAAAATGTATGTCAAGAGAGAGGAGTCTGGCGTTCGGTTGTCTCTGTTTACCCCAATTAGGGAAAAGTATGGTATGGTAAAAACCACTCTAGTAATGTATCAAGATAAAATCATTATATGAAGATATTTAGAACGATTTTCAGTAAAAATAAGCATAAATATTCCATTAAAGATAAGACCATATGATTTTGAAAAATAAAATAAAATACAAAAACAAAAAATTATAATCGACATTAAAGAAAAAATTCTCAGAAGGGAAGGAATTTCTCAAGTCATTTGTTATGAAGATTAAAAAGCCTCAGTGTAATCCCTTTGGAACCGCTTATTAAATAAAAACTTCGTGCAAATTTTTCCGAGAGAAATTCTATAATATTGGTGAGATGAAAAACCTTGAATATTCTCCCATAATTTGATACATCAAAATTATCAATCGTCCATAGAGTTGTGATGTATTCATTGTAAATTTGACACTGGTGACAGATCGATTCAAAGCAAAACATTTAAACAAGGTTTGATTAGAGATAAAAATACAACGTCAATTTTATGCCTTATTTATTAAATTTCTCAAAAGTAACGTGACAAAGATTCATATTTATAAAAAGTATGTGTAAAGTCCATTATGTTTCATTATTTTAATATACTGTGAGAATAGTCTTTGACACCCGACACCCAATGTTTTTAATATTTGCGTAATCATCTAGTTTATTTTAATTGTTTTTAATGCGATTTATATATACTCCTACATTTCCGTTATATTTCAGAAAGTGAGGAGTATATATATATATATATATATATATATATATATATATATATATATATATATATATATATATATATATATATATATATATATATATATATATATATATATATATATATATATATATATATATATATATATATATATATATATATATATATATATATATATATATATATATATATATATATATATATATATATATATATATATATATATATATATATATATATATATATATATATATATATATATATATATATATATATATATATATATATATATATATATATATATATATATATATATATATATATATATATATATATATATATATATATATATATATATATATATATATATATATATATATATTTAAAGAATAATGTTTATAAAGAAATGCTTTCATTCATAAGCAAAATTTGAATGAAAAACAGCTTTTGTTATACTGAATGAGGGCAATATAGAAATATTATTTTCAATATTTGTCTTCTTTGTAGTAAATCATTTGTCTAATTTATTATATTTATAAAATTTCTCATACCTAATGTATGTGATTCTTATACATACCATAATGCCATGATCCTCACATGGTAGACAGAGAAAACTGAATGCCACATATCTTGACACACAATCATCGCCTCGTCAACATTCATACATCTTCTTATACATGTTTATCTGTTCTTCACGCTTCTAACCTTTTCGTCTTTCAAAATACCATTCACATGGTCATGCCATCCCTTTCTTGGGCGGCACTGATTTCTCATTTCATTCCTATGCGCATTGTATATTTTCTTCGTCAGGCATTCCTCATTCATTCCCTATATATATATATATATATATATATATATATATATATATATATATATATATATATATATATATATATATATATATATATATATATATATATATATATATATATATATATATATATATATATATATATATATATATATATATATATATATATATATATATATATATATATATATATATATATATATATATATATATATATATATATATATATATATATATATATATATATATATATATATATATATATATATATATATATATATATATTTATTAGCTTTTATGTCCCGCCGTTGGCCAAGAATGTAAATTAGTGAAGGAATAAGCAATCGTTTATATAATATTGTCACAAAAAATATTTGCTAATTCGTAGTATGTAAAGTAGTTTGAAATTTAATTGAGTTCAAGCGATGTAAAATGTTCAAGTGATGGCCACAACCCATTTGTTTTTATATATGAGTAGGTACATACAATTTCTGCACGCATGGACTATGGTAAATGGTTTTAAATATGACTGATTATAAAGAGACAACGTTGGATTTTGGATTTGGCCACAACCCCTATTTTTATATATTGTCATCGAACGCAAATGTGTTTTAAATATTTAGTAATTTTGGATGATGGGAAATGGCTTAAAAATTAAATAAACAAAAGTTCTGAAAATATTCTAGTGTTGGTCACATCCCATTCGTTTTTATATTTTTCGTCAAGTGTGCATACCTATAGATTATTATATTTTTGCACAATAAAACTGATCTACATTACAGAAGAAGACTTAAATAGTTTTTAATTTGAATATAAACGTTGTGAAGAGTCCAGTAATGGCCACGACCCCGATTTTTTATTATATTGTCATCAAAATCAAATATGTAGTTATTGAAAATTAAGCAATATATGATGATATAATAAATGGTGTAAATTTCGATTGAAAAAAAGTATTGAGAAGATTCTAGTTGTGGTCACATCCCATTCGTTTTATGTATTTTCGTCAAGTGTGCATGTTGTTTATAATATTTCTATACAATAGACTATAAGACTTAAAACTAACCCAAAAGACTAAATGAAAAAAAAGAATAAGTATAAAACTATAAGAAATAGTTTGTAATAAAAACTGACCCAATGGTCAACATAAAAGATGCAATAGAAGAATTACACAATAGTAAATGTATTATATAAAAAACTGACCAAATGGTCTTCATAAAAGAAGAAGAAGATGAATTGAAATATAGGAAATATTTTATATAAAATTCACCCAACGTCCTACATTAAATAAGAAAACGAAGAATTAGACTAAAGGAAATAGTTTGTATAAAAACTATTCAAAAGATCTACAAAAAATAAGAAAAAGAAGAATTAGACTATAGAAAGTAGTTAATATAAAAACTGACCCACAGGTCTACATATTAGAAGAATAATTATACGCCAGGAAATAGATTGTATAAAAACTAACGCAAAGGTCAACATAAAAGAAGACGAAGAAGAATTAGACTAAAGGAAAAGTTTGCATGAAAACTCTCCCTTGGTCTACATAAAAGAGGAAAAATTAGACGATAGGAAGTTAGTTTATACAAAATTCAACAAAGGTCTACATAAAATTAGAAAAAGAAGAAATACGTTAAAAGAAATAGTTGGTATCAAAACTGGCCCAGAGGTCTACATAATATAAGAAGAAAAAGAATTAGATAATAGGAATAAGTTTGTATAAAAACTCATCCAAAGGGCTACATAAAAGAAGAGGAAGAAGATGAATTAGACTATAGGAAATAGTTTGTATAAAAACTCACCTAAGTCTACATAAATTAAGAAAATGAAAAATTATACTATAGGAAATAGTTTATTTATGAACTGTCCCTAATGACTTCACAAAAAAAGAGGAAGAAGAATTAAACTCCAAGAAATAGTTTGTATAAAAAATCACCCAAAGGTCTACTTAAATAAAAGAAGAATTTCACTATAGGAAATAGTTTGTAGATTGAATGACATGTGTATTGTAGTTAACCTAAGATAGTTTAATAATTTTCCTATACGAAATTAGTATATTGTTGGTTTTTAAGTATAGGTATAGGCAGTATTAGGTATGTAGGTACCTACCTACAATGATGTTCTAAATTAATTCGAATTCGATTTATAACAAATTTTATTTGAATATCAGAATGTGTCCGTAACCATAGTAACCATAGAACATGTAAAAAATATCAAATGGTTTGTAGACATTTTTTGAATAATATGTAGGTACATGGTAGGTACCTACATTGGTTTGTTCGATGTCATAAAAATGAAAATTGTCCGAAATATCAAATATTATATACAAATTATGCAATTTTTATATGCCTATATCTTTACTAATAATTAACAGACTTTTACAATATACGTCTTAAAACTTGCTGTAATGTCTTGTGTTTCATTTTATTATTTCATAATTATATTTATTTCAAAGGTTTATTATTTTCAAGAACATATTCATTTGGTAGGAAAATGAAATATTGTATGAAAAGATATTAAAATGGCGGCGTTTATGTACAAAACGCTTACTTTAAAAATAAGTTAAACATTATAATTATACAAAATATTCACCATGTTTTTCACTTAAACGCTAAGTTATACTTGAAAATATATTTTCTTCGTGTAAATACGTACTTCTAACTTTTAAACTAACAGATATTTGCGTGCAAAATGTACACTTTTTTGACAGATACGACTTGGAAAATTTTGTATGAAAAAAATAATTATTGAAATATTTTTAAAATTCAGCATTTTTATCGCATTATTTTTAGCGTGACACTGCATCAGATATACAGGTACACGTTCGCACATAAATTAGATTTTTAGATGCTCTTGGTTTTTCAGAAGGCGTGAGACAAACACACACACACACACACACACACACATACACACACACACAAACACTAACATTTTGATTGCTTTATTACTTTAGATATATATATATATATATATATATATATATATATATATATATATATATATATATATATATATATATATATATATATATATATATATATATATATATATATATATATATATATATATATATATATATATATATATATATATATATATATATATATATATATATATATATATATATATATATATATATATATATATATATATATATATATATATATATATATATATATGTTATATTTGATGTTTTCATGGGTGAAATATGTTATAATATTTTTATCTCGGTTTTCCCGTGTCAGTAGGTCTTGACTAAGACCATTTGTCTTCCGACGTTTCGCCTGAATATCACCAGGCATTTTCAAGGACTTAACGAAAAGCACGCGCGCGACACACGTCTACTCACACTGAAAGCTCACCGTCAAGTGACTCGTAGCGTACAAGATGGCCGCTTATGTCAAATATTGTTAGCGCGACGTGATTGGCTCCTTGTGACACGCCCACCTGCTGTCGTGTTCGTTGGTAATAATATTTTATCATTATTTTTGTGTTGTGATTTATTGTTAATTTTAGTTGTGACATTAATATTATTATTGTTGTGTTTTGGGGTTATTTTCGCTATGGTATTATTAATATTATTATTGTATTGTTTGTCATATAAAATGTTCTTCCAGGTACTAGGCAAACGAACTCCGTCGTCCCGATTGTTCATTATATCCCTTCTCTTATATATTTCTATAGCTTCCCTGTAAATTCTGAGAGGTTCACTGTTTAAACTTGCTATTATTTTTGAATGGTCAAAATCTATTGTATGTCCTTCTGTGAGCGAGTGTTGTACAAGTGAGGATGTAAGTTTTTTGTTTCTCATGTCGACTCTGTGCTCCGCTATTCGTGCTTCAACTTTTCGATTGGTTCTTCCTACATAAGTCTTATTGCACGATCCGCACGGTATTTCATATACTCCATGAGCTTCAAGTGGAATGATGTCTTTCGGGTTTCTTAGAAAGGTTGATATTTTATTTGTTGTGCTGAAAACGGTACGTATGTTATTTTTGTTTAATAGACGGCTGATTTTATCGGTGACGCCTTTGATATATGGTAGTCGGGCTGTTGATAAGGCGAAACGTCGGAAGACAAATGGTCTTAGTCAAGACCTACTGACACGGGAAAACCGAGATAAAAATATTATAATATATATATATATATATATATATATATATATATATATATATATATATATATATATATATATATATATATATATATATATATATATATATATATATATATATATATATATATATATATATATATATATATATATATATATATATATATATATATATATATATATATATATATATATATATATATATATATATATATATATATATATATATATATATATATATATATATATATATATATATATATATATATATATATATATATATATATATATATATATATATATATATATATATATATATATATATATATATATATATATATATATATATATATATATAGATCCCACTACATTTTTTGCGTCCGCCAAATATCCGACAGATCGGCGTCCACCACTTCTACTTATTATTTTAGGTTTATGTCAGCGAATTTAGAGCTATTTGTTGCTCACAATCATTGTAGCCATAAGATTTTTCTTGTAAATTGAAAAATATAAATATTCAGTTTTATCCTATTTTGGTACGTTTGACACGTCATTTTCATACTTGCGTCCATGTGTATATTTTTTGTATATTTTACAAACATCTTCCTATAGTTTTCACGTCCATTTTTTTATCTTTATTACTGCATCCGGTGTATATTTTTTGTATATTTTATATATTTCTTCATATAGTTTTCACGTCCATTTTTCTATCTTTATTACTACTTCCGGTGTATATTAAAAAACTTTCCTTTGCATAATTGACATCATACTTGCGTCCATGTGTATATTTTTCGATATTTTATACATTTCGTATATTTTATATATTTTTCACGTCCATTTGTTCTAGCTTTATTACTACGCCTTCTGTACACAGGCGATTTATTAGTGTGTACATAAGTGCACTACACTGCCTTCTAAAATTAATAAATATATATTATATCCAAAAAACTTATTCAAAACACTTGCAAAAATACGTTATAATGGTACCTAGTAACTTTGTTAGTAGATGCGTGTTTGTATATAGCGCCAAAATTCGTATATTATAGGATTGTGTGCATAATTTATATGAACGTAATTTTTCTACATATTATCTCATACTAATACGAAATTTTGCCGATCCGTGATTGTGAGCGACACAGATAGCGCTTCATTGGTATGTGTTAGAAAAGGACAGAACACTGTCCCGGTCCGTGCTTTGCTCCAGACATGCGTATTGAAGACATAAATACTGTCCATAATGAGTTAACATCAACATGCGTAATAACAACATTTTACTTATTATTTGTAAGGATTATTTTACATTAACTTACGTACAATGTTATGACAAACATCTGTGGTGTGATTGTGAAGTTTGTCCAAATGTTCATTAGTGTCAGAGTAAAATTAAAAACATCTTTTGTAATATCAATAAGGATATTAAAAAAAATATATCAATTAAATTGCTCGTTCTATATTATAGGGATGTTTATTTCAATGTCGATGGACTGATATTATCAATTTAACAACTTTGTTTTTTTAAATACCTACGATGTTTAGAAACATATTGTGAATTATTGTTCAATTTATTGACAGCTTACTGTTGAGTCCAACGGTGTTTTTATACGCAGTTTTGAAGAAAACTACATTATTATAACATAAGACCATCTCAATGTTTTTTCAACGATGTTACACCAACAAACATTTGATCTCCTCTATCCTAGAGTTTTGTACAATCGTGTAATCGAAAGGCATGCACAAATTTAAGAGCGTTGAACTTTTTTTTTTAATTTTCATATAGATATCAACCGGGAGTATAACATCTAGGATTTTATGAATCTTTTATATATTTTGAAGTACTCGTATATTATACAAATAACAAAAGTTTTTATTTGATTTTTTTGTTTGGATATATTTAGTAAAAAGATAATTTTGTGTTAAAAAATGTTGGAGAAATTCATTATTTAAATATTATATAAAACACACTACATAGGTACCTACTTTGTTTAATGTCACTATTTATTAGATGAAGTACTTACGTACTAGGTACATCATATAAATTTAATATGTACCCAAACATTATTTCTTTCAAAATAAATAATAGAATAAAACAAAATTCAAAGGCTCGCCATTGAAAAAATATATAAATATAAAAATAATAATAAATACTTCCTTGCACCCTGCGCATGTGGCCATTTCATTGCTATTCGACAATTTCATCTAATTTATTTACCTAGTGTTTCCAGCCCCGATAAGCAAGAGTTACGTGAGAAATAATTTTAAATAAATTTATAAACATGAATGTAGATACCTACATATTATGTTTATGTAAAAATGAACTGCAGATAATTTCAATCACGAGCCGCCTATGCTTCTGATTGTGGTACATAATCAATAATCAGAGTGTCTATCGTCCGAATATGGGCTCCGGTTTTTCTATTTGACTTCAAAGTTGGAAAAACCGTAAAAAATATAGACCCTACATACAAATATCGCGTATCCTGGCTTGACACATTGTCGATATGTTAAGAGAACAAAGTTCTTTTAAACAAATCGATGGTTGGATCAATATTTAGGAACTAAAACACTGAACGAAAATGAATATCAATATTCGATAGATACCTCGACTATTATAAATTTGATCATTTTTAAAGAAACTAACACACTGAACGAAAATCAATATTCGATTGAAATCTTGACTATTATAAAACTAATTGCATGAAACACACGAGATCCAACTGTCGATAGCGATAGTATGTATAGTTGAAGAATAAGTACCAAACTATAAAATATTTTAAGATATTTTGTTTTTTATACTAGTTGCATGTAACACATGAGATCCAACTGTCGATAGTGATAGTATGTACAGTTGAAGAATAGGTTAGTACCAAACTATAAACCCATTAATACAAATTATTTAATATTTTAAGATATTTGGTTTTCTATACAACACATGTACCTAGGTATGTATGTCAAGATAGGATAGTATGGAGCTCAGTCCTTTGATCCTACCCAGAATATGAAAACAGCATGATGGTATGTATGTATGTTGGGAGATTAGTATCAAATTATTAAGTCTTCTTAGATATTGTGAGTAGGCTACTTCCATACAAATTGTATGAAGCAATGTCGTCACTAAATTCAATTTTTATAAAAATTATTAAAAAAAATTTGAGATGTGCTGATACTATCTTAATATTTTTTATAGAAAATCAAAGTATCTAGTTGGGTTTTTTCGGCTTTTTTCGATATTTTTAAAAAGTTTGGAAATATAGGCAGTTAATCTCATAAATATATCATAAAAAAAAATATTTTTATTTTTATAAAATGTTTGAGAAACCCTGCAATTTTAAAAAAAAACAAATTTGAGATTTTCTATTTGTCTATGTTCATACCGATTTTCAGCTTTCTAGCTTTTATGGTTTCTGAGATATATGGAAAAATAAACCAAAATTTCAAAAGTTGATAACCCCTGACTGAAACAAAAATTCACAATTCTGAGTATAAACATTTTGTAAGCCTATAACTGTATATATATTCTGAAATTTTGGGCTCTGTAAATTGAGCGAATCAAAAGTTATAAGGGGACACACACACACACAACACACACACAGACACACAAAACTCACATAAAATGTTCTACTCCAAATTCTGAGTAAATCCATGTATGGTAACATATATGCTGCGAGGCCTCTAGTTCGTGTTATTAGCATGCAAAAAGTCCACTACACCATACAAAATTTTCCTTCGTACACGCATCTTGGCTTTATAATGTCGATTCATTAAGAGAATTTAATTCTCATGAACGAATCGACAGTTGGACAACACATGTAGGTATGTATGTTAAGATAGGACAGTATGGAGGTCAGTCCTTTTCTCCTACCCGGAATATGAAAACAGCATGATGGTTTGTATGCATGTTTGGAGATTAAGTATCAAACTATTAAGTCTTCTTACATAATATTGTGTATAGGCGACTACCATACACATTGTATGAAGCAATGTCGTCACTAAATTCAATTTTTATAAAAATTGTTAAAAAAATTGAGATGTACTACTAGAATACTGCTATTTTTTATTGAAAATTAAATTATCTAGTTGGTGTGTTTCGGATTTTTTCGATATTTTTAAAAACTATGGAAATATAGGCAGTTAAACTCATAAATTTATCATGAAAAAAAATTTTATTTAACAAAAAATGTTTGAGAAACCCTGGAATTTTTTTTGAAAAAACTTATTTGAAATTTTGTATATGTCTATGTTTATACCAATTTTCAGCGTTTTAGCTTTTATGGTTTCTGAGATATATGGAAAAATAAAGTAAAATTCAAAAGTTAATAACCCCTGACTGAAACAAAAATTCAAAATTCTGAGTATACTAGTTTTGTAGACCTGTAAATACTCATATATTCTACTAAGATTGTGTGCGATTGTCATACATAAATTATTGACAGCTTAGCAAGTTTCAGTTCAACAAGTTAGCGGCGCGATAATGATTATGTTGTGCATATTATATGTGTTTATTAGTTTAAATAATATGTGTTTAAAAAATCAAAACAGATTCATAGCTCTACATGTTAATAATATGATGTTTGTATCACATTTCCTCTTACCGTAATCTTCTCAATTTGCCTAAGATACAACAGCGATATATACTTTGTCACTACTATACAATACGCTCTTTAACCCTATGTAATTCACCGCAGTAGGTACGTTAAAACCAAATTCACCTATTTATCTAATCACGGCCTATCGCTTCGATCTGCTGAACGTACTACATTAAGTATCCCAATATACAACACTGAATTTTTCAACTCAACCTTTGAAGTATGTTCAGCAAGACTCTGGAATAATTTGAGTCCTGATATAAATAACTTTGTCAAACTCGCTTTCCATTTTCAAGAAAAGACTAAAGCAGGGATATCTCTCCGAAAATACCTGATCCCTCTCCTTTTCCTTCCTTCCCTTTGCTACGTAATATTTACTAAAGAAGGAATATTTACCCCTTGACACCTGATCTCGGTTTCCTCTTCTTGTTCTTTCCCAATCCTTTTTTTTTTGTTATGCTATTATTTTATTTTTTTTATTGTTTATCTTGGTGTTATGTATATTTTCTTTGTTCTTTTTTAGCTTTCATTTTTTGTTGATGTAGGTACATATATAATTCTGTCAATCTGGTTGCTTGGAAAAAATTGCCTAATGGCAATAAGCCCGCTAGTGTGCTTTATATTTGTTTACACAATAATTAGATATGTTTAGCTCAAATTTAATGTCACGGATTATTGCGCTAAAAATCAGATGAACATATTATCCACATCTCAAAATGAAGAATATCTATTATTAAAAAGAAGGCTACGACTATTTACACGACTCAACCATAGACGAAAACCAAAAATAACCACAGAAAACGCAGATAAATCAAGTTATAAAAATATTTACCTTTGTTTATACTTTGTTATAATTGTAGATCTCGATGAAAAAATGATTTATAAAATTAAGTAAATGTAATGAGATGCCTATATTATTTATTTTTTCTTCAAGTTGGTTTCCATGATGCATTTTTATGACCATTGAAAAAATGACAAAGGTAAATATTTTTGTATTTTGATTTATCTGCGCTTTCTATGGTTATAAATGACCTAAAAACATAGACGACGTCAGAAAATTTGTCGTGTAAATAGACACTTTTTGGCGGGAAAACGCTTTTCCCGCCAATTCCGGTCGTAAAAATAGTGGCACCGTAAAAATAAAATAATGATAGACTTAAGACAATTATTTTGAAAGAACAACCTTTAATTCTAAATATTACGAAATACATTATTAAAACTGAATTACTAACTCATGCACCATATTATAATAAATTCCCTCGAGGTTACTTTAATATAGTTATCGTTTTCTACATTTTAAACAATTACGATACACCCTATAAGTTAAAAAATACACTATCAATTATTTTTTCTAAATGGCATATACGACATTCTTAGTAGGTATACATTGCAGATAATATTGAATCATTTTTTTGTTCAAAATATTTGGCAGAAGAAAATAATTATTGTTTTACGTATATATTTTAATAAATAATTTAACATAAAAATGTTTACGAAAAACAAATATTTTTCAATTATTTTGTGTTTATTTTGATGATTTTATTTCAATTAAGATACATAGGTTAGACTTAAATCACTCAAAAAGTATAGTAAAACGTTTTAGACTTCAATGTATCTCTATATACTTAGTGCAGATCATTGAATAAATTAGTACTTGGAGTAAGTTACTTTTTAATTGTTTGTGCGGAATGTTTAGTTTTAATATATCTTTCATTATGTTAAGAGTTATGTACACTTAATTAACTTTTTAATTGTTTGTGTGAATGTTTAGTTTTAATATCTCTTACATTATTTTAAGTAGGTATAGATCATTGAACTATTCAGTACTTATGTAGTGTGAGTTACATACACAACAATTACTTTTTAATTGTCTGTGCGGAATGTTTATTTTTAATATTACTATATTATACATAAGTGCAGATCATCGCACTACATAATGTTAAGATATTTATAAAAAGATTTGACAAATACGACTAGATCAGGGGCAAGTCCGGCCAAGAAGTGAAATCCTGGATATAATTATATTAGATATCTTAAGATATTATAGAATCCACATGAAAATTATATCCTTGATATGGGTAATCGTGAGGGTTTTGATTTCACCGATTGACGGGACTTGTTTCCTTGAGTTTAAAATAAATTAAATATCTGTTGTGCATAAAAATAATACAACTTAGTGCAGAATATTTCTTACCCAATAAACTTTCAGTTTCTGAAAATAAAATGATGTAAGTGCGTATTTTTAAATAACAAACCCGCATTCATGAAAAAAAAAATACCTGATGTTATTGATCACATGGCTATTCTCATGATTTTACCATCCAAATACGTGGATAGTATGGAGATCAGTCCTCTTCTCCAACCCGGAATATGAAAACAGCCTGATGGTATGTATGTATGTATGTTTGGAGATAAATTAACAAACTATAAGGTCTTCTTACATAATATATTGTGTAATGTGTATAGACGACTACCATACCATACTTAGGAAGCATGTTTCAGCGTGATGGAAGATTGGAAAAATATATTGAAAGGAGAGTAACGGCAGGTAATAGAGTGAACGGTGCATTAAGACCGGTAATGGCAGACCCAATTATTTCGAGGCAAGCGAAGCTCGCGGTACACAATGGTATCGTCGCACCGACTCTTATGTATGCTAGTGAGACATGGACATGGCAGAAGACGCATGAAAGTAGAATTAACTCGGTTGAAATGAGGTCACTAAGACGAATGTGTGGTAAAACGATGTATGATAGAATAATAAATGAGGATATTAGACGAGAATGTATGATTGAAAGAAATATCGTAAGTAAGATTAAAATAAATGCCCTAAGGTGGTTCGGCCACATAGAAAGAATGAAAGATGACCGTCTGACAAAAAAAGTATACAAGTCTGATAAAAGAGGAACGAAATGTAGAGGTCGACCAATAAAAATTTGGCACGATCACATAAATGGGATTTTGAAAGATGGTGATGTTAGAAGTAAGAATAATAGAAGAGCGTGTATGAGACGATGTATGAACGTGAATGAAGCGAGGAAGGTATTTCAAGAGAGAGGAGTCTGGCATTTGGTTCTCTCTGCCTACCCCAAATAGGGAAATGGAGTGATGGTATGGCTATGGGACTACCATACAAATTGTATAAAGCGAAGTCGTCACTAAATTCAATTTCAATAAAAAATGTTAAAAAGAAATTGAGATGTACTGCTACAATGTTAATATTTTTTATAGAAAATTAAATTATCTAGTTGGAGTATTTCGGCATTTTTCGATATTTTTTAAAACTTTGGAAATATAGGCCGTTAAACACATAAATTTATCATAAAAAAATGTTTTTCCTAATAAAAAATGTTTGAGAAACTCAAGAATTATTTTTAAAAAACTTATTTGAGATTATGTATTTGTCTATTTGTGGTACTAATTTTCAGCGTTCTAGCTTTTATGGTTTCTGAGATATATGGAAAAATAAAGTAAAAATTCAAAAGTTGATAACCCCTGACTGAAACGAAAATTCAAAATTCTGAGTATAAAAGTTTTGTAGGCCTATTACTATTTATATATTCTGAAATTTTGGGCTCTGTGCATTGAGCGAATCAAATGTTATAAGGGGGGGGGGACACACAGACGTCATGACACACAAAATATAGATAAATAAAAAATATCAAATTGATGTTTTCAAAAAAATTCAAGAAATTCTCAAACATTTTTTATTAATAAAAATATTTATCATGATAAATTTATGTGTTTAACTGCCTTTATTTCCAAAGTTTTTAAAAATATCGAAACAAGCCGAAACACCAAAACGAGATAATTTAATTTTCTATAAAAAATATTAACATTGCAATAGTAAGTAAGTAGGTACGCGCATCAGAGTAACAATAAACAAATTGATAGTTTTATGAACGATGTAAAAATAAAAGTAAGTAGGTACGCGCATGAGAGAGTAACAATAATCAAATCAACATCTAGTATGAACTTTGTAAAACTGAAAGTAAGTAGGTACGCGCACGAGAGAGAGTAGGTATATATCGACATATATCGACAGTTGTATGAAGTCGTAAAAATAAAAGTAAGTAGGTAGGTACGCGCTTTTTCAAGGCAATATTTAAAATGCGTTGAATTGTATTCATTTTATCGCGAAGGTCACAGAGACATGGTAGAACAGTATTGAGTGCAGACGCAAGACGATCGGAGCCATATATAAAAAACAACTTCAAAATATACTCCGAACAAATCTCCGTGCGGCCAAGGTCAACATGTAATATTTTGCTGCGGATGCAAAACGATCGGTGGCTTAGTAAAAATATACACCTTCAAAATATACACTGAACAAATCTCCGTGCGGCCAATGGTTGAACTAATAATATTCATTTCAAGATATTTTGATATTTTTTTTGCTTCCATGTAAATTTTTGCCAGTTGATTCTCTATGGTATAAGCAACAGAATGGTAGTTTTTGGCGTGAAAATTATCTTGCGTCCGTATACCGGACGCGAAAAGTTGGTGGACGCAACAACCCTATACGAATTTCACATAGGTGACGCAACAAGTATTGCGGGATGTATATATATATATATATATATATATATATATATATATATATATATATATATATATATATATATATATATATATATATATATATATATATATATATATATATATATATATATATATATATATATATATATATATATATATATATATATATATATATATATATATATATATATATATATATATATATATATATATATATATATATATATATATATATATATATATATATATATATATATATATATATATATATATATATATATATATATATATATATATATATATATATATATATATATATATATATATATATATATATATATATATATATATATATATATATATATATATATATATATAAATATGAGAAAAATCTTTACATCGTGGGCCCCTCACAAAAATGACAGAGATCTTTAACGATGAAGAAGAACATCATTAATAATTTTGGAAATTTATTTTAGTATGATTACTTACAAGCACTCTTCTGCTGGGATTTCAAATTATTTTTTGAATAATCTAAAGTAATAAAGCAATCAAAATGTTAGTGTTTGTGTGTGTGTATGTGTGTGTGTGTGTGTGTGTTTGTCTCACGCCTTCTGAAAAACCAAGAGCATCTAAAAATCTAATTTATGTGCGAACGTGTACCTGTATACCTGATGCAGTGTCACGCTAAAAATAATGCGATAAAAATGCTGAATTTTAAAAATATTTCAATAATTATTTTTTTCATACAAAATTTTCCAAGTCGTATCTGTCAAAAAAGTGTACATTTTGCACGCAAATATCTGTTAGTTTAAAAGTTAGAAGTACGTATTTACACGAAAAAAATATATTTTCAAGTATAACTTAGCGTTTGAGTGAAAAACATGGTGAATATTTTGTATAATTATAATGTTTAACTTATTTTTAATGTAAGCGTTTTGTACATGAACGCCGCCATTTTAATATCTTTTCATACAATATTTCATTTTCCTACCGAATGAATATGTTCTTGAAAATAATAAACCTTTGAAGTAAATGTAATTATGAAATAATAAAATGAAACACAAGACATTACAGCAAGTTTTAAGACATATATTGTAAAAATGTGTTTATTATTAGTAAAGATATAGGCATAATAAAATTGCATAATTTGTAAATAATATTTGATTTTTCTGACAATTTTCATTTTTATGGCATCGAACAAACCAATGTATGTAGGTACCTACATATTCAAAAAATGTCTCAAACCATTTGATATTTTTTACGTATTGGAATGGTTACTATGGTAACGGAAAGATTCTGATATTCAAATAAAATTTGTTATGAATCGAATTTATTTAGAACATTGTTGTAGGTAGGTACCTACCTAATACTATTTACTTACAAATCAACAATATACTGATTTCCTATCGGAAAATTATTTTATTTATTTATTTATGAATGTATGAATGTATGCAAGCGATGTGCTCCTAAACCGTATGTCCGATTACAATGAAACTTTGGCGAATTGTCGAGCGTGTGCCCGAGGTGGTTTCTGGATTTAAACTTTTTTCTTATTCTTCTTCTTCTTCGTGTATTTGGTCATTTTACCAATGAAAGCGGAATATCCTGGGAAAAGACGGTCCGACTGTCCCTCCATCTCTTCGCAGGTCTTCCAGGACGGTTTCTGGATTTAAACTTTTTACTTCTTCTTCTTCATCGTGTATTTGGTCATTTTACCTATAAAGGTGGAGTATCCTGGGAAAAGAAGACGGTGCTTACATCTCTTCGCAGTTCTTCCAGGATGGTTTCTGGATTTAAACTTTTCTTACCCGAATGAAGGGACGGGATGTAATTGAAGGGAAGGGAGGCACTAAAGGGCCTGAAGGGACGGGAGGTATTAAAGGGCCTGAAGGGACGGGAGGTACTGAAGGGCCTGATTGGAAGGGACGTGATGAGGGATTGAAGGGACGGGATGTACTGAAGGGCCTGATGGGACGGGAGGTACTGAAGGGTCTGAAGCGACGGCTCCTGGAGTCTAATTATTTTTCTTCTTAATTTTATGTAGACCTTTAAGGACAGTTTTAATACAAACTATTTCCTATAGATTAATCTTCTTCTTCTTTTATGAAGACCTTTTGCTCAGTTTTTATACAATCTATTTCCAATAGTCTAATTCTTCTATTTTATGTATTATTTCTTATTTTATGTAGACCATTGGGATTTTTTAAACAAACTATTTCTTATAGTCTTATACTTATTCTTCTCTTTTTTATTTAGACTTTTGGGTTCGTTTTAAGTCTAATAGTCTATTGTGCAGAAATATTATTAACGATATGCACACTTGATGAAAATACATATGTAAAAACGAATGGGATGTGGGATGTGAAGATGTAACCTGCACTAGAATCTTTTCAATACTTTTGTTTAATCAAATTTAAACCATTTATATCATCCTATTTTAAATAATTTTTAACACCTACATAATATATTTGATTTCGTTGACAATATTTAAAGAAAGGGAGCTGTGGCCATTACTGAATTCTTCACAACGTTTATATTCAAATTATTTACCATAGTTTAAGTCTTCTTCTTCTTCGTTAATGTAGACTTTTGTGTCAATTTTAAGTTCATCAGTCTAATTGTGCAAAAATATAATGCACACTTGATGAAAAAATATAAAACGAATGGGATGTGACCAACACTGGATCTTTTCAGTACATTTGTTTAATCAAATTTTAACCACATCCCAACATCCAAAATTACTAAATATTCAATAGGTAAGTACATATTACAATTTGTTTTCGATGATAATATTTAAAAATGGGGGTTGTGGCCAAACCAATCTCTTTACAATGTTGATAAACAGTCATATTTAAAACCATTTCGAATAGTGAAGAAATTGTATATTATACTTCATTCACACTTTATAGCAATATATAAAAAATAATGGGTTGTGGCCATCACTTGAACATTTTACAATCAAATTCAATCATATTTCAAACCACTTTTCATAGTCTTTTGCAAAATAATTGGGTGACAATATTATAAAAACGATTGCTTTTTCCTTCACAATTTTACATTCTTGGCCAACGGCGGGACATAAAAGCTAGTTATAAATGATCACCAAACCACCAAAACAGATGTTAATTAAGACGGCGTTTGGACGCCGAATATGTCATGTAGGCAAAATCTGCGATGATAGAAAAACTCTCTGCTTCAAACATGACAAAATTAAATTCGAATTTGATATGTAAAATCAAAATATTAGATTAATCAGATTAGCATAAAACAGTCACACAAAGTATTAAGAAAAATAAAAATGCTAAATTTTCAAGATCAATAAAATAATTTTTGTTTTTCAAAAATGTCACATGATCCCATTCCTTTACTGTAAAAAAATAAAAGTTATTTTGAGTTTTAGGTTCATTGATAAAATCATTTAAATGATACGTAGGTATGCCACTTAATTTGTACAGATACAATTTATTATCATTTATGTATTTACTTTTATTAATGTAATTAATTTGAATATCCCAAAATGTAATACAAGAAGATATCTTATATCTCTCTTGATATGATTAAATATTAATTCATCCTAATTTATACGTCAATCAAACCAGATAATCATAATATATTCATGTTTAATTATTCAGTTGAGTATTCTCAGGAGCATTTTAAGGTTAATCACATGAACCAACGAATCATTAGTGAGATACTTCAGAAGAACATATAGCAAAATCAATATCGAATACCTTTTGACAATCAATATTCATTTGTCGAGATATGCCAGTGAGGTGCGACGCAGAGGACCTGAAGATGGTTAATGACAATGCCGTTGCGGTTGCTGTATTCTGGAGTGGGATGGCCTAGTGGTGAAGTACTCGGACTCGTAAAGTAAGTAAGTAATATTTTGTATTGCATTGTCTGTCTTAAAAATAATAAAGACAAACAGAAATGACTAAAGGGTAAGAAAGCAATATTTCTGAAAAGAAATTTCCTTATTCAATTTAATTGAATACTAATGGGCCCGGTAAGACGATATTCTGCGCCATAGATCGCCTTCTTTGTAGACCACCTTATATAAGTATACATATGTAGAGCGCATTTTATATAGATCTCATTTTATGTATTTAATTTTTTTTTTTTGTACATTTGAGTGTAGTATATTATTCTCTAGATGCGTAATATCGATGTCAATAGATTTGTTCACAGCGCCATACTTACACAACTTGAAAATGAATTACGATCATAGAGTAAGAAATTTATAATAAGAATCTTTGAAATCTGATAGAAATAAAAAAAAAGTCGAAATCCTATAAGAGTATATCTTGAGGTGCCGAAAACAGCGTCACCTATCGGGTCCGAAACCTATCCCATCAATTAAGTTGGGCGGGTTCGTAGAATGCTTGAAATCTGAAATATTTGCGTTTGCAACAAACCCGACTTTATTCTTGAATTCTGCACTTTATTTCACGAGTAACGCGAATTTTCGTGTTTTAGAAGAATAACACCAAAATTTGGCTCTTTAAGGACATTTTTGTGAAAAAATACATAACAATAATCCACCGAAAATGCAGAATTAAAAAATAAAAATACTAACCGAAATGTGGGTAAAATCAATACAATTTTAATTAAAATAACTAACTTTGACTATAAATTTCTGGTCAAAATAAATAAAGCGTAGGTATATGTAGGTGCCTTATGCTTATGTCGATTTATATACATAGGTTTCTTTCCTCCTATAAATTGTTTTGGAAAACGAAAGAAAAAACCATAAAACAACAACTTTGCTACGATGTAGATTCTTCCTATTTAATCTTTTTAAATAAATTATGTTTTATTACATATAAATATAAATAAATGTGTTTTGAATAGGAAAATAATGCTGTTTAAATGCTGTTTTTAATTTAATTCAATAAATTGAAGATTTAGGATAGCAAAGTTATGTTTGTAAGTGTCTTTCAGTAATTTTAAATAATTTTTATGAAAATTATTTGAGCATAATACATAATATCATTTAAAGTGGAAAAAAAACAACATGAAATTCTAAATCATATGTTGACATCTCTCAATTTATATCAGAAGAAAATAATATCGATTTCTTAAAAAAGTCACCATTTTACTAAAAAAAATAACCGTGAATTCTTAAAAATAACACCTCTTTTATGAAAAATAACGCTTCTAACACCACTTTTCTACGAAAAAAACACCCCTTTAAAAAAACAAATAACGCGAATAACTCATTGCTGTTATAAACACTAGAGTCTACAATCCGAATCTACCCGTTTGCATTCTGTTTCCGGTTGGCTCTCTGATTGGTTGAGATCTCGTAGTATTAAGTCAAATGAGCTGTGAAATTTTATATTAAATGCGAAAAATTAAAAGAATATTATATATTTAATTTATAATAATTTATAATTCAATTTATAAAGCAACTCGCTCACGCGAGTCGCTATTATTATTATACACAAACTTAAACCTAACCTAAGAATGCAGAAAAGAAACTCAGGGGCTAGACGCTACTGTTATAAACTCGTTATTTTCACCTGCGTGAACTTAGCAGCGCTCATATTAAGGTGACCGATGAAACCTCTCTAACAATTTTGTTTATAGACATTGTTAGAATGCTCTGATAATTCGTTAGACGTTATTTCTTTTGCAAAAATGTTTTTCAAAAGTGTGCTGCTACCTTCACACAAACAGCGAATGACATTTTTAGAAATGCGATAGATTCTACAATATGATGCAACAATGAACAATGCTATGAGCCTGTTTTCTCTCAATGCATATCGATAATGGAAAAATATACTTTTTCTAAAACAAAAATTTATAAAAACATTGTTGGAGCACTCATTATTAAAAAAAAATATAACATGATATGAGCGTAAATTTTCAAACGGAAAACACCATGGAAGTTTTATATTTTGACATGGATGTGGCATTTTCAAACTGACAAGTCATTATTTTTCGTCATATCTTTACATGGTTTTAGTAAAAAGAAAATATGCCAGAAAATAAATTATAATTCATTATTAAAAAAGCCAACGATCAAAAATTTTAATTTTGACAATATCACGTTATAACATTATATGACATATGTATTTTGCCTCCACCTTTGATTTCATGTTGCCTACATGTACATTATTATATACTCACTGCTGGTATCAAAACAAAGAATTATTCCAATCTAATTTGACTCCTGAATTCAAATATAATTCAATGTTTCATTCACTAAACTACTTGATTGTTTCTTATTATCAAGGTAATCTTGGTTTATTGGCAAACTCAAATTTTTATTTCATAAATTTGAATACAATTAAATACTAAATACCGAAATACTTTGCATTTGAATGAGGCGTTTTTTATCAATCTCATTCGACTCGTACATTATACAATAAATAAATATTTTCAGTTATAAAAATTACTTAAAATAAATCATGATTTAAAAATGATAAACAAAATTGAAAAAATCCAATGTTTGCGTATATTTAACTTTTTAACATGTCAATAGAGACGAAGTTGAAAAATTATAGAAGAACCAGGAACTCAAGGCACCTATAGGGCTTACGACCTGTCATAGGCTGGTTTACGTGATCACTTGCGTAACGTTCACCAATAATGACTTCTTTTTGAGTTTCCTTATCAAAGCAATTTTTGAAAGTTTTATATATTTTAATAATGAGTAACAGATTGCCTGAAAATAGGAAATTATTACTTTTGCCACCTATGGAGTAACGAAGAAACCTTTTTGTAACGCCATCTATTGAGAAGATGGTTTATTTGTAATAATATTATATACTTTGCAGAGTGTATCCTATCGAACTAGGTACTAATAAAAAACACGAAAATAATTCCAGTGAATGGTACATTATAAAATGTAAATGATTTTTTTCGTTACAATTACGAATCATACAAAGGGAATTAGCTCTTGTGAAACATTTATTCGAGGGAAACTCTTCAGTTGATTTTAAGAAACTTGCTGTTTATCATATCAAAAACAGCAAAACCTATTTAAATGTACACGAACTAACTGTATACCTCTCTCACACTTTATATAGGTGTATATAATGCGAATTCAAACAGTTTTTTTGTTATGTAAATGACGCTCACGTTTGGTCTATTGAAAAACACCTCTGAGAAAATTTATCGAAGGTATATATGATGTGAATATTTTATACTTTGTAAGATTTTTTCACATTCATGAATGTATTATCAGGAAACGTTGAGATATTGAAATTCTGTAATCATAGGGCATAACTTTTTTTTCCTTTGTGAAAAATAAATTATTACACGAAATTGTAGACAAAAAGAATAAAGTACAACATACATATTATCAACAAATAAATCTACTTTTTCATAAACAGATATGTAAACACGTAAATACGTGTTTAATGTTTAAATAGGATAAAAATATAAAATATAGGTTAGTATCATATTTGTTACTTATTTGCATATAAACAACAAACACTGGTTAATTGGAAGAAATTTCCATATGGCAATAAACTCACCACTTGCGCAGGGTGCAAGGAAGTGTTTATTATTATAAAAAATATAAACCAAAAAATGCATTTCAATTTTGTGATTCTAAATTTGTGTTTTCTAAGTAAAACTTTGTAGTCTCAGAGATAGCAACATCAAAATACAATTCATTCTTTAATGGCTGTTTTTTTTTATATTTCCATCCTTATAGGTATGAAAATGGTGAGTCTGGCACCAGGGAGTGGTTGCGTTTACCAGTGCGCATCCTCTTTATATAGGTAAAAATAGGTGATTAGGTATATAGTATCATTTGTAACTTTGTTGAGTCTTTTTTGTGTTCTTATTCCATTCATCTGATTACCTACAGTAAAACTTGGTGGTTTGTTCACCCGGATTGTTTCTTTATTTTTTTTTCATATATCCAGTAACAGTAAGTACATATATTAACAACAAATATACCAGAAATCTGGTAATTTACCACAATTACACTCTAGATAATGTGAACATAAAACATAAAAATGAATGTAAAGACCTTGGAGTGCACCTTGATGCTAAACTTACCCTTACTCAACATATAAACACTGTTATTACAAAATCATACAAACTACATGGATTCATATTTAGAATATGTAAATCTTTTAAAAATCCGCAAACATTAAAAATATTATATTTCTCACTAGTCAGAAGTACACTGGAGTTTGCATTATTTATTTGGAACCCACTGTATAAAATCCATATAAAAAATATTGAAAATATTCAACGCAAATTTTTGAAACGACTCAACTATAAATACAACAATAATACAACGGTTAATAATATTCAAAGTTTAGCGAACCGACGAACAATGACTGATTTATCTTTTATTTATAATGTTTTAAATAACCATATAGACTCCGCCGATATACTCACACTTATTGACTTTAATATACCTATAAGACGTACAAGACATACATACACCATTATTTAAATGCAAATATTATAAAACAAATGCTGCAATAAATTCACCGATCAATAGGGCCATGGATGCTTACACAAAGTATGTGGATATTTTAAACTTGGACATTTTTTACGACTCCCCAAACGAATATCGACGGAAAATATCCCAAATAGATAATTTTGAAAACAATAGCTAACCATGGCCCATCACTCTAAAGTCCACATACTCTCTTTTATACACACACACACACACCCACACACACACACACACACACACACACACACACACTCACACACACACACACACACACCCTCACACACACATTCATATACACACCCTCTCTCTTACATAAGCGGAATAATAATTAAATAAATAAATAATAAAAATACTTTACTACTTACACTACACACACAAACCAAAATGTATTTGACACATGTAACTGACATTAGTTTTAGATAATTGATGTATCATATGTATTAATCCATGTAATAAACTATCTAATGTTGTATGTGTTAATTAAAAAATAAAATAAAATAAAATAAATAAAATTAACAAACGGACCGAAATTATATTGAAATAATGTTGAAATGTGCAATTTTCATCTATGAAGAAACTCTAAACTGCGTATTGGTAAACCCAACTACTTACAAGGCCAGACTTACCTTTTTCATACCTATTTTATTTTATTTTTATTTTATTTTATTTTATTTATTTTAGATATCCAACAGTACAGTGGAGCATAATGATTAATGATATTAAGACAATGAAAAAAAAACAAGTAAATGTAGACTACAGTACATAATAATAGGACATCATATCAAATAATTTTAAAAGCTTAACATACAATTTACGAAAAATGAGAAAAAAACAAAATTATAGGAACACACCAGAAACATACAAGGAATAGTACAGAGAGGATTGTATTCTAGAATCATAACGTGGGATTCTAACTTACTTAAGGATCAACGAAGAAGGTGTTGCAACCATTATGGTGACACATAAATAATACATTCATGCATATACTAGAGAGTGGAATGTTGAAATTTTTCCTAAGATTAGTTTTAGAGTGTGAAATAGAAAAAGTAGGTTTTGATCTGACATTTCGGTTTGGAATGTGAAGTGAGATATTTTCTAATAAATTTGGACAATCAATAATGTTATGAAATAGTTTAAACAAAAATAGTGAGTCTGCAGTTATTCGTCTAGATGATAGTGATGGTAAATTAAATTTTGATTCAGCTAAGTACACGTTATTTATATGACTATGCGGGCCCATTAGTTCCCGACAGCCAGATTTATAGATGAGGTGTTTGAGGAAGCGTTTTTGTACACTATCCAGTCTATTTATGTACTTAAGATACATCGGGTTCCAAATTTGCGATCCGTACTCCAAATGACTTCTTACCATAGATGTATATAGAATTTTGAGGCATTCAATATTAGAAAAAGGTTTACAGTTCCTGATGATGAAGCCCAACATATTCAATAAGATATGATAAATATAAAAAAACAGGCATTTAAAATGATTCATTGATATCTTTGCTATCTCTCAGATTTTTGAATGAAGTTGTGGCGATTGCGCCAATTGCGCCGCGCAGTGCTTCGCTGCGCTGAGTACTTCGGCAGGCGCCATCTTGCCCTGCGCCGTATTCACAGCCCGTCTCCTATTTAAGGGGAAGCACAGCGCGCCCAGACCATTCCGCTCATCCAGATCTCGAAGCTAGGCATCACGCTGCCCGACCGCTCGTCGTCGTTCAAATCGTCCGCGTTTCAAATTTACATTTATATTCATTAAATAATAACTCGACATTTCTGTACCAAGTAATATTAGTAAACATCAATTGTAATCATCATCTTGATAAATAAAAGAGTAAGTTAAATTTCCTGTTATATCTTTCAATCTGTCTACCATTCCTACCTGAGTAATATTTGGTAATAATATTTAATCTATTGTATACGGTATCACAGTTGCTTGGTCGATCAATCTGTGGCTCAGCTGTCGGGACTATCCGAACAGACCGCCACCAGGTTCGAACCAAGCGGTTGAGATATCATTTGGGTTGTATGTAGCTAAAGGCGGACAAACAGGTAATACCTACACGTCCAACTGACCGACCTTACCACCTCAATTACAGGCTTGCATATCAGCTCACGCTGGTATGCAATCGCTTCTAACCAAGTGACCACTCTGGCACTTTGGCAAGCTCTACATACCACAAAACCAAGTACCCCAAAACTGGTGACCCGAACGTGTCTGAACACACCTTCTAAACAGTCCCAAAACTGGTGACTCCCGATCGTGTCTCTGAACACCCACCAGTCCAAAACTGGTGACCCGAACGTGTCTGAACATACCTTCTAAACAGCCCCAAAACTGGTGACCACCGAACGTGTCTCAGAACACACACATACCTTCAGAAACTGGTAAGATTCCGAAATCGTTTAAAAACTCAGGTACTTTTATTTAGTGCTAATAATTTTATATATGTTATATTGTGGTAATTGACTGGTAGCCATTGCGCGACAACCAAGTATTGTGTAACGTAAAATCAGTAGTTTTATTAAACAGAGCAATAATACGTGTTCATTAATATACTGCGCAACATTTTACTGCACGACAGAAACAAAGGATTTAACAGGAATTAATACTTGAACAGCGAGGTCTGGATGAACGGAATCACTCGAGCAGGTAACACATATATTACAAGCTAATATATTAAATACATTTGTCTTATAATTTGTCAAAAATTAATTACAAATGTACCCGCTCAAAAAACGTTCAAAAACGCTCACACGCCAATTCCACCAAAATTAACATATTTACAATTGTTTAATATATAACTAACATGTACTTTATATTTTTTCATGACTGACGAGACGCAAAAATAATCCAGACGGAACAATTAAAAAAGAAGCTGCCTAAAAAAAAACCAAAAGTACCAGAAAATAAATAAATACATACAAAGGACGAAGGTATAAAAATAAAAAGCAAAAAGCCAGAGAACCAAAACGCCGAATAGAGGTATAAAAATCATAATATTATTAAAAAAGCCTAAAGTCATTATAAATATTTTATTTTGTTCATAATTGATAAAACGCAGAGAAAAAAAATAAAAATTAAAAATAAATTTCATAGAAACTCATAAAATATTTATTTTTGCTAAATATCGTAATACGTAAAAATTAAAAAATTATCAATAAAAATTATAATCATAAAACCGTTATCATAAAAACGAAAAATTAGAAACATATAGCTAAATAATCAATATAGTCGTAAAATGCATATTTTTATGTAAAAATTCAGAAAACCAAATATATACTTCATATTTAAAAATATAACATCGCGTCATTCGGTAAAAAAAAATAGTTTCACTTTGGCAAAAAAAAAAAAAACAAAAGGTGAACGACCTACAAACAAAGGCCTGGCCGAATGAACCCAAGTAACCCTGTTATAACCGCGATAAAGAAAGAGAAAGTTTAAAACTTAGGGGCCGATGAACTCGGTTGAAACCCTTAACCGAAAACATTAACCGTCACAATAACATCGCGTTCCAATAATTCAAAATACTACCACACTTAATATTATTTAAACAGAGTACGTAAAAATAATATTATAGCTCGCTTTAATAAATAAGTTAACAACGCAAAACAAATAATCAAATAAATTAAACATTAAAATAAAATAGATACATCGTTTCTAAACATAATTATAGGAATAAAACAATTGTATACAATTACAATTAAATAAAATAAAATACGTACGCAAACGAACATTATAATATATTTTTAAAATATTTTTTCGAAATAATTTTTTGAAAATAAACTAAACTAATGCTTCTAAAACTATAATATTAAAATATTATTCTAAAAAATAAACTCCAACAAGCATACGATACGGAAGTTTAAAACTATTACTATAATATAGAAAGCAAATTTAAACAATAACGAACTACAAATAAACATTGTTTTTAAATACAATCGAAATAAATAAAAATAAAAAGCCGTGATACATCGAGCAGCTACAAATAGCTAAAACTAATACAAAAATATTTCTAATATACAAAATATTTACAAAATATTATACTTAATATTTTATTTTATTTTTTATAAAAAAACACTACAACTATAAAACCATGATCGAACAATAAAAATAATACGATACGATAGCGAATACGTTCCAGAATATAGAAACATTGAAACTATAATGTACGGTAGTAAAAATACCTAACCATAATCAAACATTAAAACCTTATTATATACTAACTATATAATACAGCAACAAACTGGTACTATAAACTAAACTATATTATATTAACTATGTAATACTACAAAAAGTATTATAAAACATTAAAATTATAAAACATTGAAACATGGCATACATAATAATAATAAATATTATAAACATACTCGTATATTAAATTTAAAAAAAAAACATTGTAGGTACAATACAATACGAAACAAACAAATAACATTATATGGCATCATAATACAATACTTCAGCAACGAGTATAAACATACTTATAAATCAAATCAAATGGAACTTATAATACTTATAAATACTTATAACCAAATGGAACTTGCAAATTATAAAAAACATTTTATACCTATCAATCATCGCAAGTACAAACATTTACATTGTATAATTCTATTGTATAATTTTAAAATTTCAAATTGAGCATCAAAGACATCAACAAGAATCATCTGGACGACTTCATACAGCAACTAGCTGCCCCCGCATTCAACCGCATCACTACATAGAAGAAAAAATTATTTATGATGAATCACATCATCATCATCATCTGGACGACTTCATACAGAAACTAGCTGCCCCCGCATTCTACCGCATCACTACCGGGAAGAAATTAACTATGGATGAACCACTGCATCTTCACATCATACCAGCATTCAACCAGAGCATCGCTGAGGATCATAATTGGTACCGCCAATACTCACTGCTCAACACCGCTGAAGAACCAGCAACGTTTGCCTTTTGAGAACATCTCCGTGCCAGCATCACACATACACTTACTACAAGAGCACGCAAAGTCTTCCCCAAGTCATCGCCATCATTGCTCTGACGAGGAACGATTTTGTTGGACATACAACGTCTCTTCCTTCATGGCCTGCACGCAAAGAGCTAATGTCAACCTCCTTGCGACGCATGAAGAAACGAAGCTGCTCAACATTTACGTGTCACCGCCCTGAGGAGTTCACATCACATCCTCCGGTTTCACGAAATGTACCCAGGTTACACTGAAGTCCCATGCACTTCAAAGCCGTCAACATGGCGCACCGCAAAACCTACAGGCTAAACTGGATATCGCCACATCCAAAGCTGTCACGCCTGACACGCCGCAAACCACAAGACACCCCCGTGCTTCGCCCCATGCCGGCACACGCAGGGAGCTGTCAAATATTCATATACAAGCATACACACGCTGAGCACACTGCAAACCATTTCGCCTAGCTGGATAAATACCTACTTCAGGAAGATATTCCCGACAAAGTCGAAGCATCCACGCATACAACTGCATCAATTTTCTACATACATAACACATCTACTTCATCCTGAACAAAAAATAGAACTTCTACACTTCATAACAGAAAACTGGGGATCATTCACAATTAATGGTACACTACGAAGTCGCAACCAACAACACCCAACAAGCTATACCACTGAGGAACACATAAGGATGTCCAGCCAGCACATGCAGGACGACACTCCTCCATTCACCTCAATAGCAGAGCAACCACACGCCATCACAAGAGCAGCAAATCATACCAGCAGCAGATATTTTTAAAAGATAAGTAACTTCATACTTTGTACAAAAACAAATTTATACTTATAATATGATTAACTTTATATATGTATAGATTAAGTTGTATTTAAATAATTACATTACTGTGTATTAGAAAAGACTACTTTTCATATAGAAATTCATTACATAACATGTACATAGCGGTTCAAAAGAAAACCCTATACAAATAACATAACAAATCAAATGCTTTAAAAATTTTTTTTATCTTTCACAGAACGCAATGTAAGGACTTTGAACTTCGAGGAGGGGTCGTGTTTCGTCTAAGCGACTGCCAGCGGGGTCTGTGGCGATTGCGCCGATTGCGCCGCGCAGTGCTTCGCTGCGCTGAGTACTTCGGCAGGCGCCATCTTGCCCTGCGCCGTATTCACAGCCCGTCTCCTATTTAAGGGGAAGCACAGCGCGCCCAGACCATTCCGCTCATCCAGATCTCGAAGCTAGGCATCACGCTGCCCGACCGCTCGTCGTCGTTCAAATCGTCCGCGTTTCAAATTTACATTTATATTCATTAAATAATAACTCGACATTTCTGTACCAAGTAATATTAGTAAACATCAATTGTAATCATCATCTTGATAAATAAAAGAGTAAGTTAAATTTCCTGTTATATCTTTCAATCTGTCTACCATTCCTACCTGAGTAATATTTGGTAATAATATTTAATCTATTGTATACGGTATCACAGTTGCTTGGTCGATCAATCTGTGGCTCAGCTGTCGGGACTATCCGAACAGACCGCCACCAGGTTCGAACCAAGCGGTTGAGATATCATTTGGGTTGTATGTAGCTAAAGGCGGACAAACAGGTAATACCTACACGTCCAACTGACCGACCTTACCACCTCAATTACAGGCTTGCATATCAGCTCACGCTGGTATGCAATCGCTTCTAACCAAGTGACCACTCTGGCACTTTGGCAAGCTCTACATACCACAAAATCTAAGTACCCCAAAAAGTTATATAACGTCTAAGTAGGAGTTAAAATTTTGATTCTTAGCATTCCTATATTTTCGTCTTTGGGTCGTATTACGGTCGTATTATTTAAGAAAAATGTTAGAAAAAGGTAAAGTCCCGTCCCGTAGAATACTGCTTACAAAACTTTAACTTTTTCTTATATAATTCTCAAATAACTCCCTTAATACGACCCTTAATCAACTGAAAATAATATCATTGAAAGTTATTTTTTGGTATATAAACTCATTACTATCACTAATATACTGTATTTGACACCTCTAATTTTTAGAGTGACACATACATCATTATTACTGTCTAAAACGTGACTGAAATTGAACAGTATTTCAAAACAAAGTATCTGTTTAAAGGGTGATTACAAGTAGTGAAACTATCTGCATATTATTAACGTTTGTATGAATTTGAATAAACTTTCCTAAAGGAGCTTTCACGTGACACGGAACGGAACGGAAATATTATGTTTTTTCTCTTTTGTACCACATTGAAATACTTTATTACCGTTAATTTCCTTTGAGAGTATTTCATGCTAGATATTCAGGTAGAATTATTTGAGAAACCATTTCATAAGACCTGCTTTATAGAATGCTCACAACATAGGAACCAAAAAATAGTAAACAAGCAATTTCTAGCATGGAATAAATCTGTTTGTACTGTTTCTTGAATACATGTTGTTACTGTAATATTATTTTTTAGATCAGAAAACATGTATTATGGAAAACGCAATCAGCTTTGCATTATTAATTTGAGTATTAAAAATGCATGTCAACGCTATATTGGTGTTTTGTTAATGTACTTAATTGGTGTTTTGTTAAAGTACTTCAATAATGATAATTTTTTAAATTTGTTTTTTAACACTTGCAATTCAGGGGGGGCAAGTCTTGTCTGACCGGCGTCGGCGAAATCAAAACCCTAGAAATCACCCATATCATGGATATACTTATCATATGGAGTTCTATGACATCTAAAGATATTATAGAACTCCATATAATAATTATATCCATGATATGGGTAATCGTGAGAGTTTTGATTTCGCCGGTTGGACCAGATTTGCCCCCCTGATGAGGTTTTTTTCACACGTTCTCTTGTTTTTTTTGTCAATAAATGAAGAATTCTCAAACATCACGAAAACATGAGCAATCGTGAAAAAGAGCTGTTAATTTTAATTATTTCTAAAAGTATTATAGTGTTTTACCAACCAACGTGTACCTACAAGTAATTTCATAAAGTGTTAAGATTTAACTAGAAGTATCGATTTCGTCTAGCTTGATAAATAAGTGTTCAAAATTATGTTATATTTTTTTCCAGTTTTATTGTATTAAAATAGTAACAAAAACTTAAAGAGAGAATTAAAACAAAATTTACTCGCATATCACAAACACAAGCGCGATCAGAGAAAAGATTTAAAGTAACAAATGGTCTTATAGAAAAGTGTATTTACCTGTCTGTGACCTTTCGCTTCCCTGACAGTATACCGAATTAATTAAGGTAGATCCATCCCATCCCTTGTGAAGCAACCCGTTCAGGGGTAAATCTGAATTGAAAATTGCTTCAGGAATTTAAATTTGCTATAAAAAATTAAATTGACGAGATTAATCCCGCCACCCGATTCAAACGGAATTACTTATTTAATTGTATAAATAAATTAAGGGATATTTAAAGTGTAGGTATTTTTGAACACCTTTTCAGATTAACCTACCAACTAATTTATTTAGATTTAATCTTTTAAAAATGTTATTTCAATCAAATTCATATACCTAAATAAACACATTGTTGTAATCTGTAGAAACAAGTAACGAATATATTGTCGAATATTTCCAACACAAAGAAACAAAAAATACTAGAGAAAATAGGGAGTTGAGGGTTAAACTGGTTCTATTTCCACATACCTATACACTTTTCCTTTTTAAATGACGATCGTTTCGGGTGACTAGGCCCTTATTAATTAAATAATAAATGTAACATTTATATGTGGAACAGAAACCAGAATGATTTGAAAAAAAAAATGCAATATCAAAATCATCAATATTGACAAAATGAAAACCCAAGAAAAATTGTTTAAACGTTTTTGTTTTGCTGTGAATTGAACACGAGGCGCTAAAATATATACATACATACATACCATCAAGCTATGTCCCCCAGGGGTAGGCAGAGAGAACCGAATTTTTCTATCATGACACATTTATCGCTTCGTCAACATTCATGTATCGTCTCATACATGTTCGTCTGCGTGTCTTGTTCACGCTTCTTACATCTCCATTTTTCAGAATATCGTTCACATGGTCGTGCCATCCTATTCTTGAGCGCCCCGACCTCTTATTCCGTTCTTGTTAGCTTTGTATGTTATCTTCGTCAGACGTTCTTCATTCATTATTCTCAAGTGTCCAAACCATCTCAATGTGTTACTTTCATTCTATTAATTACATGATTTTTCATCTTGCATTCTTTCCTTGTGTTCTCGTTTCTTAACCTGTCATATATCGGTATATTACAAATTCTTCTTAGCGATCTAATTTCAACTGCATTAATTCTGCTATTGTGCGACTTCTGTCATGTCCAGGTTTCACTTGCATACGTTTAGGTTGGCAATACGATTGCGTTAAGATCGGCAACTTTAACATCCTTTGATATGTTGCGATCTGATCTAAGCGCTCTTTTTACTCTGTTTCCTGCTGTAACTCGTCTTTCGATATCTTTATCAGGTCCATTCCGTTGAAACATAATTCCCAGATGACACGCTGTTCTGCTTTCATTCTTTTCAAATCTTTTGATTGGCTGGCATTCATCATCAGTCCGTTGTACTATACTTAATATATTATATCAATAAATTCATTAGCTCGATTCAAAATGATTCATTTAAAGAAAATATATTTTTCATGTCTTTAGGTAATGCAAATGATTTCTTAGAGAATTATCAGAAATTTCACTCCTATTTTATGACTTAAAAAATTCGCGCTGAGTGTTCATACAACCAATTTAATGTATCACTACAAGGCTAAATAATGTAAACAATACACAATTTTTCCTTGAAATTGAACTAATAATAATGTTGTGCCTAAAAGCTTTTTGCTTAATAAATATTTTTTTTTAAATATGTAATTCTTCAACATTGATTTAAAAAATATTACTTGGATAAAATTTGTGAAAAAACACAAATGGCGATTATGAAAGTTGGAAACCAACGAGATTTATTTATGAACAGATTTCTCGTTTCCTTTCATCTTCTCTCGCAGATTATCTGATATTGAAAAGGAAGCAGAAAAATATAATCTCCAACAAAAGATTAATACGAAATTAACTTTGCTCACTGAAAAGAACAAAAACACAAAGGAAACGTGTATTCTATCTGTTATACCTTGTTTTAGTAATAAAACGTTCAATTGTACAAATGAACACGAACACTAAATACAATTCTATATAATAGGTACAATGATGAACGATGTTTTCAAAGGAATATATAGAAATGTAGCAACGAATACATTGCTGAATGCAACAAAACTAAACTCAAAGCACTTATCTAAACATTCCTACTCTAAAAGAATCAAGAACTTTGGACTTTATTTTAATTTATTTATAAATACACGTTATAAAATGTGGAATATTAGAAGATTAACATTTTACATGTTATCCTCATCTTATTGCATATTTTCCTGTATTGCCCACGCATTGACACGATTCATATTTTTAAAGTTTGTCTTATTTCTTTGATAATAATAGAAAGGCTTTTTAAAAATACTGTGTATCAGTGTCTTATTCAAAACGTGTAACTTCTTCTCTTCTTCAATGGCTCTACAGCACATATCGAGCCTTGGCCTCCAGCAACTTCCTCCTCCAACCTCTCCTGTCACGTCCTGCTGCGACCCTCCAGTTTGGCACATTCAGAAGCTGGGATGCGTCCCTCCCAATATCATCTTCCCATCGCAGCCACGGTCTCCGGACCTTTCTTTTGCCACCTGGATGTCCTAAGACTCTTTCTCTTTTTGGTACCCGTGATGATGGCATATTCTGAACATGCCCGGCCCATCTTAGCCTGCTTAGTCTTATATGTTCAGACAGTTTGGGTGCTTTGTAGATGCTCAATACGTGCACCTACCTTAGTAATTATTAGGCGAATTTGCTCTCTAATATTATGTCCCCGTGTTATATTGGAAGGTAAGTTTTTTTAAGACTTTTATATGTTTGGAATATAAAGTAGCAAATACTGGATCGGAATATTTAAAATGTTTTTTTTTTATTTGAAAGAAAATATCATTATTCTGAAATATTTCAAATAAAAGCGGTGACATGTTTTTTCCTATTCTTTGTTAAATAACCTTTTTACACCGTGACTGGCTGCCGAAAATGATACGGATAAGTTTTAAAAAATACAAGAGCAGGAAGAATATTCTTGAGAATTATTTTCATCCTACCTTTTTATATAACTACAAAAAGATTGGCATATTTGAAGCCTTCTTTTGGCTTAAAAACCTTCTTTCTTTATAACATTATAATATATCACCGAAGTATATTATAGTTTAATTTCCATGCTGAAGTCCTAAGTTCCATTTGTACATTGCTGTGTAAAAATAAACATGATAAAACGTGTTTTTTTACTACGCATAGTGAAATTGAGTTTTTACTCCCCACTGCTATCTTGCTTAACGAGTAGGCAGTGAGAAACGAATACCGCATTCTTCTATCTTGACACATATACATCGCCTCATCAACATTGATACATTGTCTCATACATGCTCATCCTTTTTTTTACATAATTGCTTCTCGGACAACTAACAGGTACTATGCCAAATATTAATTTAACACGCACCCAATAACAAGTTGCCTCATTCTGGAGACTTACGATATTAATCATCTCACAGATCCAGACTGAAAACACAATTAAATACTGTGTCTCCACCGGGAATTGAACCCGGGACCATTGGATCAGCATTCAGATACCCAAACAACTGAACCACGAAGGCCGATATCTTGCTAGTAATGTAATTTTTTTACGTCGCTCAACAGGTTTAATGACAAGTGCGTAATGAGTTTTTGTGATATGTTTCTGTGTATATGATGTATTATGAAAACTTTTGTCTTCTTGAATTATAATATTTGTCTTAGAATCTAAAAGAAATTAACTTCATAAAAATGCATTAAGAGATTGTCAACTTTTCAAGAAGAAAAAATGTACACTTTCTATGTAGTGCATAGTTCAGTGTTGGCCACAACTCAATCGTTTTTAATAAGCACAGAGGTTAGTCTGACCCTTCATATATTTTTTTCTATCTCTTGTTTAATATTCCACAATTTTTATATACTTTTCATTAAGAACGAATGTACCTGCTCAAATAATGGATTTTTTGTGTGCAAATGTTGAACCAGCAACGAACGATCAAATTAAACCCAGTTGTAAAACTCAAAACAGTGTGAATTATTAAAAGACATACACAGGTGATGAGTGGAATTATCCACGTAAATGATATTTTCATAAAGGCCACAGGTGTTACTTATTCCAAAATATAACAATTTTATTGTTTGGATTTTGCCATTTCATATACGAACTGGAGGATTTTCGGATGTAACAATTGGTACCTACATACAAACTCGTAAAAATACCTAAATCAAATTTCCCTTAAGTATGAGCATCCCATATTTTTTTTCGTCTAGAGAATACAAAGTAGTCACATGTAACACATGAGATCCAAATGTCACAGAAATTTTAAAAGTTATCTTCACCGATTTAAATTGCCTCCTCTGCCTCATGTATGTAAGTTCTGTCAATACCCGGACCAAACTTCGGAACATATCCTGTGGGATTGTTGCCACCCAATGGTGTCCTCTTATAGATCGGAGCTCCTTATTGCTGTCTCTTCATATCGTGGGCCTCTTCAAGGTCATGCGGATTTTGTGATCTCGAAGAACCATTTTAAAGCCTTCAAGAAGTTCTGTCATAGTTATGGTGCCATACTTTTGGTTGATTCCTATTATGTTTATTTTTTTAAAGAGATCTTAGTCACACCTTTAATGCTTTACATATAAAACGATCTGAAGTCGATGACGACTGTGAATCGTCTATTCACATTCGTTGATTTTTTTTTTAACTATTGTGTCGAGATTGCCAATCTAATGACTCCGTGAGCTACTTTTCGTGTTATGCATTTTTTGTCGCTCATTTAGCGTTCTATGAAGGGGTCGTTTACAGTCTGATATGGAAAGTGGGTGGTGGTGAGAGTAGCGAAAAAAAGTGTATCACGTAAGAATATTTCTGATTAAATTTGTTAAGAAAATTTCTATTTTAAGAAATAAGATAACGGATCGTGTTTAAAATATATCTATAAATTATCATAATAAAATCGAAATGCTTCTAATAGGTCATAAAAACATACGGAAATAACTTAAGTCAAATGTTTAAATTGACTATTTTACATGGAATTCCAAAATACTTTTACACTTTGATGTAATCTATCATGTTTTCGTTGCTTTTAATAAATTTATGCTGAATTTTTAAAAATATGTTCTATTGAAAACGCGCAATGTTTCTTTTCACAGGTGAATTAAAGGAGCTTTGGGGAAATGCGATGCGAATTAAGAAAGCACACAGCTGTGGAGGCGAATATTTCAAACTTTTAAGCCACAGCTCACGGCTTTGGGTAAAATGGCGAATAATTAAGAGGTATTCAAAGCACGGTGCTAAAGCTGGTATGAATGCATTTTATTTTTATTTTATTCATTAAGGAATAAAAACAGTTACAGAATATAAATGTGTATAACTAATAACAATATGTTAAGTCGTTTATCTGTAACCTTACAGTATTCACAATGTAGTTTGCAGAGTAACACAATAACAAATAAAAGGCCATAAATGATAAAAACTAGTTAAGAAGTAATAATAAATAGTTAAGAAATTGATTATACAAAAACATTAGGGGGCAAAAAAACAATAATTATATAAAAACATAAGAATAGTTTAATAATGAAATCAAAAATTAAGAAGCCATAATTCAAAAGTACAAGTGGTGTATGTGTATGTGTATTATGTCATCGCGTGTTGTGGTGATGATTTTTGAATGTGTCTTATTTCATGTTTGAATGCTGCGTATGATTTGGAGAAGATGTGTGTGTCTGGGAAGGTTTTGTTGTATTCATTACACATTCTGTTAGTTGGTTTCCTAAATACTGCATTTGTGTTTGAAGTTGAGGGGAGGAAGAGTAAATTATTTCGTAGGCGTCTGTGTGGTGCGTGTATGTTAATTGCGCTAACGAGTGTTGGACAGTCAAAAGTGCTATTGATTATTATGTGTAGTGTTGTCATATCAATTAGGATACGTCTCTCTTTTAGTGTGCATAGATTGTAATTATTAAGCAGGTCAGTGTATGGTAGTCGGGGATTCTGTGTTTTTATTGCATAATCTTGAGGATTTTTTTCTGGATTGATTCAATTTTGTCTGCGTATATGTTGTAATTTGGATTCCATGCTTGAGAGCAATATTCGAGTTGTGAGCGGATTAACGTATTATATAACATTAAATATGAGCTGGTTTTTTTGAGTTCTTTAGTTTATCTAAGCTTCATTTTTTATGCTTTGTTGATAATTTAATTTTGTTTATTTAAACTGCAAGGGAGGCCGTCATACAATGTATTGTATTAATTAAATACCTTCGTATACTTACAGGTGTGACGTGTTAAATTATATGACTTTAAAAGGGGAGCAAATACTCCTTAGATCTTAGATCTTGGAAAACGAATTATTCACAAAAGCGGTCTTAGTGGTGGTTAAGCATTTTTTTTATGGGACAGGCGTGTAAAATACATAAAATAACCCTTTATACTATAAATGACGTGTTAAAAATGGCAAATTTTAAACCTTTACAAATTGTCATCGTCTAAAGCCAGGGTTAAATAATTGTTTCTTTCTGTGGTGTACACACGCAGGAAAAAAATCAGCGTTTATACTATGACGTAGGTCTGGTGATCACAGACTCTTGGACTATTATTTTATGTAGCTACTCGGGGCAACTAACAGGTACTATGTCAAATAATTATTTAACACGCACCCAATAACAAGTTGCCGCATTCTGGAGAGTTACGATTTAATCGTCTCACAGATCCAGACTGATAACACAATTAAAAACTGTGTCTCCACCGGGAATCGAACCCGGGACCCTTGGATCAGCAGTCAGAACCCAACCAACTGAGCCACGAAGGCCGACAATTAATAAAGACGTTATTTAATTATGTTTTCATTGTTATTTTTACAATTGTAAAAAATGTATTGTCATTTTTTGTTTTCGATTTTATGTAACAGATTTATGATAAAACAATTACCATAAAGACAGAAAATTATTAAAAACATGATTGATTTTTATATCATCAAGGGACGTTTTAAAATTATTATCAGTTTCAATTAATCAGAAAAATGTCAATGTTGAAACATTTGCCAAGAAATACTCAAATAATGAAATTTTATCCTTGTTTTATGTTCAATTTATTCGGTCATTACATTGAATTACTCATAAACGTCAATAATATGTATGATCGGTTAAATTTATTTTCTTGTTAAAAGTATCTCTTTCATACTTTGGTGTATTATAATCAATAATAATACATGGTTAAAAAATGCAAGTACCGAAATTGTTGTTACGTTCAAAGAAATTATTATTAAGGAAATAGTTGGTTATCTAATTATTAAAATGTTATAGGTTTCAAAAAAATTGGGTGCAGAACATAATTATATATATATTTTAAAAAAGGATTTGCGTTTAGTTGTCTACAAATGATTGTTTATATGTAAATCGTTTTATTTCAATTTGAAACAATGACTGTGAAGGATATGTATGTATTTTTCTAAACTTACAAGGAATTATAGGAATTAACGTTCACCAACTCTTAAAAAGTTCACAAAAAACGCCGTAATAATGGTTATTCCAATTGGGGAAAATTAATTATTCTAGCTCAATAAAAAAAATAACATTTAAGCGTAAATAGTAAAAGTAAAAGCGCTATACAATTTACGTCAATTCAGGCGTTATAATGGAAAATGCATCGAATTTTAGTAACTAAGTGAAACGAAACGTAATTCGATTTCAAAGTTTGATTCACTAGACTGTTAATAAATAACAGCTGAATCATCAATAAAACATTTCTTGCGAAAATATTTGATATTATTAATTTATCAATACTAGGCTAAATCGTCTTAGAGATACGATACAAAGTACTTCTCGATAATTCGTAGATTAATAGCGATTTGTAGTTGAAATTTAATACTTTAAGTTTTACGAAAAGTCCTTCAAATGTATATAATATTGTGGGAAAATCTGTTTCAAGAGCAAAACTACAAAAAAAATGACTAGAATCATGAATTTCAGCTTTAGGAAACTCGGTGTTGCAAGACAGATCGGTCAATATTATGCAAGATCAAGAATGGTTTTGCCCATCACTAATTTGTTTTATATTTCAACCAGATAATTTAGTTTACACAATTTATTGTAAAGACTCTTTGATTTATGTGCCAAATAATATATTATGTTAGCTCCAATGTGAAAATTTCCCGAAATCCAAGTAAGCAGATTTTCGCCTGTTTGTGAAAGATTGACATGGGTTGAAGGTAAAGCAGGATATAAGATAACAGTTTAAAAGAAACTAATTTCGACATAACAATGGACTTAAATAGTGGCATTAATTATTCAAATTGAAAAGGAATTAAAGGTTTACAATATAGAAAGATAAAACAACAAAACTGGAGGAGCCTTAAATCATGTAGTTTTTAAAATATTTGTTTGGTAAGATTTATGATTCACAAAAAAAAAGTTTCTTTTTACTGAACTGAAAACATTTTTTTTTGTTTTTTTTCACAAGTGGCGAGTTTATTGCTGTATTGCAATTTCTTCCAACTAACCAGTGTTTCCAGCCCAGAGAAGCAATATTTGCGTGAGAAATAATTTTAAATAAATTTTTCCTCTGCTGGGAATTGAACCCAGGACGCCCGCACAGAAACCAAACGGCTTACCAACTGTGCCACTGCGGTCGGCACATTGGTTGAAATGAAAGTGCGAACTTTTGTGAAAACGTTTCTTTTAACTTGTTTATATTTTAAAAATAAATTTTTATGAGTTTAAATGCTAAGAAGTTATAAATAACCACATTCTTAAAGAATATCAAAGCTTGAAGAGTAAAAACAGAAGCAGCAGTGATTCTAATTACTCTTAGTACCTATTTAAAAATAATAATAATAAACACTTCCTTGCACCCTGCGCAAGTGGCGAGTTTATTGCCATATGGCAATTTCTTCCAACTAACCAGTGTTTCCAGCCCAGAGAAGCAATATTTGCGTGAGAAATAAAATTGAATAAATTTATCTTCTGCTGAAAATCGAAACCAGGACGCCCACACAGAAATCGAACGGTTTACCAACTGTGCCACGGCGCGCGGCAGTTGGCATGGTAGTTGAAGTTTTATCCACGTTTAGAAAAGTGAATCAAAAAGATAAAAATGGTTGGTACATGGAGTTACTCAGCAATTTTTATTGTAAAACTTCTCAAGGAAAATGGCGTCACGGAGTAGAAGAGTACTGCAATTACAAAATACACTGTTGCGCCGAGAGTATTTTGTAGATACTTTTCATAATGAACAAAGTTAAAATTATACTAAGGTCTCGTTTCAAAGATTTGATTATAAATTTGAAAAAGAAAGCCAGCGTTAATAATAATAAATTACTTAGTTGATATAATATAATTATAGTTATTAAAGAATATCTCATGTAACACCATTAGTCTTCTGGCAATGGAAAATCCACAAAGCGGGTAAGTAAATGTTATATTACTATGTAACTTCAGCATATTTCTGAAGAGATACTTGATTTATTTCAACGGTAATTTAATATTTAATTTCTTATGATGAACGTATTATATTTGTATATTCAAGAATTGTTACTTAAGTCTTTTAAATATATAATGCGTGTCTGGTGAATATTTTAGAAGACATATTTCAATATGTATACTCAAAGCAAAACAAAATTGTGTTTAAAGTGAGCGCCAAAATAAAAATAAAAAATTTCAATAATATTATTAATGATTAAATTTAAAATTAATTGAAAATTTTTGTTTTTATAGCAGAACTTACTAATACTTTTTAATTAAAAATTTAAAACATAAACAATGCAATATACTTGGCAGCAGGAAAAAATATTATTGATGGTAATATGGGTATTGTGATGGTATCTTACACCATGTAACGAATTTTTACACCAGATTTGAATAGAAATTATTTTTGTATCTTCATATGATGTTGCTACTACTTTGTCGCACATTTTTAAATTATAAATAAATTAAATTACTTATAGTAACTTTGTATAAACACCGTACCGTTAGTATCAATAAGTCACACAGCCGTTAGCGCGTGCACACATTCTGATTTAGTATAAGTTTGTCCGGAGGAAGAAGCGGTTAGCTTCGAAAACGTGAGACAGCAAATACTCTAAATTCGTGGTTTATACAAAGTTATGTGTAATGTAAATTATTTTTAATATATTTATTTTCTACTGAAAACTGAAACCAGAATACGATTTATAAACGTAAACTTTCTATAGTAGGTTTCTTTCTATAAAAGAGCGTGATTAACGAAAAAAAAAATACTTATAAACCGTGACTATCTTTATTACACCTTTATTTCATAGACGTCAAGTAAGGACAGGTCGAGTGGTTCTTTAACGCTTGACTAACGCGTCATACCAAATATTTCAAAAGGGCGGATCTTTCACATATGATCCGACGCATATTTGAGATTGACAGAAAATTCTATACTTATATCGTTTTTCCTTGTTATTCTTCATCGCAATCGTGTTTAAATTGACTCAACACGGCACAACGCAGTGTTTGTTTTTATTTTTCGATGTCAGTTATCCAAAAATTACATGCATATATCTATTTTTTGACATCTGTGAAGCCAATGCGGCCATATTAATAAGAGTGTTCGTAAATAATTCAAAGATTTTTTAATACCGATCTTAACTATTTTAGTCGTGCTTATCTAGTTGCGGGTTTAGTAAGCTATTAACGAAATCTAATAAGACGGTAAAAGTACACCTACCGAGTCTTATTTTAAATTCAAATTTCATGATGGAAACACATTATTCAGAGTTATTTTTCAATACAACTTCCGCAATAAGCAATGTTTTCTTAAAGGAAGAATTCTCCGCACAAGAACACAGTAAAATGTAGGAATAATGTATATTGTGTATAGGTACAGGATGTGACGTAGGAAACCTGACTCTCGGAATATTCAATCAATCGTGAAACGGTGGAAACGTCCGAAGGTCGTCCCTACTTTAGCAGGAGATAGGACCTACACATTATTATCATTAAGTTCTATGGATCTAAGAATACTCTCCGGTAATATGTACATACCTACACCATAATAAAGGGATGTGTTGCATGGTACGTAATATCGCGACGTATAAACGCGAAAATAACTCAAAAGCATTAATAAATATTTGAGGTGTTAATGTATGCAATGCATGTATCCGTTTACTCGATCAATTTTTCAATTGTGTACTCGATCAATTCTTAATCTTCAAAATATATTTTTTTTCAAATATTCCATATATTCTAAGGTAGAGGCGTTTACGTTGTTGAAAGTAATTTAAAAAAAATAACAACATAACTTTGTTTTATTCCACTTGTTATTTTTTGTTACATAACTAGTTTTCAGAACTGCCGTTTTCTTCTTCAAGTGAGTTAATACTAATTTGGTATGGTGCGTGGCAGTAGCAGAACAATTGGAAAATAATAAATTTTGTTGAAAAAAATTAAATTATATCTCGATAATAATAAAAGTAGTTTTATTTTTATTTATTTTTGTAAAATGTGAATACATTGCATAAAAAAAAACAATAATATATTTAATAATGAAATATCCAAATCGAGTTTATATCTCGACTCACCTTTTAGTGTCATATTGTGAAAATTATTATCTTATTGCAACAGTAATAAGGAAAAAATGGAGTAACGATGAAATAGGAGGGAGGATAGTGTGTATGTGTGTGTGTGAGTGTGTGTGAGTGAGGGTGTGTGTGTGTGTGTGTGTGTGTGTGTGTGTGTGTGTGTGGTGTGCGCGAGATAGAGTTTATGTGTAAGAGCATGAAGAGTAGCATAAGTAAAAAAAAAGAACATCATAACATTAAAAAAGAAACAAAAATAAAGTTACAAAAGAGGTTTTTAAAGATGTGAGTAAACTACCTCTACCTTATCATAAGGATTTTTTTTTAAATGTTGATCTTGACAGATGAAAAATGTCCAGGTCATCAGTTTCATTTACAATTTTCGTATAGGTATTTATACACCTGTATAATGGAACATTACTACCAATATTTGAGTTCTATTAATAATTATTTTAATAATAATAATAGTTTTGGACCTATCGGGTCCAAAACTATCCTATCTTTCAATCCGGAACCAACTATACAAATTAAGACAATTCATTAAAATTTATTGGGCGGTTTCGGAGATAAGGGTGTGCGAACATCATATATATATTCGAACATCTTTATTTTTTTCTTACATCGCTTTATTTAATGATATTTAATCGTTAAAATAGTATATGTTTTCATATACTTGTTTATACATAAAATCATCCATCTTCCTTGAATCAATATTGTTTTTTTTATAACAAATTTGAATTTATATGTTTTCTTTGATGGTTTTTATTTTTCATAGATGAGGTTGTTGCGCCATCAATATTTGTATAGAATATTTCTTGTGCAAGTATAAGCAATATTAATATTTTCCTAAGGCCCTGGAGAATGAGGATATTGCTAACACAAAAGCTTCTTGTTGCAGTCGACCCGAAGTAATTCTCTAACAAATAGAGATTGTATTTATTTAAGTTTATACGATATCCTTTTGTATTGCTAGAGTTTTTTTTAACTGCAGATCCATTTACATATTTTTTTTCAAAAAAGATAACATGAGCAGCATTTTTTTCATTGTTTCAAATTGATAAGGGGTGAATGCATTCAACATACTTTCTTACAACAATTACGAAGAGTATAAAACATTAATACCCCTCCTTTAATTGGACTTATTTTTTTTTGTATTATTCTTTTATTATTCCTTTAACTTCTAAATTTTATTTAAAATATTATTCACATATTAGGAGAGGAGTATAAAGGTGATAAAGAACAAAAAGAAACAGTTAAGTGGATGGTATGGTGATTAAAAATAAAATTATTTCGAGTTTTCACACGTAACGAGAGAAAATATCTAAAAGCGACGTGTGCACGTTTTACGTGCGTGATGAATATTTTTATTGTAGGATACGTACCTTTAATTCTTTGACGTACTCCTACACTTATCTATAAACACGTATAAATTGGGAACCCACTTTGAGAAAATAGTTATCTGAAACTTTTTATGAACGATAATCAATTTTATACAGATTAATCACGTATTTTTCCTATTCCATTAGAAAAAAAACCTGAACCTCACGTTCGTCAGCCTTCAACCTTATATCACGATTTGATTCAGTCTTTGCTTTTCTTTCATTCACACGCCAAATTTACTTCCATTTCTCAGTTTTTGTTTAAAAGAAAACTGCTTACAACTTAAAATATTCAGTCTACATACACATAGATACAAGTACGTAAACAGGTTAATAATGAACTAATAATTTTGACGTGGTTCAGGGGTGACATCTTTGCGAAAGCCTTGTTACCTTGTTTATAAGGATTGGGGCTTACACAAAAACAAAAAACAAAAAAGCCAATGAGAAGGTGTGTGATAGTGAAACAGATTTTGATATGCTTCAACACTTCCTTCCACCAACAGTCAGCGATAGAGGCAATGAGACTCATGAAAATTTTACTCTCAGGGTCATGTTTTAATCGTGAACATATATGAAGACTTTTAAACAAAAAACAATTACTCAATAGATAATGTTGGAAATAAGTTTCATCGTCGTTCGATAGATGGCGAATGACGATGTTGTTCCCAGCTTATTTTCTAACAATAACTTTTCTGATGACACAAACCAGCCGATTATTTATTTATTTCGTAGTCAATTGATATTTGTTTTGTATTAGGTTAATTAATGTAAACTAGAATAAATCAAAATTTTGTATAAAATAGTTGAACCATGAATACATAAGGGATTTTACATTTTCTCCCTCATCGATTATTGCAAATGCCAAAAAACTGTTAGTTAAATCATATTTAATACTACTACTCTATAGACTTAAAACCCTTGACGGGTCTAAGCTGCCTCCAAGATCAGTCGCCACCCTCTTCTATCCAGAGCGGCAGTCCTCCAGTTCACAGCGAGCATTTTGCAATCAGCTGTGACTCCATCCAGCCATCGAAGCTTTAGCCTTCCCACCCGTCTTCTTCCCACTGGAATCAACAGACATAACTCTCTTTGTCGGCTCCCCGTCTTCCATTCGCTGTACGTGATCGAGCCATCTATGTCGTGCGATCTTGACAACATGTACTGCATTTACTTACTTACTTAATCCACGTTCGCTCCCAGTGTGGAGTATTTGGACGCCACGAAATTTCTCCAAGCCTCTCTATCTTGCGCCAGATGGGCAGCTTCATCCCAGCTAAAGCCAGCATCATGCAGGTCCGCAGAGAATGCTCGTTCGATGGTGTGTTTTGGCCTGCCTCGTCTTCTCGTCCCGTCCGGAGTGTAAAAAAGGCTTGCATAATCAATACTCTCGGGGGACATACGAAGCACATGGCCAAGTCAGCTCAATCTGCGGTTCTGGACGACTGAGATGATTGGCTGCTGCGCTGTTCTGGTTCGCACAACTTCTTTGGATACGAAATGGTACCACCTAATCCCCTACTTAATCAATAATCATATATACTTTTTTTTTTTTATTTAAAAAAAAAAAATGAATATGTCCTATACATCTTCCTACGTTCCCTAAACTAAGCATAAATGCTATGTAAATATTATACTTATGTAAATATTCAATATTTTTTTAAACAAGAGCAATAAAAGGTATGATTGTTCTTATTAACAATTATAAAAATATTTTTTACGCTCGAATACGTACTATGTAATTTTATCAACAAGGAAAAAAATCAAAATATTGTTATAATATGATAATAATTACGTTACCAAAATTATAATTGAATTACTTACAAAGTTTTCATTTACGATGTTCTCCCCTGTGTTGAAATTCAACGTGACAAGAAAAACTAATTTCGCTTTCAATAGAGCTAATTGCTTCGGAAAATTTATAATTTCAAAAGATCAACCTAATTAACTTGCCACAAAATAGCCCAAGCGACATTATTTTTACAACGTATCTTATTTTCAAGTTTTTGTTTTCTTAAATATTCACACTTCTCAACAAGTAAAATACATAATATGTGGCATGAATACCTACATATTATGGCATGAATACCTACTCTCAATTTAGATATATTCCCATCCGGTGAGTTTGAGCTTTTTTCGCAGTCTTATTTCATCAACACAGCATATGAAGCAGTAGCCTTACAAATTTATCGACGAATTATATTGTGAAATTTGGCCAAAGTAAGTACCTTTTATATTGCGTATGGTTTCCAAATCCATATTACCGATCGATTTGGGAAAAGGATAATTAGATTATCGGTTCCGATTTCATTTTATTGACCAATCTGCTTTCTACATATCCGGACGTTAAATCGTGTTCTCCGGGCAACCACAAATCTAGTGGTATTATTAACGATGTTTATTATAATTCGATTGAATGGATTTTCAAATATTGATCCGAAACGCAATTTTACCGAATTGTGAAAAACCAAGATTTGCCGTATGTACATCAGTAGCGAAACATTGAATTATTACAAACTGGCAGTCCCTGTATAGCGTTGCCCTTGCACTAAAACGTGCACTCGTTTGATAGAAGAAAAATATTCCTTAATTGTTTTAATTATATTCAGTATATATTATTGTAGATAAATAATTAGCATACCTACCCTGATTATTGACGTTATCTTCTGATTCACAAAGAATACAAAAATATCTGGAAAAATATGTCTTGACATTTGCATTAATGCTTCAGTTTTAGTAAAGAAACCTAAAATACAGAAAATGCGCTCCAGAAATAGCCTTCAAGCAGCGAAGACTATTGTGTACCAAATCTATAGTGCCTAGTCCGAGTTATCAATAAGAAGCCATCCAGGTATAGCTCTGAAGACTTTCTGAAGAAGTTCTTTATACATATAAGTCAACTGTACACTTGATCAATCATATATTTATTTTTTAAAAACGATACTAAGCACAAATGAGACAAGGAGCAAGACATCGGTTAGCTATCGAGTTGAAGTGAATAGCAAATATGGGAAATGATTTTTCACATAATATTGCACCACGAATATGTGACAAACTGCCAAAAATAGTAACAAAGTTGCTACTTGAAGTAGCTGGACATCAAAATGAAATAAATGTTTCAGCAATAATAAAATAGTTTTAGGTGGTTATTTTTACTGTTATTTTTTTGTTGTTACGATTGTTATTATTTTTTTCTTCTTTTTCTTGTTGTTCCTTTTATATCAGTGTAATGTTTTCAGTTTAATACGTATGTGTAAAATTTTGTATGTTTTTTATAAGAATAAAATGTAATAACTTTACAAACTATACAGGTAGGTGCTTTGAAACAGTCCCTGTCTAGTGAAACATTTATCTTTAAAATACCTTCTTTATAATATTATGATCTAAATAAATACCTATATAAAAATAAACACCTATAAAAAAATAATTTTATTTATTTAACTTTTGTACACAATATAAACAAATATAATGTACACTGGTGGGCTAACTGCCATAAGGCAATTTCTTCCAACCAACCAGATTACAGAGTGACAGAATTATATATGTACCTACATCAACAAAAAATTAAAGCTAAAAAAGAACAAAGAATATATACATAACACCAGGATAAATAAATAATAAAAAAATATATAGCAAAAAAAAGGATTGGGAAGGAACAAGAAGAGGAAATAAAAATCAATCGAGATAGCAAAGGGATGTGAGGAAAATGAGAGGTATCAGGTATTTTCTGAGAGATATCCCTGCTTTAGTCTTTTATTGAAAAATTATTTAAGAAACGCCTGAAATGTTGCAATTCATATAGCAAAGATAAGCGGGTGCATAGTTCAACCTCCCCGAAACACTTCATTTCAAAACCCGATGTATCATAGTTTCATCACAACAGCGGACACAGAAAGATATGAATATGCGGTCAGATAGGCAGACACTTTGTTTTATTAATCAGTTAAGTCAAGTCAGTAAATTTTCCTTAAATACACAATAAGTAGGTACCAGGAGAAGGTACATAACCTTGATCTCAATATTTCTCTCTCCATGCCATTAAATAATAAATTGGCCTCTCGACGGAATTCAACCACCTACAAGAAATACAATATTCTTGATTTTGTAAGTTCTTAAACTTTGACATATTTTATATAAAAAAACTGAGTAAATAAGAAACTGAGTTTCGTTTCAATTTTGAAGACTTTTGAGATTGATCGTGTCAAATATTCAATAACTGACATGAAGCTCAAATCACGGATTGTCGTGATTTTGTACCATTATTCTAGTTTGTATGTTTGTACCATTATTCTATATAGTATAGTTGGATATATTAACTACCTAATAGATGTGTCACCCCTACACATTGACAAGTCAATTTCCACAATGCATCAAACTATCAGACTGTAGGTATTGTGACTTGAGAATGAGCCATTGACTTCCATAGATGTAAACCTAGGTACATTAAAGTGGAATAATCCAAAGTAAATCAATAAAGGATATTGCGTTTCCATCATTATTTCATATGACGTGTTCTCATGTTGTTTTTATCAAAATCTTCTTCGTTTAATATACCGTTTTAATTTAAATAACCAATAAATTGAGTTATCCTCTGATCTATTGCTCACCAAACGATCAAAAAATGGTTTTAAAACATGCCTTATGTGTGTAATTCAACACGTTATTTTTTTCGTTTTTACTTGTTCTGCAAGAACCGATGTTTTTGTCAACGTTTCATTAGAAGCATTTTTTGATAATGGCTGAAAATGCTTTGTCAAGACCTTTAGCTTTTAATGTCAATAATCGACAAAACATTTGCAATGTAAGATATGAGATGATAGTAGGTATGGAATTAAATTACAAAAAATATAATGTATACAGATATATAAGAAAGACAAGGTATTGAGTTATTTCTGAATAAATAAATTGTGTATGAAAATTTGTTAGCTAAAAATGAAGAAAAAACTTGAAAGGTAATAAAAAATAAGTATCACAGTTAAAGTTTCAATAGTAAAATTGAAATTTCAGACAATAAAGAAAATGTATTGTCCGAAAGTGATTGGATATATGTAAGTGGCACATTCAAAAAAGATCTGAATTTTATAATGTATTGTACCTCTTACCCATAATGGAATCCTATTTAAATTTGAAATTCTAATTTATACCTTTACACAATAGTCTGGTATATAGTGTTAAGCCATTTTAAACGTGTTTAATGTAATCGTCGACTCTGTGCTGGAGACGCACATTAACACACATTATTTAACACGAAAGTCGCATTAACAATTCAATGCTTGCATGCTATTCCCAAACGCTTCGCTTCCAACGGTTGAACACAACGCTAACTCCCAAGGTGGTATGGTACATACGTGTTCAACTATAATGTGTAACATACTGGGAATATGAAAGTACCTATGATATGAGGTTTTATTCAGAAACGGCCAAAGACCATGTTTGGTACAAAATTATATAATCATATTCTACAGACAAAATAAAATTTTAATTCATTCAACGCTGATTTTTTTACAACTTCGTTTCGTACAGCCAACAATTTAGCAAAAGCGCCCTTGGGGTGATCTTATAAAATAATAATTATCAAATTAATTACATACAGCTGATTTTGACTTTTTCTATAAGGTATTTTTCTTTTATTGATAAAAAATATTTACACTTAATAATTATTAAACAACGTATTACAGGATAAAAAATCATGTCAGTTGTAGTGTCAATACATTAAAGTTTTATTAAAAAACAGATGCTAGAAACAAAATGTAATGAAAAATTCATTTTTATTATTTTTGAACAAAGTATTCTTTAAATTCGTAGTACACACTACTCCACCACCATACATCACCCCATTTAGTGGCGAGTTTTTTGCCAATAAATAATTTCTTCTAACAAGTATTTCCATCACCGAGTAGTAAGAATTCCACGAGAATATGTTCATAAATAATATTGGAAATCGAATTGAACTTAAAACTGTTTATATCTTGTTTCTTTGAATCGTTATTTTGAGATAGAAATACTCGGTTTTATTTTATTGAGACGCTTCACACTGTTTTATTCAGGACTTACGTGACAAGTCGATTTACACGTGGATTCTGCGAATAATAACTTCAATGCTAGACGAATCCTTCTGAATCACACGAGAATAAAAACATGTCGATATTATAATATAAAATATATCCTGAGAAAAATCGAAGCTCGCTACTACGAAGCAAGGAAAATAATACCTAGGTATATTATAAAACAAGCATCTAATATATCATGAGCATCCATCCACATGGTTTTATGTGTGTGTGTGTATATGGAGAACAGATCGAATTCTCCGATCTGTTGCATGAAAATATCGCTTCAGTTGAGTGGAAGCTCGTCACGTATCGGCACTTTCCCTAACACTGCCACCTGCCATTACACGAACGTGTCCTGAATATATTATCACCATCAAGATGATATACGATAGAAGCTGATCATATCCAAAAAAAATACATTTTTGACTTTTTTTATTAACACCTTCATTAATACATTTTTTAGTCGTCGTGGTCATATCAACATTTTCGAAAAATTTGCTTAAATTGTTTTTGTATTTAGAATTTTCTTTTTCGTAATTTTCATAATTATTCAAAATGAAAATTATTCATAATACGTCAGATTCAGTAACTTTTTTTCCGACGGTGAAAACTAATGGAACAGCTGTTGGAGGAACTATGCAGTGGTTTACATCCAGGTTGGAATTAACCCAATCAATGTGCCAACAATCATTATCATTATGGACCTCTCTGATGAGCAGGTATAATAAACGAACTCCGTGTGTTGAACCCTAAGTTGTATTTTTTAGTCTATGCTATATGAGATACTTAAATTTATAGTAAATCAACTGAAATTATCACTATTATGTATTCTATATTTTCTAAAGATATTGTTTTTTTTGTGAACGCAATAATGCCTTAATAATATCAACACAAAAAGTGGAAAACTTTAACTCACAAAAACATTAACGAAGTATCGAGATGAGACGCAAATCCTTGGATTAAAAAAATATATTACAAAAATCCCCACAGGTCGGCTCATGGATTAATTTCCGTCTAAGTCAAGGTAAAAGTTTAAAGACCGTGTTATTTTCGACATTATTTTGTGGAAAATTTAAAAATAAATCGTTTTCTTTTACACAGACGTTTTTTGTGGGATTTTTCTTTATTCGTGGGAAATCGACGTAAAACGAGTGGGTTGTGGCCAACGCTAAACTCCTCACTAACAATTCATTCTATAAAGTATTCAAATTTTGTATGGAAAATTTTCAGCATTTTCATGAAATGAGTTTGTTAAATTATTTTTTATTTAAATATTTTATTATGAAAACTTGATAACTCGTCAATGCCATTTTTTGAAAGTGATGTGCCTTTTTACCAATTTGTAAATAAAAATTTCAAATTTTTAGTTTCCTGAGTTTGGGGTCATTTTGAAATATTTGACAGTTAAAAAAATTGAGAAGCACTATTTATATATCGTTCAAAATCTGATGGGGTCTAAGCGAGTATTAGATATACATTTTTGCTAAATTTGAAAAGAATTGATTGAGTACTTTAGTCTATAATCGATAAAGTAAAATAAACACGCCGTACATAGCACACCGCACATAGCACATAGCACACAGCACATAGCACACACACACACAGATACATTGTGATGAAACTTTCAGAATACAATCTCAGCATGATACTGGTTGATAATCTGCAATAAAAAAATAGCCTTAAAAGTTGCGAAATCATAACTCCCCACTATGGCCCTGAGTCAAATTGAAAACGCTGTTCGTTATCGCCAAGCGCTATTTTTTTTTTGTATGTGATTTGACGTTTGTTGTAGAAATTTTTTCTACAATAACAAACAGCGTTTTCAATTTGACTTGGGGGCATTATCCCCTTGGGTTAGTGAGGAGTAAAAATCGTAAAAATAACAAACAAAGTAATTCAGAGAATTCAAACCGAAATACCTACTTAAAATCTGGTACATGTCAGTTATACCGGCGGCTCGGTCTTTAACCAAAGCCTTAAGGAATAAGCCATTTATTTTTTTCATATTACATTAATATTTTTCAGTTACATAAATTAATTGGTTTATTATTATTGCAATTTCGTAAGCGACTTGCATTATATCAGTGGCTGGTAAGTAAGTAACCCGATATTTGGATTATGAAAGTATCGCCGATACCATTGTATAGAGATATAACATTCAGAAAATATTTCGAAACTCACCTTTTCCGTTAATATAAATAATCCAGTATTTATGTAAATTAGGTATAACAAGAATTCTAGATCGCACATCACTGTATAATATTTTAAGTTGAATTTTAAAATATACTTACTTTTGCTGTATCTGATTCTGGCTGCTGTATTCTAACGTCAAGTGATCCACCAAGAACTGCGTACCAATATTTTCCTTGATCTCCTTGTCGAAACACTGAAAAATAAAAAATAAATATAATTTTTATTTGTTCATACTCTTATTCTTCTTCTTCCTAGCCTTCCCTCCACTGCTGGATGTAGGCAGTTAAGGTAGTAGAGGGTACATTTTAGTTTGAGGTAAGAGTAGCTAAAATACGTAAATAAAACAAAAAAAAACAGAGCAATATTTTTGTAATTAATGTTAAATAGAAATTTAAGAAAAAGAATGACAATTTGTGTAAGAAATAGCGGCGGCCATGTCGAACATGAATTATAAAAATATTGCTTTGTTTTTTTTGTTTTGTTTACGTATTTTAGCTACTTTTTCCTCAAACTAAAATGTACCCTCTACTACCTTAACTGGTATTTGGTCAATGGTTTGCCTATTCAATAGCAAGTGTTATACCTTTTTGAATAGCTAAAGATACGTAAAAGTTTTTACAATTATTTGCAGAATAAGTTCCATTTTTTTTTTCAAAAAAAGCGCTTCAGAGTTAAAAACACTTTGTGATAATTCTTTAATTCTAACCGTTGTCGAGCTGTCTTTTTAAGCTGTTAGTAGTAGGTTCAGTTTTTGTTAATCATTTTTATTAATTGACATGCCCTCTAACTAGATACATAAAAAACGGACCCTAAAACCTCTAATCCGTAAAAAAAATGATAAAATAGCCAATTTTTTTTTAAATCTTCAAAATTCAAAATCTCCATAACGGTTTAGTTTCGGACATCATATTATAGAATAAAATCCATCAGAAATGACCTGAATAATAACGTCCTTTAATATTCAGTACGACTTACCCTGTAACCCTGTATACAATACATTCCCTAAACTAAGCATAAATGTTTGGCGACCACTGGATTACTAACTAACCCATCATTTTCTTTTCTTACTATAAATATTTTCTGTTGTATAATGTTTAGGTTGGTGTAAAAATGTATTTTTTCACTTTATGTATATACCCACACACAAGTAATGTCTTTATTGGAAATGTTGATGTTTATATCATTTGGTGTTTATATCATATTTAAATTTTTGTGTCTTGAAATTCGATTGACATTAATTCATTCATACAATCACGGCATATCTCACAATGTGGGGTAACCAGAGACACAGGGCCGGATAAATCATAGAACAACCCGGAACAAGAAATCAGGGCGCTTGTCTAAAAAGGGCGCTTAAAATCCTAAAATGTTAATTATATAAATCAAAAATTCCCCAGGTATGGCACTCGGTTCTCTCTGCCTTCCCCGAAAGGGACACGGCGTGATGGTGTGTATGATAAAATTCTGCGGTGTTAATATCTTGTCCGTCTATTACCGTGTTATTCGTAAACATATATATGCCTACCAAATACTAACAACTGCACGTTTATACTGCCCGACAGTCGATTCGCACACACACACACACAAAATAATCATTGTAATAATTTACTTGCTAAAGTGTTAAATTATCTACATAATGAAGCCAGCGCCCCCCTGTCTGAAATCGCCCGGGCGCTTCATAATGAATTTCATATGAGATGATAGCGGCGTGTTTGAAAACATTCCAGATTCTACATACCACAATAACTTTAATTATACACTATACTAAGAACTCTTATTGCTTGTTAATGAAACTACATAAGCCGTTTAAATAAGCGGAACCTGTCAGCAACTAATAGCAAGGTTTTCTAAAAAAGGGAAACAAAGTTCTTTAGAAATGTTATGATAATTTCAGTGAAGTTTTCCCTTTCGACTTTAGCGACATACTTACTTATTTTCTTGATCTCGGTCGCCGACTCGTCACCTGACTCTTTCAATCATTAATATATTATTGTTTCTATCTCTCTCTTCTGTCTGATGTCAAGTGTGAACACGACGTGTCAATATTTTTTACGAGTCTAATATAGACCATAGATTTTAATATATACCTATAACTCATCCATGGTTGGGAAATTAGTTGAAATAAACAGGGTGCACACAACTAATTTCGGTGATCGTGCATTTGCTGTGGCAGGACCAAATGCATGGAATAAGCTCCAACACACCCTCAGACAAACCGAAAATATATCTTCGTTCAGGAAAAAACTCAAAACGCACCTTTTTCGCAAATCTTACCAGAGCCGAAATGATACAACATAATCATTTTTTCAGCGCCCTTGAGGTGAGATATTCACAAAAACGGCGCTATATAAATTATCCAAATTTATTATTATTATTATTATTATAACTAGATGGAATACTAGTCGGCAAAGTGTATCGAAATCAATGGGAAATTTCGTGTGGTGTTTTGTGTAAAATTCATTGGCATACCTCGTTTTATTAATATTAATTTATGTAGGTATTTATTATACCAAGAACTTATTTAGTGTTTTGTGTTAATTAGAATCGCGATTTGTTTTTTTTTATTTTAAGTTTGGTGTGATTTTAAATTTGTACTGGAATTTGATAGTTATATTGAGTTTTTTTTAATTAAAAATAGTTTTTATGATATTTTTAGTGTTAACATTAGTTATTGAGTTTAGTTTATTTACATAATACTTGAGATAGTTAAAAGGACTTTTAAATTATATTTTACTTTAAACGGTTTATGTGATGATCTAATACTTTAAAAATTGTAAGACCTAAGGTTTTAGTTTAAAATGCCTACTTCTCAGGATACGGTACATACATGAATAGGAATAGGTAGAATTAAAATTTATTTTTGTTCTTTGGTTTATATTAATATATTGATTTTTACTGTATAATATTGAATTATACTGAATAATATAATATTGAAATTCTAAACATTTGGGAAGGACGGGGGGGGGGGCGGTTTGAAATATATTGCTCTGGGCGCAAAAACATGTTTATCCGGCCCTGCAGAGACAGGTGTGCGGAGTGCATTAACTTATGAAATTAAGCATGACACGTGACTGTATCCTCACACACCAATCTCGTCTCACCTAAAGAGGTAACACTCAGAGTGAGTGGTGTACCTCATTACTGTTCACGATGCGATCGTGTTCTCAGCGCAAACACTTTAAATGATACCGGCAAATCAAGGCATGTAGTTGCCGAGTAAAAGTTTTGTTTAGATCGGACAAAGATACATTATTTTATGATTATCTATTCTTTCAATTACATAAAAATCCTATTATATCTTATAAGAAAATGATTGATAAAGGCTCTTGCTAAATAATGATTATAAATTAACCCAACGTTTTCGATATCTCTCCGAGTGGCTTCTTATTGTATTTCCAATAATTGATTCAACTTAAAATATTATTTAAGCGAACACTTAAAATGAAATGTAATATTCTTCGAGCAAAGTAGGAATAAATTAACCTTTTTTCGCACGGCATCAGCAAAGAGACTTATCTTACGACTCCACAGTACAAATATAGTTATCTTGGTAATGGAAAACCGACTACCGAAGAAAATATTTATTTTTGCAGAATATTCCTCACAAATACGCGTCGTATAAAATCAATGGAGGGCGAGAGACCATTCTTTCCGAAACAGTTTACCGTAATGTTTTATGTTAAACGTAAAGATGACTTCATATAAACGACAAACTAGGTATTTGAAGTTCTCTCTTTTATATTCAAAAGTTTACAGTATTGAGACACGAGAATGTGTATGCCTTGTAAATAATATATTGTTTAAGTTTATTATTTTTTGCTTAAACAACTTAACAAGTATACCTAATAAAAAATTGGATGGTTTTAAAGACTTTCGGTCTTACTAATAAGATTTCACTAATAGCTTACTTAAAGCGCAACTAGATAAGCACGATTAAAATAGTAAAGATTGGTCTGTGGTGTTCTCGGAATGGTCTGCTTGTGAATCCTACAAAGTCGCAGACAATTATTTTGGGAAGCCATAGAATGATTTCTCACGTCGATATGACTTCTTTGCCCATGCTCATGCTCATTGGCTGAGCCATCTCTTTCTTTCAGTCTGTAAAGGACCTGGGAGTTCACCTTGACTCTCTAGTCTATCCTGGTGGAAGCAGATTGGCGAGGTTAGCCGTAGGACGTTTGCCACTCTTCACTCTCTTAAGAGACTGCAGCGGTTTCTATCTACTGAGATAAATACCCTGTTGATCCAGTCCTTGATTTTTCCTATTTTTGATTATGCTGACGTCTGCTATCTCGACATCAAATCTGAGTTCTTATCTAAATTAGACCGTCTGTAGAATGTCTGCATTAGATACATCTTCGGTCTGAAAAAGTATGACCATGTATCGGAATTTCGTATAAAACTGGGCTGGTCTTCAATGGGCAAACGCAGGGATGTTCACACACTCTGTCTTCTCTATAAGATTTTGTATAGTGAGGTGGCACCAAAGTATCTCAGAGACAGGTTTCATTTTTCATCGAAGCATGGTCTTCCTCTGAGATCGGGTAATAACGGTATTCTTGGGATTCCCTCCCACCAATCGGACTTCTACACTAATTCTTTTACTGTCCATAGTGCCAGGCTCTGGAATCAACTTCCCGTTGATACTCGAACCTTACCATCATTTTTCTCTTTTAAACAGCGGGTGAAACTCTGATGTCTCTCTTCCCTCCCTGCCTCGTTATCCTCCTTACCACCATCTCCGCCCCTTCCTTTTTTCCCCTTCCCATCCCCCCTAAATGCATATGTGTGTATATGTGTGTATGTATGTATGTGTGTGTATATGTATATATATGTTCTTATATATTTTTATTCTCTATGGTTGACTGCAAGATGTTAATTTCGTTAACAAGTCCGCCTTTTGGCTTTTTATCTTGCTCTTGTTTGTACTTATTTTGTAATGTTATTTAAGCCAATAAAGAATTATTATTATTATTAAAGATCGGTATTAAAAAAATCTTACATATAAATGTATAGGTACTAAGATATGACTTACTAGTTCACTAAATTGTTTACGAACACCCTTCTTAATTTTTTTCATATGGCCGCATTGGCTTCACAGATGTAAATCGTATATTTTACAATTGCATATACGAAAACATTGGATTTTTTCTCCTGTCGGGAGTTAAATGATGTTTTTATTGACAAACTTTTTAACATCTCAATAGAGACGAAGTTGGGATATTATAGAAGAACCAGGAACTCAAGGCACCTACAGGGCCGGTGAACACGTAAACCAGCCGATAGTAGGTCGTAAGCCCTGTAGGTGCCTTGAGTTCCTGGTTCCTCTATAATATCCCAACTTCATCTCTATTGAGATGTTAAAAAGTTTGTCAGTAAAGATATCTTCGCAGATGTCAAAAAATAGAAAAATGCATGTAATTTTTGAATAGCTGACATTGAAAAATAAAAACAAACACAGCGTTGTGCCAACTTGAGTCAAATTAAACACGAAAACGATGAAGAATAACAAGAAAAATTGTTGTAAGTATTAAATATTTAGTAACGTGTCATGAGTAGCCCCCCAGTCCTAACTTGACGTATCTTCAATATTATAATTTTGAATGTTTTTCTTCTTCTTCTTCGTGTATAGGTATGGTCATTTTACCTATTAAGGTGGAGTATCCTGGGAGAAGAAGGTCCAACTGTCCTTCCATCTCTTCACGGGTCTTCCAGGACGATTTCTGGATAATAAGTTTTTTCTTCTTCTTCTTCATCGTGTATTTTGTCATTTTACCTATGAAGTTGGAGTATCCTGGAAGAAGAAAGTCCAATTTTCCTTCCATCTCATCGCAGGTCTTCCAGGACGGTTTCTGAATTTAATTTTTTTTCTTCATCTTCTTCTTCATCGGGTATTAGGTCATTTTACCTATGAAGGTGGACTATCCAGGTAGAAGAAGGTCCAATTCTCCTTCCATCTCTTAGCAGGTCTCTGGATTTAAGCTTTTTTCTTCTTCTTCTTCGTATATTTGGTCATTTTACCTTTGAAAGTAGAGTATCCTGGGAAAAGAAGGTCCAACTGTCCTTTCATCACTTCGCAGGTCTTCCCAGTATTGTTTCGGGAATTAAACTTTTTCTTAACCTACTGAACGGACGGGTGGTTCTGAAGGGACGGAAGGTACTGAAGGGCTTGAAGGGACGGGAGGTACTAAAGGGTCTGAAGCGACGGGTGGTAATGAAGGACCATTTTTAATTTTACACGCAATACGAAATTTGCCCGGGGTTCGCCAATATATGTATAATAAAGGCGTAATAAAGATAGTCACAGTTTATAAGTAAACTTTTTCATTAATCACGCTCTATAGATAGTTTACGTTTATAAGTAAGACGGTATAATTATGTTTAACCAGTGCGGCAATATGCATTTCCAAAATCATACTATTCATAAAAGCTAAACAAATTTCTTGTGCCATCATTGTAAGTTGACAATAATACAAATGTGTGATTCAAATATTCCTCTCTGCCACGAAAAACAGTCGATTAAGGTTTTAAAACCTCACTGCGAATAGATTTTGATCGTGGCTTTCATTCAATTGACAAATTTTCAAATCCAATTTTTATAAAAAAAAGTCACGTCACGATATGTCAGGATGTTGAACGGCATTCAATTTATATGTACAAAAAGGATATCACCTCGTGACTGTTGTGAAGGCAAACGTATAATATAATGTATTGTCACTGGGGTTGATAGTAAAGGCACGTAATAGGTTTAACCATCTCATGTTAGAGGGTGCCTATCTACCGTGGATTGAAGATTTAATGACGCAGACAACCTATATACCATACACGCATAACTGCCCGGAATCCATTGACTCTACCCATTGACGTATCATATAATTAAATAATAGATATCATACGATGACACGAAAAAGTAGGTACAAATTTGAACCTCCAAAATATTTATTTATTATTTTTTATTTATTTATTTAAATCCACATAAACAATACAAAAATAATAATAGTGCAACAATAGTAAAATTAATTATGCAACATATGTAGACAATTTAGGATATTTTGGCACTGACAAGATGCTCCGAGAGGACACTTCATTATATCACGAACAGAATCAGTTCTTACAACATGAAAACAATTTACCAGTAACAATAACCGTTCTTTAATTTTTCAATCCGTAATCAGTAATTTTTGGTTACCCTGACAATACAAAGAAAAAACAAAAGAGCACACACTTTTTGTAAAAAAACGGAAATATAACAAATAACAATTTAAGAAATGTCTATCACATAATTACAATATATCACAATTTCAAATGTACAAATTATAATATACAACTATAATGCATCACAATTTATGAATATCAATCAAAACGGAAAACACAATAATTTATGAATATCTATCACGATAAGGCTTCAAGTATAAAATCATCATGAGCAAACTACGTTTTGGATCATATATGGACTGGGATGTTTTGTTTGATCACAAATATACTTAAGGCCGCACAGGCACTGAGAATATTAAGCGAGTTGTATCCCAATTCTCGTAATTAATAGTTATTTATTCAACAATATTTTTGCTAAATTATAATTTTTTGTCTAACAAATTTAATGGATAACGAGGGAATCCCGCATATTACTTTCGGAATTATTTTTTATCGAGGTAATCCAACTGTCGATTCGTTCATGAGAATTCAATTCTCTTAATGAATCGACATTATTATCCAACTGTCGATTCGTTCATGAGAATTCAATTCTCTTAATGAATCGACATTATTAAGCCAAGATGCGTGTACGAAGGAAAATTTGGTATGGTGTAGTGGACTTTTTGCATACTAATAACACCAACTAGAGGCCTCGCAGCATATATTATGTTCCCATACATGGATTTACTCAGAATTCGGAGAAGAACATTTTATGTGAGTTTTGTGTGTCTGTGTGTGTGTGTGTGTGGTGTGTGTGTGTGTGTGTCCCTTATAACTTTTGATCCGCTCAATTTACAGAGCCCAAATTTTCAGAATATATAAACATTTATAGGCCTACAAAACTTTTATACTCAGAAGTGTGAATTTTTGTTTCAGTCAGGGGTTATCAACTTTTGAAATTTTGGTTTATTTTTCCATATATCTCAGAAACCATAAAAGCTAGAACGCTGAAATTTGTTATAAACATAGACAAATACAAAATCTCAAATTAATTTTTTTTAAAAAAATCCAGGGTTTCTCAAACATTTTTTATTAAGGAAAATATTTTTTTTATGATAAATTTAAGAGTTTAACTGCCTATATTTCCAGATTTTTTAAAAATATCAAAAAAAGCCGAAACACCCCAACTAGACAATTTTATTTTATATAAAAAATATTAACATTGTATTAGCACATATCAAATTTTTTTTAATAAATTTTATAAAAATTGAATTTAGTGACGACATTGCTTCATACAATTTGTATGGCAATCGCCTACACACAATATATAAGAAGACTTAATTGTTTGATACTAATCTCCAAACATACATACATACCGTCATTCTGTTTTCATATTCTGGGTAGGATCAAAGGACTGACCTCCATTCTATCCTATCTTGACATACATACATATGTAGGTACATGTGTTTTATAGAAAATCAAATATCTTAAAATATTAAATAATTTGTATTTATGGGATTATAGTTTGGTACTTATTCTTCAACTATACATACTATCGCTATCGACAGTTGGATCTCATGTGTTACATACAACTAGTTTTCAAATATTATGATTATGGAACTGTCAAGCTGTAGACAATACTTGATTTATCCCTGTCTTAAGTTTCAAGACGATAAGAGTCAGTATTGGCTGAGTAACTGAGGAATATCCAATTAGTTAATCACATTTTTGAGTGCCTGTGCGCCTTTAGTTATAATATATATTTGGTTTTATTCTTCTTCAGCCTGTTTTCGTCTGCTCTTATCGAACGTGTCGTTTTAAAATTAAATCAATCTTAGGCTATGTATATCTCTCAATTTCGTTACAGTGAAGCTATTCGGTTAATTTTAAATTTATTTCGGCTGTGAAAAAAGTTTATTCATAACTTAAAATAAAACCAAAGTTAACGTTTCTTCACTCATATTCAAACACATGAAAAAAATATGTATTTTTCTCCTTGTTAATCTTTATTTCTTCTTTGTTCCTATTTTTTCAATTTTGGTATAAATTAACTTATCTCACTTAAAAATAACTCTGAGACACAGAGACGTTATTCATGTTATAAGTGTTGAAAATTATTCAAGACTAAACAAGTAGATACAAAATTACATCCACAGTTTATAACAGAAACTAAAGAAGCATTTGGACAAGCAACTTCCTCATATCTTGGACCGACATGGTGAGCAACGTTGAAGTCTTGCGTAGAACTTATAGCGGCAGATAGTTGTTCACAACAGTCAAGCTCCGTTAGACTTCGTATAATATTGGCCACATAATGAAAGAAGAGAAACACTCTATCCTTCAATTGATACCAAAGAAGAAGATTGAGGGCCGTAGAGAGTTCGGCAGGAAGCAGCTATCCTGGCTCCGAAACATTGAAGAATGGACCGGTAAGAGATGTGTGGAGGACCAGTTCCGCCCCGCGTAGGACAGGGAGAGTTTTTCCTAAGCAATCGTCAACTTCTGGTGAACCCGACAGGATATTTATTTATTCAACTTTCTGTACATCCTAATATAAACAAATATATTGCACACTGGCGGGCTTATTGCCATTAGGTAATTTCTTACAACTAACCAGATAGCTCAATGAAAACTTCATGTATTTGGTACAACCAGATACATGAAGAAGAAAAATATTTTGCTAATTAACTGTTACATTTAAGCCAAGGTTATAATTTAAATTACGCAAATAAGGAACTAGCTTTTGAATCTAAGTTTACGATCTTATGTAAAAGTCTTTTTAAAACGCAGAGTAAGGCAGTGAAGGCAGAACAGAAATGCAAACTTTGAAACTATTGTACATATACGAATATAAGTACGTCTTTAAAATCGTGTGCGTTTGAGTTAAAAAAAAGTAAGAACATTGCGTAAAAACGCATCATACAGGTGATTAGATATATAAAATACCTATCATTAAAAATAAAATTCATGGTTCTAAGCCTCATCAATTTTGAGTTAGGGATAATAAATCGGAGAAAATTATAGATATTACGAAAAAAGATATTACAAAATAAAAAAAATGTGTTTCGGACCATTTGTATAAACAAATTATACTTGCTTTACTTTTCGACTGGAACAGTAAAGTAAGTATTATTAATTTGTCTACGCAATGGTCCAATACACTTTTTTATTTTGTGTACTTGTTTCATAATATCTTTTAAATAGCACCTGTTTTCTCCGATACATTATCCATTAATGAAAGAATTATTTTTTTGTTGAAGACATAACTTTTAAGCGTACAGTGTAATGAACATCCGAAACTCAGTACCTCGGGGGTTATCTTGTTGCCTTAAATATAATTTATTTATTTTGGTATATCTGACGTATTTTATAAAATTACTTAAAATTGCTACGCCACTGGTTTGGAGAGGCATCTGTGCATGATAGTAGATAAAAATCCCATTAAGTAGAACCAAAATGGCAGTTGTAAAGGTTTCATATCGTATGTTTGATGTTTGTATAAATATTTTATAGATTGGCAGGAAACCTACCACCGCAAAAATAGCACATTTTTTTAAACGTAGGTACAAATACCTTAGTAAGGATAGTGGTGAAAATGATTGTGTGTAATTGGTATATATGTATGGACATCAATTCAAATTCAAAATCAACGTAAAATATTTGAATATTTTTTTAATTGCATATACGCAAACATTACAATAGTATTTCTGGCGTAGTTCAGGGGTGACATCTGCGCGAGACACCGTCACATCATTTTTAAGGACTGTTGCTTTCATTGTTTACAAATATACTAATTTCTCAATAGATGGCGTTACAAAAAAGGTTTCTTCGTTATTTCATGTATGGCAATAGTATAATTCCTTATTTTCAGGTGAATTGTTACGCATTATTCAAACTTTAAAAAATTACATTGATAAGGGAACTCAATAAGAAGGCATAATTGGTGAACGTTGCGCAAGCACATAAGTGATAACGTAAACCAGCCGATGACAGGTCTTAAGCCCTGTAGGTGCCTTAAGTTCCTGGTTCTTCTATAATATCCCAACTTCGTCTCTATAGAGAGGTTAAAAAAGTATGTCATTAAAAAAAGGAAAATATTCATTCTCTCAACACTCTAGAATTTTCGGCTTCATTTTGTATGAAGAAAATAATTATAATCGATACCTAACGACATATTTATCCAATCTATATTTTTAAATTTGGTATATTTTTCTCTAGTTGGAACCATTGGATTTGTAAAGGGAAAAGCGAATGGAAGAATGGCTGAACCTTTGAATTTCGGTGACCAACAAATCAGAATATTTCCGAAAATGATGAAGCAATTTATAAATTATATATTTAATTTTATAAATGTATTCATCTCATAGACAATATCTAATGATATTCAATTAAAAAAGGAAAACAAAATCTAAATAATAGAAAATATTAATGCATAAACACACGAAATAATTTTTTCCTAACTGCGTATGCTCCAACAGCACCCAAAATAGACAACAGATAAGACCCTCACTAATAACGACGACTTTTGCCCAGCGACATTTCCTTATCCTTGCTCCTAGGCTTTTCAATAGAATTTTACTTAACATAGAACACAATATCTCACGCGACGGAACAAACTTCATAAAAGCTGGTAACAGACTGGCTGAAAAGTTACGGCAGAATACGATCTGCTCATAAACTGTTAAATATCCTAACATAATTCTCTACTTTCTGCCTTCATAACCTAAGAATTCCTACCAAAGTTTGGTGCCATTCATCATTTCCATTACAGTTTTATGGGTTCAAATAACTTAGACGTCACTGTATATTTTTCAGTTTTATTTTATTTTTTTTATTTCTGTTGATTCTTCATTCAATTTAACAACATGTAACCTTAGACCAAATTGGAAACAGACTCGTCTTATAGTGAGATAATAAATTTACAAGTAGGAACAATATTTATATTATAAGTCTATTTTCATATGGTTACTTTTTTGTTATTATAATACGTAAAACTAATGTAAAATAAATCATTTTATTTAATAAAAAAAGTAATCTAAAATAAACATGGCATGGTGGTCTATTAAATATTTATTCAGGTAGTGTAGAAATCTTTTAAAAACTTGTTGAGATTTATAAGTTGCTCGCAAGTAGGTAGAGCGATCACTCTCATGGCAGCGCTATAGGTAGCAGATTAGATATTATATTGATATTGTAAATAGACACTCGTTCTAAATAAACGGCTTTAATTATCTAAGAATTCATCCGCATAATTTTAAGAGGTATACCTGAAAATATATATTATACTGAGTGCAAACGCCATTTCTGCACATCACATTTTTTGAAAAACAATAATGTACGAAAATATTATTCCCACTGCATAATCATAATTTAGAGATGAATAATAAAAAAAAAAACTTAATAATATAAATGCAAAAAACGATAATAATGAATACTTGTAGAATCGTTAAAGAATCTTTAAACGTTAATATTTGGGAATCAGTAGGGTTGATAGGTAATATAGAGACCTCCTCAGGACCTAATCCTCTGATAAGTTAAGTATCTGGATGGGTGAACTATTCCCAATTGAAAGCTTGATGATGCGTTTGTTGCATTTTATTTTGCTCTTTTAAATAATTTACAATTTACGCATTGATCTGCTAATTCTTTTGAGGAAGTGTATAATGGTAATAATAATAATTGAGTGTTATTATTTGTAGTGCTTAATTGTTATTAATATCATTAGTAAATCGGCCAGCGCCGTATTTTATATTCAGATAAAACCTACCATTTATTCATAAGACGTAGTGATTAAAATAAAAAAAATATTCATCGTTCAGACACTGTAATAATATGAGTGTATAATTAAATCTCATAATATATGTAGGTGTATAGATGCTCAATAAAAAATATAGAAGTAAACTCAACTTCACAATATCCTTTTGTTTTTCCATTCTTCCAAATAAATTACTTTTTTTACCATTCGTTCATGATAAGGGTACTTAAAGAATTTCTGAAACACAGTTAAACCTCGTTAATCAATTAGCAATTAGGTAGATCGGGTCGTTTGGGTTACCTAACAACCGAACCGATAATTTCAAACAGCGAAGCACGAAAGGGACTGAAGAAACAAAAACTTGTATTTCAAATATGTAACAACTCTTAGTTAATACCAAATTTGTTTTGCCAACCCATGTTCAAACTTGCCAACTATAAAAAAGTATGTACATACATATATGACTACTACTCGGATCTACTTTGGAAAATTCTCTCAGTCATATATTGTACCTAATTAACATACCTATATAATCTCAACTTATGCTAGGTTTTGTTTTAAAATTCGTAATAAGCTTCAGCTAATTTATATATTAAAAAAACGTTTACAAGACTATCATTTATCGTAGTTTAGTTACATAAAATTAGTTCCATAAATTTATATATGTATTTATATTTCTTCTCGAGCAACTTATATACAGGTTATACTATGTCAAATATTTTCTCAACACGCACCCAACAACAAATTGCCACATTCCCGAGACAAACGATATTAATCCAGACTTGAAACACAATTAAAAACTGTGTCTCCACCGGGAATCGAAACCGGGACCTTTGGATCAGATACCTATCCAACTGAGCCACGAATGCATAATATACTTCAGAGTTGTTGCATCAAAGAATCATTATAGAACCATGACATAATATTTCGCATTATTTACTGTATTTTACTTATAGTCGAATAGACAAAAATCACGCGATATTTGAAAAAAGGCATTTAAAAAATTTAGACAAAGATAATTTAGAAATATTGACAAGGTTTCAAATTATAAAAACCATAGACATTTTCTCAACACCATAATTCTATGAAACATATAAGTTAAAGTTGTAATTACTCCCGTGATATGACAGATTCTTTATAATCTCAGCAGGTGGTGAAAACTCGCAAAATCCGTTAATGGCTTCCGATAATCCGAATTTAATACGACAGCTTTTTTCTGATATGATATGTAATTCATATTACTTAGATAATATTTAATCTGTCACACTGTATACGTAGGTATATCGCATTAAATTATTATTATTTGCAAAAATATACGTATATCATTCACATCATAATATTATTATAATTCAATTAACGTACGTACTGTATAAGTAAGAATGTTTATGAAAATTCGTCAATAGAATTCGCTGTTTTTTTATTTCAATTCTATATTTTCAATTCTACTTTAAACGAATAACAGTTTACTATGTTATTCCTTTCTTTTCAGAAGTTTTTCTGTCGAAACAAGTTTTTCGACATCTCGTTGTCAGTTTTCATTTTCATAATAGCCTAGATTTTAAATGAGACGTCTTCGTTACTCCATTCACCAGCAATTGTTTCAATCCTATTAACTCGATCCGATCTTAGAGCCGAGATACACGGTCAGCTTGTAGCAGTCGGGGTCACCTGCTTCAAGCTGTCGCAGCACTGCGGTCTGCAGTTCCAATACAAAATTATCGTTTACAATACACGGACCGCTTGAAGCAGTGATGTTGCAGTTGAACCGACTGCTCTATGCAACTGCAACACGACTGCTAAAAGCTGCCGCTACGACTTTACAATTATTATTAATCGTGATATACAATTCGTTTCCGTGTCCAGACCATCTATGTTTATGCGCCTCTCTAATAGGCTTGAAAACGTCACAACCCTGCTGCTTGCAGCCAGAAGGTCATTCTCATTACAATGCTTCCCCATGAATGGGCACACTGGCAGGTGTGCCGTATTTTGCTTTTGAGTAGTCTGGTATTGGAAAGATTTGCCGACGTTGTTGATAGCGTCGTTTCCAGGGGGCGCTCGAGTGCTTTGTTTATACAATTATTAAGCAGTCGTATTGCAGTTGAACTGACTTCTTGGTGCAGTCGACCCCGACTGCGCCAAGCAGTCCGTATATTTCGGGTCTAAGAGTTCGTCTGAAATTGAATTCGTTAAGAAGCGGAGAAAGCAAGGTATGGGGGTATAAAGAAGGGTATATTCAACTTTACCGATGCGATGGAAATAGTTAAACCATTTTATAGAATTAGAATTCGTTTGATATATAAAGTATTCATTTCTAATATGGAAATATCATAGTAGTTTTTATTATATGTATTGTTAAATGGACAAAAAGGACATTGAATATAAAATTTCAATTAAAAAAAATATTAACTCTATAAGCTCTACTGGGACAGAGACAAACATAGCTTACACCCATCGTCTGTTAAAATATCCTTAGTCAATATTGCGTATTTAATATACATACCTACTGTTGCATAATTTATAGGTTTACTATTTCGTAATTAATTAACTATTGAATAATTATATAGTATTGCGTCATTAATATATGTAATATTGCATAATTATTAAGTGTAACAATACTAAAAAGAATTATAAACAGATAAAAATACAAAAACAAAAATAGACTCAAAAAATTAGACACCGTACAAACAGAAAAAAATAGTTCACACAAAGAAACAAATGAATCAATTATATTGGAAAACTATTTGCTTTCTAACTTAAAAAGATTATTGTTGCAGTTTTGAATTGTTTATTTAATATCGGATACAAATAAATAATTTAATGTGAATTAATTAAGTTAATGAATAGGTATTGAATTAAAAAAATATATATTCTACAGTTTCTAAACAAGCTTGGGTCCAACCTGTGTTCTAAGCTATATCCATATATTTGAAACCAGATTGAATCGAAAATGTTACAACCTTCAGATCGAAAACTAGAGACGACATAAACATCCCCTTTCTCCATGTGATCCATAATACCTCCAAGATTGCCGAGGGTTTAAGAGGGTCAAATCGAAAAGAGAACAACAGACAAAATGATCGAATCTCGTACGTGGAACCAATTTGTCTCTGACTCCAGATGGATGTCGCTCTTTACGGTCGGATGAAAAAAAGATGGCGGTGATTTCTGAATCCGCATCAAAGAAACGATATCTCATTCGTCTAAATTCGAAAGAATTATTTTTCTAGACGACAATGGTATTAATTCGCATCGAATTTGCTATAAATTGAACGGCCTTTTTCGTGATCAAAGAGGTGTACTTAAATTGAATTTGATTAATTTAAGGATCACAGATACGAGATTGATACTTTTTCGAAACCTTTCAAATGAAACAGATATCGATAATTTATTAATTATCTATTTTCTATAAGTACGAAAAAACTATAAATGCGTATAAAATATGTTAATTAACTACTCCTGTCTTAATATTTATATTTTATTAAGCTCTAACGATAACGATAACCGACATTTTTTGTATTGTTCGACAATATGATACCTGAATTTTAGCCATTGCGGTCGGCATTTCATTATTGATTAATAAAATTTTCAATAAAATTATGGCCTGATTCGTCTAAATTTATCCGTTCGATTTTTAGTATATAAAAAGTGTCAAAAAGTTGATTGAATTTATGCGGGACTCATTACGTCACACCGCGCGTATAAATCCTTTTATCCATGGTCGCCCATTGATTTAGACGTTTTCGTATTCTGAAACAAATCAGAATTTGACATACTAGTGTAGCCCTAAAGAACAATATTTATTTATTTATTTATACATCTTCTTTACATAGTATAAACAAATATAATTGTACACTTGCGGGCTTATTGCCACTAACAGATTACAACCAACCAACCAGATTACAAAGTATTACAATATTGTCTATGTACAACAGCAAATAAATAAGAGTAAAAGAAATCAAAGAAAATACGTATAACACTTAAATACTATTAAAACAAAAAAAATAATAATTCATAGCAAGAAAAAAGGATATGGTAAGGAAAGGAGAGGAAATCGGGATCAGGTGTTCAAGGATAAATATTCCTTCTTTAGTTTTTTCTTGAAAATACTAAGTGAGATAGTTATTGTTCTAATATATTTTTTTAAATTTGCATTTATGCAAACATTGGATTGTTTTCCTGTATTTTAACTATTCTAAATTTCAAAATGTTAAAAAATATCATCAATGATATCAAATCAGTGTCAATAATATCAAATCCAATGTTTGCGTATATGCAATTTTTAAAAAAATCGATTCTTCATACCCATTGGTACAATTAGGTAGACAAGCCAAAAAAAAAAATTCTGGCGCAGTTCAGGGGTGATATCTATGCGAGAATCCTGTCACCTCATGTATAAAGACGGTTGCTTTCATTGTTTACAAAAAAAAAATAAACAACTTCTCAACCATGAAGGTATACACGTTCTCAACAGATGGCGTTACTTAAAGGTTTCTTTTTGACTTCATGAATGGCGATGGTAAAAATAGCTTATTTTCAAACGATCTGTTTCTCAATATAGAACTTGTTCGTGTAGAAATTGCATTGATAAGGGAACTCAATAAGAAGGCATAATTGATGAACGTTATCACGTATCACGTAAGCCAGCCGATAGTAGGTCGTAAGCCCTGTAGGTGCCTTTAGTTCTTGGTTCTTCTATAATATTCCAACTCCGTCTCCTTTTTGACAAAATTTGTCAAAACAATATTATTGTTTTCTTTTTGCTGTCGTTATTTGTAACTGAGAAATCTTCTTTCGTGAGCAACATACAAGAGTTTAATAAAATAATATTTGTCTTTTACACACAATATTGAAGGAAAAAACTACTTCGTACATATCAGAAAGTGGAAACTTCACGGAGAATAGATGAAAGAAAATAGTTCTTTTGGAAAATAGGAACCTACTCAAATGGTTTTGTCAATGTTAACAAAGGAACAGATTGGTAGGTACCTACATATCTATATCAAAGAATGTCCATCTAACACAAAAAAGGATAAAGGCTTTTGAATAAAAAAAGACATTTCAATAGTGCCGTTTTAAGTCCATTCAATTTCGATTGAGGCTAGAGGGTCTCTCCGGATAGGGTTTGTTTTATTTAATATATAGACACGAACATAAATAATTGTATTTTTAGACACAAATATTTCTTGAAAGTCATATAGAGTGATTATTAATAACGAACATTTTTATTCATCACCACTATGATATAGAAGTTTTTTTTTAATTTTATTTTTCAATCACAATTTCAATGTTTATTCTATTCAAATTTTCAATGAAATAAGGAGGAAAATGTAATGCGTCTTATTGAGATATGTTTATATGGTTGGAGTACGACGTGTCCAGACTTTTTGCGTTTTTGTGTAAACTGTACATATTCAATAATCTTCGCATTGATATTATAATATATAAAACAATTTTTAAAAAGCATACGCAGAGGTATAGTACCTTTTCATTGAAAAAATACATATGTTAACTATATTTTGTGGCTTATTTAAAGACAGTATATACCAACACAAAACGCTGTTTTTGGCAGACGTTATTGTTCGAGTACTAAAAATGCAATATAATATCGTATTTGTACACCTTGTTTATTTAATTTAATTCAGAAAATATAATGCAAATTATCTCTTGAAATAGTAGTAAAATATTACGTTTTAGTTGCACTGAAAATATTAAACATTGTCATCAAAAATAATTATCGTCTCATTGATAACTTATTTTTAATATATTTATAGAACCTCTTGAATTTACGATATGAGGATATAAGGTGCGACGCTAAAAAAAGAATAAAGCGATCATCGAAAAAACTTCTTTGAAAAAAACTTTATTTTTTGAGAAAGTCACGTAGGACAAAATTTTAAAGTCATTAAAAAGGGGTCAGTGATTCAAATTATACTCGTATATTGAATAACTCGAAAATAACAACTTATGTACAACTGAGCTATAAAATACTCAAGGGTTACTATTGAAAAACAAATAGCGTAAAAACACGTAACTTGATACGAGTTGGTAACTACGTGTATCTTCTATAGACTTTTCTTACTTTCTCTACATGACTCAAATACCAATTCTTCTTAAACGTGTCTTACAAAAAAGTTAAGAAGTACATTATGTAAATACTATTACCACAGTAATCTTTTGCTATCTATTAGATGATCACACATTTTATTTATTTGTTTACGCAGTCTTTTTTATCACATAACCAAATTTTGTGATTCGGTACATATTTTGTAAGCATCCCAAACAAGAACTCAATAATGTAGACCTTGTAGTCACATAAAATAATTTACGTGAATTTTGTTTAATATACGAATATCTGAAACTACACCAAAGGATGATCAAATGCTATGTATGGTCGGTCCTGCTCTACGATGTTGAGGCATGGACCCTCAAGGTTGGTATCATAAACCGCCTGGAAGCGTTCGAAATGTGGAATCATCGTAGAATGCTTAGGATATCCTGGACCGACATGGTGAGCAACGTTGAAGTCTTGCGTAGAGCTAATACTGACAGACATTTGTTCACGACAGTCAAGCTCCGTAAGACTTCATTTTTTTGTCACATAATGAGAGGCGAAAAATACTCTATTGTACAGTTGATCATAAAAGGAAAGATTGAGGGCAATAGAGGGGTCGGCAGGAAGCAGCTATCCTGGCTCCGTAACATTCGGGAGTGGACCGGAATGAGGCGCGGGGAGAACTTGTTCCTCACCGCACAGGACAGGGTAAGTTTCTCCCGAGTGAACGAGTGAGTGATCTTCTTCGTAAGAAGAAGATGAGAAAATTGGTTTCGAGGAGGTAAAATGACGGAATGTATGTGACCGGATTGAATATCAGTGGAATGAATTCTGTCTTCCCATTATCCAGTACTTATGCCCTTTTCCTAACTACTTACGTTGTCAATCTCCAATACTCCATCCGCAACAATAACAACATCGCCGCTCAGTAGCGGACGTATTCATTCTTCAGTGTCAACCTGAAATTGGTATAAGTTCCGCATCGCTCGTCTGAGTAAAAGACCGAACAATCATCGTTCACGCGTATTTTTTACGAAGTAAAACAGATAGTGCTGCCATTCTGCACCAAGAGTGAGATTGCTATTATGTGACTCATATCAAGATTGCGTAACAAAAATTAAAACTGAGAATAGGCATGATGACTAATTTTGAAAAACTATCTCACAATGTTTTTACGCATTCACTGTTTTCAAATATATATACATTTCTACATAAAATAAAGGTTTAGTAGTAAAAATCGCCATTTTAAAATCAAATTTGACATTTACGCCAAAAAAAGCTTGTAGTATCATGGCGGCTGCCGACCCTGACGGTGACGTCATGGTATCGTAAACTGCATATCACTACTATATGTAATATATGTGTTCTAAGACGATTTGTGTATTTATAATCAATTCAAAAGTGCATAAGTGTTGTGCGGTCCCTAAATGTACAAACACGACGAGAAAAACACCTACTGAGGTATTTGTTTTCGTCCCACGCGAAAAAAAAGAGAAATAAGTGATTAAATTTCGCACGGCGAGACACAAGTGAATTTTATTAAGTACGCGTTTACAATGAAGTACAGTATTTGTTCCCCCACTTTTAGCTCTCAATAATATAATATTTACCATTATTTAGGCAATAAGCATATAAAGAACTTCATTAATGTCCAAACGTCAAAATAGGCCATCATAAGTTTCCCGCGTATGTTTTTAGCTTATGAACACATAATGTAGAGAGAAGAAGGAGCATATTTTATCGATTTTCGAGATGTAAGTTGTATTTAAATTACAGATAAATAAAGTACTTATATGTACTTATTATTAAGTTTTTACGTTTCGAAATTCTGATGAACAAAAGTCTTTGTTCGACGCAAAGAAATATCCGACCATCAAAAGTTCCATTCTAGTTAAGAGTAGTTAAGACAGGCAGAAAAATAACTACTATGGCTGCTATTGCTAAAAATAACGATAGCAGATAAATATAGCTTGTTATGAACACAATACAAATAACGAGCGCTATGTAATAATTCGTATGCTGCTAAAATTGTAACGATGTTTTAAAACGCATGCTTCGCGTAATCGCCGTCGTTTCGCAAATCGCTTCATTGCATGAAAAAAATATAGCTTGCTAGTTTAGTTTGGCAGTGACCAGCATCATAACATGTCGAACGTTCGTCAGCTCACCATCGCATGACAAAATTGTAGAATACTAAAACTAAATTAGTTTACCATACGTTGCGAGCGTTCACTATTTATTTATTTATTCAATAAAAACTAAGTTACATACAAAATACAATTAACATAGGCCCGATATTACAGTCGGCCCTCAACTCATTGAGTTTGCCAAACTCAAGATTAATGTTAAGGGGAGATTGAATCCATTTCCGTATTACAGTGCAATATGACATGTCAGTTACTAAATCTTCAATTATAGACATATTTCACTTTTTCTGTGGTTATTATCTGTCAAATTTAAATAACCTCAAATAATACGAAATACAAAACGGGACGCTACGACTTTAAATACCATTGTTTTACTATCCAACATGGTAAATTAATTTTTTTTCACCAAAATAATGCTTTTAAATGCCCGTGTTCGTTTCAATACGGCTGTCAGTTTGTTTTGTTGTGTGGCGCCACCTTCGATACAACACTGAAACTACACACGTTGCCTAACGCCTCTAGTGATAGAAACTGAAACTACACGAGTTGCCTAGCAAATGACAGTTGACTCACAGTTAAGTACTTAATCTGCCAGAAACGTTGAGTTAAATATTTGTCGTTTTAGTGACGTATTTGAGGGAAGATTAGGTCTAAACGGACACTGTAATACGCTATATTTTTGTAAAACTTGAGTTTAGCTCTTAAACTGACACTGTAATACCGGCCCATAGTGTCCCCCAATAGGTAGGCGAGTATCTAGGTAAATTGAAACTATTTGCTTTGATGAATACTTGTTCCATTTATATTTAATTTGTTTTAGTTTTAAGTATCTAATTAAAATATTAATATATCGATAACACCAAAATAAACATAGTCCAGACCGACAATTAATGCGTATATTGTATTGAAGACTATCAGAAGAATTGACGCGACCATACTATGACGTCGTGCGCTCTGATTGTTTTTTCTCATAAAATGGCGGACTAACACATTTTGTATTTTTATATTTATAATATTATTATTATTCACTCCTATAAATTAAAAAAAAAACATTTTTTAAATCTTTATAACCTATTTTATTTTTTAAAATCATAATTTCAATGATTTTTTTCTTACAGTCATCACACCTATTACATATTTTAATATATTAATCATAATATGTATATGAATCATAACAGTTATCCCATATGTATATTAGATTCATCATAATACATTGTGTATTTCCATTTCAACCTCATGTAACACTGTACAACTCCCACAAACAATATAATTACATCATTTTATTTTATAATCAAGCAATGAAAGCCACCAAGTTATTTATTTCTGAAACGTTAAATATTCTCCACCACGTTACAATACTCGGTGCGTGTTATAACAGATGCGTCAACGATTCAATAGAGCGGATAGCGATATTATTTGGTTTATTGTCCCAAATAAACCAAATAAATCAATAAATAAAAATAGCATGTTAAAAATAAGCAGCATATTCCATATAGCTTGTTATGAAAAAAATAGCCATTTCGAACAACACAACAGTTGACAGTAACAAACACAATTGACAGTGACAATATGGTGACGTCATGCGCTCTGATTGGTGTTTCACATAAAATGGCGGACAAACATATTTTGTATTTTTATTTTAATAATATTAATATTATTCGCTCTTTTAAAATGAAAATAAATATATTTTTTCAAATCTTTATAACATATTTTATCTAATAAAATCATAATTTCAATGATTTTTTCTTACTGTCATCACGCCTATTGTAAAAATTTGTAACTACAGGACTTAAATATGTGGTCCGGGGTTGCGCTCACAACGAACGCCGAGCGCGCTTAGTGAACGCTCCAAGCCGTTCATTATGACCGGAAAGACACTCTGTGGCATTCAGATTGAACGTCGTGTGTACGCACCAAACGTTCAGTAAAGTTGTCGGGTGAAAAACTGACAGTTATAGGTAGTATGTGTTAACTTCTATTTGTTTCTATGGTAGGTATCTAATATGTCAGTTGTCATCAGTTGACATTATTTATGATAACAATATGCATCCACAAAGAGGTTAATTTATAAAAATATCATTCAATAATTTCCAATAAAAGGTCAGAGATCATTATTTACACCACTGCCCAATTGTTCTTTCGGTGAAAATATAACCTAAAAAGAGACATGTATGATAAATGACATTTGACATTTAAAACACCCGATGTAGCGTTCCGATTAAAACGCCACTCGAAAGCGTTCAGTGTGAAAAACGCCATAATCTGCAACTTCAGGAACATTCGACGCCCGACGTCGAGCGTTGAATCTGAACACAGCTCCGTGTATTGATTTTCACGGTTTTTAAAAAAAATATTCTGTTACAAAAACTAAGGGACATAATTTTTTATCCATATTTTTTTATCATAACCTAGCCTACATCCAGTACTAGAAGTGTTACATTGGACTGAGTTTCTAAATATTTCACCGTGTGATGGATGTTGAATTGCAAGTACGTAGGTACATACTTTCCTTAATAGCGCAGTATAGTAAAAATTAATTTTATTGAGGCGATTCGACTGTTTGATGTAAAACCAAAATAATGACGATTTTTTAACCTCATTTAATGATTTGTTTTTATAAAACATTGAGACACGTATATTTTTATTTTTAAAGAAGAATATTAACATATATTTACAGTATATATTTACATATATTTAGTTTCTGATTAGATTCTTCAATAATAACAATCGTCTTATAAGTGACATTTTTTAACCACATATTTCGATATAATGAGTTTTTGGCTTATAAAAATATTCCTAAAAATCATCCCTTTTTCATACACCCTTTTTCGTCACATTTAATTAAATAATGGAAAAAAACGGCTATAACGACAAAAACTACCCTATCATTAATTTTAATAGGAGTATCGATATGTCTCTAGTCTAGTTTCCGAGATTTCAAATATACATATATGTTCACATATTATAGAAAGTCAATTTATAGTGTTTGAAATTTTAATTTATATTTTAGCCAAGGATAATTTATGTTATCTTTTTCCATCGAAGAAGTGTATTATAATTTGCACCTTTACTTAAATGAACAGGCAAAAATGAGACCCAATATATTCGAGTATACCTACACCAGCGACCCAGATATCTCGAAGAGGTACAATCCTACTCACATAACACGATAAAGCTTTTTATTTCGACCTCCGCATCAACAATTAAATTAACTCCTCGTCATGAAAGCCAGTTTATTTTACTCCGTTATAAAATACAATCGGACAACATCCATTAATAAAAACTTGAAATAAATTTAAATATTAAAGTAACATAACAATAATGTAAACAATAAATATTATTTAAAAATCATATGGTTGACGAGTACCTGTGTGTATATGGTCACAAGATAAAACGATAGATAGTCTACGTCGAGTAGCAGATCAAATAATGCTTTATAAAACCATTCATTCAATTATCCATTGTCCCGAACTCAACGAATTGATTCGCTATCACGTACCTAAGATGATCGCCCGGCATTCAAGAACCTTTAATATAAAAAGATTTCATATTTTTTTCGATGATTGTGTGAGGATTATAATTTAACATTTCAGGATTTAGACATATTTCAAATCTCAATTTCGATATATATGTAGGTCTGGTTTGATATCGATGCTAACCACGCGACAGTGAGATGTTAGTGGATGCGAGCGATTTTCTTCTTGTCCCGTATACCCCCTCCCCTTACGTTTTCTCTTTCCTCCTTCCTGTGACCAATCATATTTTTTTTCATTTATTTTGTTTCTTCATTTTTTATTTCGTTTGAAGTAGGTACTTGTTGAATTTATGTAACCATGTTTTTGTATAATTTGCGCTTTTCTGTTATTGGACTTATCCTTGTATTATGTTTGTATTGTTACTTGCCAAATAAATAAAACAAATAAAAAATAAATAACTCGGAAAAGAAAACCAAATGGCAGAATTACCTACAAAAATAGGTCTGGGTTGGGCTGCTTTTGGTAAATTGAGGCATGTTAAAAACGAAGTCCCTCTTTGTCTAAAAATTAAAATGTATGATTAATGTGTTTTGCCCGTAATGACATATTATGACTTGGAAATAGCGACCAATATAGCAAAAAAGTGTCCACAGGTTGAAAGTTGCGCAGCGATCCATGTAAAGTCAGATGCTTGGCGTGAGGCGAAAAAATACGGAATGAAGAGATTAGGCGCCGTACTGAGGTTGCCGATATACATAATAGATCATGTTGCTGGATTTAAGTTGGAATGGGCTGGTCACATGGCCATACAAGGGGATACTAAGTGAGCACCCAGAATACTACAGTGAAGACCTTGGACAAATAATAGGAGTGTTGGAAAAACCCCTTGAAGGTGTTCTGACGACATTGTCCACATGGCCGGTAAAACCTGGATGCGGAGGGTTAAATAAACCAATAATTATATTTTATTATTTTTCTAGTTACTCAATTTTTATTATACCCAAATCTTTCTTGAATAGAATGCTTAAAATTTTTTGTTTCTATTCAAGTAAGGAATATAATATTTAGATCTCAAAGGATAATATAATAGATATTCTTTGTTTAGAGATAAAATGAATATTTAAAAGGCGTCTGAATATTATTTACGTAAGGGTTCGTTTAAAATTCCTTTGTACACGAAACGAGCCAACAATGATTTCCTGGTGCAGATTGTTTAAATATTGAGGCGACTGGGAATTACACAACGCGCAACGCCACGAAATAAAATTTCATCACTGTTTAAATTTTTTATCTTTTGGAAGAGCCATGAATGGAAACATAATTTTCCAGACATTAATTCAATTTGATGGAAAAATATGTTAAAAAAAACATTAATTTACATTTTAAATGTCAAGGAGGTAAAAAAAACGATTTAATTACACGGCACTTACCTAAACTCGGACATTATTACAAGAACGTTTTTTGAACATAATTGTATTTTGATTTTTTTCAATAGACAATCTTTGAATGCTTTTATGTTACCTAGTAAAAATTGACACATTTTCAAATGATTTACCATTTCATTCATGCATCATTCGTCTGTTACCCGAGTTTCATTCTCTTTCATACATCATTTTCATGAACGATTCCTGCCTCTTATTTAATTTTTCGTTTGTTTTTTATATATTAATTTGCTTCCTCGTCTCAATATACATTATAATAATGATAATTACATATATATTTACATTAAGTAAACATATTCAATTATTTCAATATGTCTCCCTTACAAAAAAAAATATGTTCTGCAGTCACCCTTTTTACAGAAACATCAGTTGTTGTCAATAAATAGATGGGTTAGTCTTAAATTATATACGATACAGATACCTAGTCAGCGCAATGAATGTATGCCAACTAAAACTTCTCTGAAACAGAAGAATTTCTAGTATACGTACACCTACCGATACGCACACCTACATATGTAATACGTAGACCAACCGATCTACCGCCTCACACACACATGTAAAAAAAACTTGGCATACATTTGAATTCGAAATTTGTTCTACACGCGGCTTCTGTACATTATAATTCTATCGGGTTAGTAATCATTATAACCTTTTTATCTTTATTGTATCTTTGACAATCTTATTTTACCTTGTCATAATTCATATCTGTTATTATATATTCTTCCCAGTGATTTCATTTCAACTGCATTTATTCAAACACTTATGCGTCTTCTGTTATACCCATATCGAGAAGGTCGCGTAACAGTTTTGAAATTTATATTTAATAACGTGGCATACTTTTTGGCAAACAGATTGACTTGAGTAATATCATGCTAATCTGTAACACGAATGTTTTTCGTAAAACGTATTGGTATCCCAGGATTAGTTCACATCGTTCCGTCTGACTCTACCTAAAACAGAGAAAACTCATCTCGCATAGTACGTTATTTCGTATGCATGGGACGTGTCAATAACGTATGCATTGGACTCAGAAATAAATTATTTTACGGACAAATACTCATCATTGGCGAACGACGTAAACCAATTTTCCGATACGACGACACCTAATCGATGCTTCGATTAATAATAATATATTTACCTCCGAAATAGCGCGTTAATTACCGGGAACGATAATGGCGACCGACGTACATAGAAGCCGCATAATTTTCCCTCATACACACATTCGACAGTCAATCACGGAAATGGGGAATCGAAACGTAGATTTGTTTACGTTCGACAATGAAAATGATTTTATTTGGAGAAAAAATATCGTGTAAAAAACTGTTGCCACTTTTTGTTGTGTACATTGATAGTATTTTTGAACACCTGAGTAGTACCTACCTGTTGATTTAATTTTTAATTCTATAATTAATAATACAACGACCGTTCGCTTTTAAGCAATTTAAAGTACAATAAACTAAACAAGTCGATTTAAAATATGTAACTTTTTCAACTTATCAAAAAAAAAACAATAATAATTAACACTTTCTTGCACCCTGCGCAAGTGGCGATTTTATTACCATATGGCAATTTCTTCCAAATAATAGTATTTCCAGCTCAGAGAAGGCGTATTTGCGTGAGAAATGAATTTAAATAAATTTCTCCTCTATTGGGGAGAATATGTGTATCCCATGAATTTCGTTTAGTCATCGCAAACATCATGATAAGTTACGTGGGCTGCGCAGAAAACAAATTTTAGATTTTTTACTTGGTTGGTTGATGACCTTATAGTTCTCCATGCACTCCGCCGAATTGTCAGGATATTTACCGATACCTTAGCTTGAGTGGGGGAATGGCAAACGCGGTGTAATCCAAACATCGATGTTATGTAGTTAAAAAGAGAAAAAAAAATCCTTTCAGTCAACCGGTGACTCAGATTATGATCAGTAGGTATATCTGCTTTGATTTTGTATTCCTATATGACTATGTAAAAATATTTTTCAAATTTTTAATTTTGATTGGTCCACATTTTTTTGTCGTGTGAAATATAAATACGTCAGTTTTTTGTCATTTCATTTGTCAAAATGTCTCATTTTTAATATTGTCATTTCGCTATTTAACAAAAGTATTACGTGAGTTAAAATAAATTATGACTCAGGCGAAGAATTTCTTTCAATTAGTAGAAATAAGAGATTATTCGATACCGCAAAAAATTAAGAAATAGTAATACTTAGACGACGGAATTTGCAACCCACGTTTACAAAACAAAAGTTACAAACAAAAAATCTGAATAAATTACCACAAGTGAAATTGATAAAATTAATTTATTCCATTTACATGTTATTACTTCAACTAAGTAATCATGAAAATACTTAATGGTCACCATAAGTAACAATAAATCTATTCCCACATTAAGATGAGCGATAAAGCCTAGTTGTGAAACGATATTTTCATTTACCTAGAAAGCTATATATGGCTCCATAAAATTCTCCGCTCTTATTGGTAGAAGTGATGTTAAATACTCACTCTGGATCTTATTACTGAGAGCTTCTTCACTATCACGGATAAATCCAGAATATTTACAAAAATAAAATGAATTAAGTAGGTGCATACAGTTTATGTCGCGTCGTGCAAATTGGATAGGCCATGTTTTGCGACACGAGGACCTCCGAAGACACATTATAGGTGGGAATGATTTAAGGATCAACTGGCAGAGGAAATCCTCGTTGGGAGTATCTAAAACGGGTGTGCCACGATATAAAAATACAGAGTTGAAGAGGATCGCTGAAGATCGAGCATTTTTTTGCGGCCAACCAATCTATAAAATAGAAGCCGAAGAAAAAAAAATAACTTAATTTATATAAAAGTTTTAATGCCCCTGTTTTCAACGTTTCTGTACCCTTTCTTTGTAAAGAGTTTACATTGAAAAGAATGGCTTTATCAGATTATTCCTTATGGTAACATTATCCTTAATAACTACTCAATAACTAAGTTGAAAGCAGGACACTTTTTGTTGAATACTCATCTAACCAGTTTCAGTGAAAAGCTCAACTTTCAAATTAATTAGGAAGCTACAAAATTGTAACTAACAAAAATAATAAATTATAACCTGCTAAAATTTTTCGTGATACTTTCATGAACATAGCCGGTACCTACGGACTTTCTTTAAATACATTTCAGGCCACGGAACTTTATATTTATTCTTACGTTTTGAAAACTACAAAAATAATTTTCAAACAATCACTGATTTGGTCTTGAGTTAAAATATTTTGCATTCATAAAATTTACAGTAAAATATATTAATTTAAAGTATTTATGAATTCCAATCTTTGTAATATAAGAGTTCACATCTTTTCGAATTTGACACACTTTAATTTTCATTATCAATTATTTCATTTTGACTCTTCCAATCTTTGTAATATAAGAGTTCACATCTTTTCGAATTCGACACACTTCAATTTTCCAATTCACAGACTCTCTGTATTTATTTATTGTGAAATGGTTAGAAAACGTAAATATTAAGAAAATCAATTTCTCATTAAAAATATATAACAGAGAAAATCAACTTTCAAACTTTGCGATATATTCTTGATAACTCATGAGGGATAAAATAAAATGATTTCTCCAGAGTCAAAACTTCTCGATTAACTAAAGAAGAACTTATCTTGAAGTACACAAATATTTTATGAGAATTGCAGTAAACTTTAACTCACATTTTTTAATCAACTATCATACCATTATATGGGTAAAACATACTGATAATAAGTTTTTATAAAAAAAATAGTGTTTTATTGTATAATTTAAAAAGTTGTATTTAACTTAGAAAGAAATTGTTTAAATAATTTTGTGAAGGAGTCTATTGGTTTTTAAATAATTATTTTTATGAAAAGTTTCTGAATTATTTCAAGTGGTTTTAAAATGTTTTTTTTGTGTTCCACCCCATCTGATATTATATATTATTATTATACGATTTTGCGTGATTTTATTTTTCCATTAATATGTATATTAAATATTTCATTTACCTAGATTATGAACAGTATTGGACCAATAGCTGTAGCCTGTGGAATTCCAAATTTGCTTGTTATGTATTATGTACATATATAATTTAAGTAAATTGTTCTCGGTTATTAAGATAGCTATTAAACCATGTTTTAACTTTTTTTGTAGTCAAAAGTCATAGAGTTTTTGAATTAATTAATTATGCGATATACTGTCAAATTCTTTTTGTAGGTCAACAAATATACCTTTACATTTTTCTCTATTGTCTCAATTGTTGCGGATGTTAATTCAGCAATAGTGTCTTGTGTTCCATAATTTTCACGGAATCCATATTGTTGATTGCTCATAATATATTCATCAGTCAGGTATTTTAATAATAGCTTTTTCACTATTTTTACCAATGTTCTTTAATAATTTGATAATAGGGAAATTTACTCTATAATTCCAACAGTTTTTCTATTTTAATTTTTATAAATTGGTGGAATTATATCTACTACCGGGAATGTTCCTAGTGAAAGAATTAAATTAACAAATGTTAATAGAATAAAAATGTATTGTCTCACGTCATTTAATAGTTCTGCTGTAATTCCGTCATGTCTCTTATATTCATTAGTTTCCTTAAATTCTGAAGAACTGTTATGGTTGTTTAAGTCATTGTTTATTTGGTCAATTGTGTAGTTTTTATTTACGTTTTTGTTCAAGTTTTATCCAACGAATACGAATTATTCCATGAATATTTTGCACATTTCTTTGGATTTTCATTTTCTTGAGTATTATTTCAATCATTTATTTGTTCAATATCTAATGATTTTTTTTTGTTAAGTACTTCATTAATCATTGCCACATGGGCAGAATCGGTTGACAATCGGTTGAATCAAAATTAAGAACGACTAACGATAAAAAATATTGAAAACGCACAGGTAATGAAATGAGAGGTCCGGGTCGTCCAAGAAATGAATGACATTCTGATAGAGGGGAAAACATATGAAGCTTGGACAACAGGCAAACATGTAAGAATGTCTTTTATTTACTTATAAGTAAAGTTTTGTGTGTATAATTTGTGCACTGGGGGGCTTATTGCAAAACGGAAATTTCTTTCAACCAACTAAAGTAAATGTAAAATATACAATACAGTGAGTATCTACTGCAAAGCATCTAAGTTGGTGTTTTTTGTCTTCAAAGTTGGAAAAAATGCAAAAAATATAGACCCTGCATACAAATATCGCATGTCTTGGCTTGATGACTGTTGGTGCTTGGTACTTGGTGCCATGTGAAAAAAGAACAAACTCAAGAAATTTTCTCAATTGCCATATGCAGAATGACTGGGATAGGAATAGCCAAATATCATTTTGAAAATAGTACATTTTTATATCAATTTTAAAGCTTGTTATTGGCGCTCAATTATAATATGTTCAAATTGTAATATAAAAAATGTAAATAAATAAATAAATAATATTGTGAACTCTGTTTCTTTGTTGACACCTTGATACTTCACTTTTTGTTATAAAAAACCTTTCCTATCTTCAGCACTGACCCTAAACTTATATCACCAGATTCTGTATACATTAGCTTTTAAACGAAAAGTGGTTTTACCTTTACAAATTCACGGGGATATTAAATTCATGTTAAGTAATCCCAACGACTCTTGTAACATGACATCCTTTTTCACAAATTTATGGAAATTTATTAAAAGCTTCTGATATTGATTTACAAAAATATATACCAATTAAATAAAGTGGGCAGTGTTCATTTGGTAAGTTCAATTTTCAAATATAACCAAAGGGGTAAGTCTGGTCCGACTGGCGAAATCAAAACCCTCTTGATTACCCATATCATGGATATAATAATCATATGGAGTTCTATGACATGGACGACAAATTTGAATCGAATAATGTTTGAATATCTTTAAAAATCGTATCACAGATGTCCAGTCAATGAATTTTCAAAAAGGGGTGTAGAGTGCATGGATATGTACAGAATTTTTGTCATTTATAATGGGTTTGAGGTTCTATAGAAATCGAGTGGGTTGTAGCCAACACTAAACTCTCCACACCATAGTAAGTGTACATTTTTCTTCTTGAAAGGTTGACAATTTCTAAATGCATTTTTATGAAATAACTACATTTCTATAAGATTCTTTAACAGATATAAGATTCATAATTTATAAGTAACAATCACAAAGAACTTACACAATATGTAAAATAAATTTCTATTTGTGACAATCGCACATAACATAAGTTATAAATGTAAAACGGCAAATTACGCGAATTAAAATACTTACAATACAAATCGTACCGAATAAATAATCAAAAATAGGGAAATAATTTTTCTCCTTATTTTGTTTTCCGATCAAATACTTTTTTTTTAATATAAAATGAATATGTCCTAGTTAAACAAGTACAAATACATCTTCCTACGTTCCCTAGAATAAACAAATAAATGGTTGTGCTTAGGTGAACGAAATCGGTCGAAGCAGGATTCGAACTGGCGACCACTGGATTACTAGCTCAGCGCGCTAACCGCTCTGCCACTGACCCATCCGCTATTTTTTTAACTTTTTTTTTTCTTTTTGTTGTATTTATTTTTTAAATATTGCTTCTCGGGCAATTAACAGGTACAATAACCCAATAAAAACCCCAATAACAAGTGCCACCTTCTGGAAACTTACGATATTAATCGACTCACAGATCCAGACTAAAAACACGATTGAAAAATACCCAATCAACTGAGCCACGGAGGCCGATAATGTATTTATAAATGTATTTATGTTTATAGTTCTTATACAAGGTACATGTGCCGAATCATCTTGATCCATATTTGTGTAGGAGATGGTTGTATGGAATAAATTGCCACTAGGCAATGAGTCTGACTGTACTGTCAAAAAATTTTATGTACTTAATAAAGTGTTTAAATAAAATAAATTAAAATAAATGAATAAATAAATATTATTCATAATCGGGTGTTTGTATTTGATAATATATTAACCAACTTGTCACTCAATTTCATAATGTTATCATTGTGGAACAGGCTTTGTGTAATGTACTTCCTTATAATGAAAAATGGACTATAAATGAACAATGGTTATGAGAACACTGTTTTCAGGAACGATAACAAAGACTCACAGTTTGGCAGCTCCACAACGGTTGAAAAATATTAAAGAGGTTGGCATATTAACATAGAATATCTTGATGTATTTACATATTCGATGACAAGGCATTTTTCTGATACCAAATATATACCAAAAATAAAAAGTTTGAGTGATTTTCAAAAAATACTAGAACCAACCACATATGTAGTCTGCCGTGTCTCATTTCGTTTATTTGAATTCTTTTGGAGTAGCGAGCACATGTGAGCTTACCTGTAAGTCAAGATTTGTTCGTTCAAAATCCTCTTCAAATTGATGGTTTTCAGTTTAAGTTTCTATTATTTGGGATTTGTGCCTTTGGATTTGTTTCCGAAGCGTTCAATTTGCAAGGAATTTTCCAAACAATAGTATTAAATCCTGGTTATTAAGTAAGATTAAAAGAAACGAAATGTAAAATTTACTAATTTTTATTAATTTTTTCTATTCTAACAATCGAATAAAATAAAAAGTTTAGTATTATTAGTTATCGTTTTGTCGTAGTATAAAAAAAAAAAAACATCACGTCAGGAATACAATAACAAATTGTTTGCACAGCACTTCTCGTCAGGGTCAGACCGCTTGTCAGAGGTTTATACCACTGGTTCTCAGGTACTCAAGAGCCTTGTCACTCAACACCATGAAGTCAACTAGATGGCCCTGATATGCCCTGTGAGCACACTCGGACACAATGTGGCTCACTGTCCTACCTTTCCGCCCCACAATCACACTCGGGGGAGTCTAGCCATCCGCATTTGAAAAAGAAGTCCGCACATCTGCCGTGGCCCGTGCGGATTCTGTTTAGAGCCGACCAAATTATACGGGGTTGATCAAAGCCAGGTGGTTTCTTCGTGATGCATGGCAGGCAGCGACTTACTGGACCCGAGGCTTCCTCCCATCTGGTTATCCAAACCTTGATCACATCAAATTCACTATCGCACTGACTCATTCCTGTAACTGAGGAGGATCTTCGCAACTTTAGTCTGTTACCTGTTAGGAGGTATTCAAGGTCTGGGCTGGATGTCAGGGCCGGGTTCTTAACCAGTCTAAATATTATTGTTTTTATTGATTTTAACGTTCATTACAATTTTAATTCGTTTTCGGAATTGAACCCAATATACAAATAAATCTCCTTCGAAGTGAACCAAAAATTTACACGAGTAGCATTTTTCTTCCTGGGGGCAAGTCTGGTCAACCAGCGGAATCAAAAATCCATGTTTAGCCATATCATGGATATAATTATGTTATGGGGTTCTATAACATCTTAAGATATTATAGAACTCCATAACATAATTATATCTAATTATTTGGCGTCCGTGACTCAGTAAGTTAGATATCTGACTGCTGATCCTAATGTCCCGGGTTCGATTCCCGGTGGAGAAAATATCACTGCCATTCGTGCATCGTCAATAAAACTTCAAATGTGTCAGAATTAGTATGGTAGAATATGGTAATTAAAATACATCTATCATCAATACGGGGTCCCTCGGCTCAGAGTAAGCACGTAGGTGGAAAATCTATAAGTATAATTAACAAACTTACAATGTTTTCTAACATGGCTGACTCATATTCCAATCTTTACTTTAAACCATTAATAATCTCCACTCGTGGTGAAAACAAAAGAAAATAGGTCTTGAGAGGTCTCAATGGAGCCCTGGTACCATATCACAAAGCACTTGGTGGATGGTAAATAATAAGACTCGCCTACCAAACGAGATTTCATTTTACATTTAATAAGATTCCTCGGCAAAGAAATAGTATGCTCGTTTGAAATTTCTTCAAAAACACCCAGAATATATCTCAGCGTAATAATCAAATTATATCTATTAAGGCTTGCTATTATTATACATATATTTAATGTCATCATTTTCACAAGCAAATAATAATATTTACCTTTTTTATTTTAATGATTCAAAGTTTCTTTTTATTATTTTTTTTTCTTCATAGTGTTAGGATTTTTTTACGTCATTATAACTCTGTATAACATAAACTAAAAACTTAATGTATTTTTTATTATACCCTTCTATTTAACTGGAATTTTGAAATCTATTTTTGGCAAACTTTCCACCAAGAGCTCTGAAATTTCATTTATGTATTCCCGATAACATTGCGTATTAAAATTTTTTTATTGCTTCTAGCTATTCATTTAGTATTTTGAAAACGTTATGTAAACAATATTGTATTTCGGAACTTGGATTGTGAGTACTATACATATTGCATAATGTCAGGCGTCATTTATATCGTTATTAGATCAATTTTGAAACTTTGAAAAGGGTATCCTGAAATATTTATTGTGACATTGAGCTGATTAGTTTTGTAAAGATAATGGCACATTCCTGCTGAATGATTTTATCTATCAAAAGGTTTTTAAATAGTCACCATCTATGAATGATGATATTTTTTGCTGAAAGTAAATAACGCATTCAAAGAATATTAAAATTAAACACAACAGCTCAATAATATATTTCAATTTCTATTTAAAGTTTTGTGTGGTTTAAAAATGACGTAAGCACACAACATATATTCAGTTTTATCTCATGATTTGGTTAGTCACTTTAACCGTGGCAAATTTTATGTATAATTCATATAATTCAATAGTTCATAATAAAATTTGCGATAAAATAAATTTAAAAATTCTAATATAAATATTATATACATAAAAATGAAATCCAAAACATTTTTCTTTGTGAAATAAAGAAAAAAATGCAATTATTAATTATAAAATACATAATTTAATTTCATTATATTTCTTTTTATTTTCGCTTTGAACGTAGAAGTAAAAATGTTCTTTTTTCATTAAATCATTTTTATTTCTTTTATATGGCACAATGACAAGCACCATTCCGTTAATCTTTAGATTTGTGAAATAAAATGTATGTTCTTAGCTTATATTATTCCAAAATAAACAAAATAAACAAAAGTCTTGACCCCCAACCGGATATATTTAACTCCACAAAGACATAGATGAAACGCCAATTACGCGCGGTTATTGGTAATATGACTGGTTAAAAATTAAACCTACTTTCCTTAAACCTTCATCCCTTCCTTATCAACGCTTTCCTATATCCATTAGCTTTCCCTTTCCCCCACATACACTCACCATCATACAATAACTATCCAACATCAATAATATGTATATAATAATTTAAATATGTGAAACTTTATAATTGGCTATTTCTTTTGTATTCTTATTTACAATTAAGCATTAAAAATGTATGCTGTTAAGTTTCTAAGCAAAAAAAAAAATAAGAAATAAATAAATAAAATAAAATAAAATATTTAACATTACAAAAAATCACGTGTTGCCATCATACGAAATAAAATAATTATTCTTGTATGTTTTTTCGCTAAAATTACTGTAGGTTTCTTACATACATATATATTATGTATTTTCTCTCTCAGGGATTATGTGGGATGTACTGGGATAGTAACGGGTCAAGTACAGAAGAGGTGTGGAGAGGTTCGTGAAGAGAGGGCACATCTACCTACATATGTATGTACGTCAAAGTACCTGTTTTATAAGTACCAGCCGTAACCCTTTTCTCATCAAATCCCAGTAAGTAAAGCTCTCACAGTGTGTCTATATACAAGTAAACGAGAATAGGTACAACATTTTGAGGATGAAGAGGATGGGCTCATCGTTGTATTAGAGGCTAAGATTTCTACTGTAATATCAAAAGAAAATCAAATTATACAGACATACAAAAGTTACATTCCATTAGTACATATTATAAGAATACAGTGAATTCTGTTCAGTTTGTTGACGGACAATTATTCTTTGTGAAAAATCATGATGACACAGAATTAAACATTATTTTTTGTTTCGCTGATTATAACGACCGTTTTTGAGTATATTTATAGGAAAAATGAAGGATTTAAAGATTATGTTCTTTTATATGTGAATAAACTAATTTATCTTATACCGAAATGTGTGGCATCTTTAGTTTCTTCATTAGTTAAATTAAGGGTGCATAAATTAAATCCGCTTAATGCACGCCATTTCCAACAAAGCTTTGGAACCTTTAGCTTCCACATTGTTCATTTATTCTTATTTATTGGCGTCACAGTTTTTAATTTATTGTGTTTTCAGTCTGGATCTGTGAGACGATTAATATCGTAAGTTTCCAGCATGTGGCAACTTGTTATTGGGTGCGTGTTAAAGTGCGTGATAAATAATAAATAAATTAATTATCAGAATAAATGAATTCAAATATATTTATTAAATCAAATATTATCTCATATTAAGGTAATTAAATACGTTAAATCTTAGCGAATAAATTTTATTTCCATGCTAAATCCACCATAAAATATATAAAAACTTTGGATTACTTAGTTAACGAACAATTAATAACATATTCAACATACATACGATACAGTACAAAATTTATAATAATATTAACAAAACTCTTTCGCTGTTGAATAGTAATTTTATTAAAATTCAACGTGTCTTTCCCATTTCAAGCTCAACTCTCAACTGCCAAACTGTCATTAAATATTATTATGAATATGTAAGCCAACATAGCATTGTGACTCAGTAAGATGATGGTGAAATAATACCAACCAAGCTGATATTCATAATAAATTTAATTTAAGTTTGTTCCAATGAATGACATTTGTATTTTGATACGAAACTGTGTAAATCAGTAAATTTATGTTGTCACTTGAATTCCATTGTTATTGTTAAGTTAGGAAAGGAAACCATTCAAACAGTGGTTCGCTATTTGAGAAAATTGCTTACGAACAATAATGAAATGGCTTGAAAATATTATATTTTTTGTCGATTTTATCATAGCCTTGTAAAACTTTCATTGTAAGAATGATTTTGGGCAGCCTTTCATATTAAGGGATCAATGATTCTCACGAAATAACAATTAATATTTTAGTCAATCAACAGCGAATTAACTAGTTTTACATATATATATTTTTACAAACCTGAGGGCTTGCTAATGACACATTCTTAATACGTCCTTCTCTTTCCTTAATCTTAAAAATGTATAATTCAGTAATCGATCATAATCTTATCTTTATATCAATCTTCATTGAATCATAAAAATGTGTTAAGCTCAATGTTTAGTATGAAATTGTCATTATTTTTACTATAAATTTACATAATTATTTAATAATTTTGAACCTCAAAGATCTCTATATTCTGAAGCTGTTCTGAAACTTAATTTAATCAACTTAATGAGTAGTCCTGCTGTTTACACTAAAGTAAAGAGAGATGAACTTAACAGATAATTCGATTATTGCAAAAGGTATGTTGATACCTACTCATTGTATCCGCATTAGATACATAATTATTATGTCTTCAGAAATATATAATCAAACTCTGAAGATCTCCAATCACATCCCATTCTACTATTGCAGATTGATTACTATAGAAGAATTCGGAGAACTCTAAAAGATAACTTACTCTGCAACTAAACAGTACGCTAATGAATGCTGCTAAGGTTTTTTTATTAATTAAAAATGTAGATAGAAATCCTTGATGTAAATATCGATAGATTGATTTTAAAATTCATCCAACATTTAAATCTACTTCTTTTTACTCAAAACAGAAGTATTTTGTTAATGAATACACTTGACTTTAAACATACACAAACAAAGGCAAATCAACTGAGATTAGGAAAATGTGACCCTTATAATATATTGAAAGTTTAGGAACATCTGCCTTATAAATTCCAATTCCTTTACAATTTGACGTTGACAACAATATTGAATTTACCTCAATTGTCAATTCCTATTCTTGATGTAAACATTGTTGTGTTGGCAAACTTTGCCTAAGACTTTAATTTTAATTTGATATTTGTTTTGTTTATAATAAACAAAAGGCAAATTGTGCCGGTTACGAGCTTCGGTATGTAAATTGACTAAGTATTTTAAACCAATTTTATCGCAATCATCTAACAATTTAAACAATTCAGATTTGTCTAAGGTATGTAGGTATTTCAAATACAAAATTGAGATTTGAATTTTTTTTTACAATTAGACAATTGAGAAATTAATTGAATTTTACAACTATATTCACGATTGAGATTATCATCAATACATGTCAGAAAACGTGAAATGTTCTGAATTTAGTAAATGCAAATTATGAGTATTGGATATTACAAGTTGAAAAAAAATAATCATCTACTTACAAGTGACTCCCTTTTCCAAATCCTCATAAAACCCACACAAAGCTAAATGATTGAGGGCTGATGGTGGAAGTCTTCCAAGTGGGCCAGTTCTGCGGAGACGTTGGGCAATCAACTCTGCATCGCGAGCGTTTCTGTCTCCTGGTCTGAAACAAAGAGTGTTTAAAAATATTAGAATCGTCTGTATTTTGCAAGTCGTTTAACAATAAATCTATCGTCCATGATACGCCATTGCTTCACATACATCAAAGAAAGCCCAACTCAAGATATAACTGTTAGATTGGGATATATAGTAGAAGAAAACTTAAATCCAAAATGAGCAATGGCCGACTGACTGGCAAAATATTAATATTTAATTTTATTCTCTCGTATAGGTATGTACATATTTTGTCTTTGACTTACTATTTTTTTCTGTAAATACATTCATACAATAATAACCTATAATAATAATGTGTTTATAGTACAAATACATATTATGTTTCGTCGAATTAAATAGGCATAATTTAGTTTAAAATAATTCCTATTTGTTTTAAGTTTAATTTAAAAAAAATGAGTCTCAATTAATTTACATATTTTGTCTATAGATATTTTAAAAGAAATACTTAAACATAATATTTTTCCATAATTATGCTTCTTGTACTTCCAACGCCTTAATGAAAATATTTTTTTTTATTTCTTGTAAAAAAAATTTTATTTCTTGTAAAAATAGTCACTCTATTTTATACTCATTTTCAATATTCTTGCATTACTGTTTTCTTAGTATCCAATAAAGGGACATAAAAAACAAATATTTTATTAAATAAATCAAATCCTATCATACAAAAATTGTTTATAAGTTCAATTTAAGCAAAGAAAGAATGAAATATATGAGAAATGGGATTATACAGTCGTTTATTCGCACAATTATAAGAGTAATAATTTTCATAAAGAGATTTATTAGTCGAGGTATTCCGTTGTTTTGGGTAATAATTTATACGTGAGAAAGAGAAGAGAAATTATTTATTTGACACGGAGCTTTCTTCTTTGGGAAGTACCAAAATATTCACTAGCACTCACCTAACAAAAGTCGCACAGACATGAAGTTATAATTGGGGAAGTTTAAAACGAATAATTCAGATGAGTCTAAAGCAGGGAACATACATAATTATATTAACTAACTTTGCAGTATAATTACCATTGGTTTATTTTTACTTTTTTGTATCTCAGTGATTAATAAATATTGGTTGCAATCTGTTTTGATTAATATAAAATACAGGTAGACACGTAAAAAACAAATTTAAAAAAAAACGTTGATGATGAAGAATGGAATTACCTACTCAAGAAGACTGGATTTGAAGAATATTGTCGGCCTTTCTGTTATTCGGTGACTTGTGGAACGAATAAAATTACAGGTAAAGATTGTGTTAAGTTGGAATTTAACGCAGGACCCAGGAGGTGCCAGAAAAACAGTACAAATTAATTAAATTATAGTACATGTTTCACTCTTAGTAAATGAATCATAAAATCTTTTTAAAATAAGTACCTGCATTATTTTCTTATTCGCAACTATTGAAGCTGTCAGTATATGTTCGTCGATCGCGTACACACACACACACGCAAACATGCCCACTCACAAATACTCTTTGTAAATCTCTCTTTCACAAACACAGTACATACACTTTGCTACTCTCTCTCATGCGCGCACCTTTTATTGTATTATTTCGATTTTAGGTATACTAAGTAATAAGCACAAGACTAATTTATATTTCTGTTTATTTCATATTAAAATAATTGTATGCATGTACTGTTTGCAGGGCTGCGTTCACAATGAACGCTGAGTGCACTTAGTGACGCTCTAAGCCGTTCATAATAACCGGAAACAGACGCTCGAAAGACACTCTGTCGAGTTCAGATTGAACGTCGAGTGTACGCACCAAACGCTCCATAAAATTGTCGGGTGAGAAACGCTATGACAGTTATAGTATGTGTTGAATTCTATTTGATCAGTGGAATGATAACTTGTATTATATTTGTTTCTGTGGTATCCATTATGTCAGTTGACATTATTTATGATGACAATATGCATTCACAAAGAGGTTAATTTAAAAAATATTATTCGAAAATTTCCAAGAAAAGGTCAGAGGTCATTATTTACTCCACTGCCCAATTGTTGTCTTTCGATGAAAATCTAACCTAAAAAGAGACATGTATGATAAATGGCATTTGATATTTAAAACGCCCGATGCTGCGTTTTGATTAAAACGCCGCTCGAAAGCGTTCAGTGAGATTAGTGTGATAAACGCCATAATCTGCAGCTTCTGGTACGTCCAACCCCCGACGTCGAGAGTTGAATTTGAACACAGCCCTGTCCTTTGTACAATAAAATAAAAATAAAATATAATAGATACTTATTGTTTCAGTTGAATATTATTTAATAAAATGCTTTACGAGAACAATTCATTTCTATTATCGCGTATCATATTATTAATATTATATGTTGATTCATCTTGATTAATAGTTGTCAAACAAAATATAAATGATAAATTTATAGCTTATGTGATTGAAATAAATTAATGATCGTTCCTGAGAGTAAATAGGTCTACGGATATTGGAAAACCTAATTTCCTCAACGTAATAAAACATACATTATAAACCTAGTGAAATATTGATTGAAAAGGATCATGAACTATGATGTACAAATGGATTCTTAGAATATTGTGTTCAATCAAAAACAGATACCTACCCATAAAGTACACCATCGCGATAATTGGAAAAATTCCATTTATAAAAGGGGAAGGGTATTTTTTCCGATTACATGAAAATTCTTCGAAACACAATTGTTCGAATGCGCAATTGTACGAATAACAATTTTTCGAAAATCAGTTATCAGAATGACAATTGTCCGAAAGCAAATTATTCGAACTAACATTTGTTGGAAAACCAATTAACCGAATTTAATATATTTTGTGTCATTATGTTGCCTCCTTTAACATATTTGTTGCCAGTAAAATATATTCGATGAAGACTATTATTACTTGTTGTATTATTGTTGGGTACGTATGTTTGCACATTTTTAATAACTGATGTTTGACAGCGCGGGATAGCCTAGTTTGTACACCAGTTTATGTTTATGTAGTATTCACATCAATTTAGTTATTTTATTTTAATATTATAGTTACTTTTTTAAATATATAATGCAACTGGCTCACGCCAGTCGCAATTTTAACTTCAAACAAACCTAACCAACCTATTTTTACCAAAGTTTTGTAGGTTTAGGTTTAAAAAATAGGTGTACATCCTAGGATATCTGAAAGCGCGGTGCGTCGCCATGTTGTTTATTCCATAGATTTTTATTATACATATAAGGGTACTTAGTATTATTTTTATCTTGCTTGACAAATGAAACTCTTTGTTGTTGCACTGAATATTTAATTATTTATAATTATTTACAGGAAACGACATTTAAAGTTTCTTATTCAATTGTCAAATTAAAATACAATATTTTTATCAAAATTCATTTCACATGTTTTCATAGATGTTCGAATTTAGAACACCTACAATAAATCCTTTTTAAGAAAGTACTTATTAGGTATTTTCTTTACATCTCCCCCCCTGGAAAAGAAAATTTGAAACAAAATTTTCACTGAATTCATTCGTCTTCCTCGGTTTCTAATATTTCTTCTTCATCTTATGTAGGAACTGGAATAAGTTTTGTAATGTGAAATAGATTGGATTCCGTTTTTTTGTGACCTGTTTCTATTTTATATATTGAGTTTGAAATTTTTTTAACGATCTTATATGGTCCAATTTTCAGTTCATCTAATTTCTTTCTGTTTAGTTTATTACCATTTTCCACATATACCATGTCTCCAACCTTAAATTCATATTGTATGCGATTTTTGTCGTATAATGTTTTGTTGTAGTTATGTGATCTTATTGTATTTTCCAGTGCTGTTTTTCTATCTATGATCCAGTCACTATTTGATTTTAGTTGTTTTAATTCATTCGGTAAAATTGTAACATCTGTACCATACAAAAGATAAGTTGGTGAAAATCCCGTGACTGAGTGATTAGTTTCATTATATTTATTTACACATTCTTGAGCTACTGTTGTCCAAGCTCTCTTTTTTCCTTTTTCATTTGATTTGCATCTGATTTTGTTCACCAATGTTTGATTCAGCCTCTCGTTTAGTCCATTTGAGAATGGTGCATTTACTGCTGTAAAAACCATTGGTATTTTCCTGTCATTTAAGAATTTCTTGAATTGATTCCCGAGTACTGGTCAGTGAGAAGCATGCCAATGTCCTCCGTTTCTGATACATTCATGACTAGTTTTATAAAATCATTTGCACTCTGAGTTTTTGATGTTAGAGTGAATGCATATCTTGAAAAGTGATCTACTAATAGATGTAGATATTTTTTTGACGATCGAGATCCTCCGAAACCTCCAATTGTATCTATAGAGATTATTTCGAAAGGCTTTGTGGCTGGGCCTAGATGAGACATCAAGCCAAATTTGTTGTGTCCTCTTGTTTTATTTTTAATACAAATTTCACAGCTTCTACTAATTTTTTTTATATTTGTAGTCAAATTTTTGGCTACATAGAGTGGACTAATCATCTTTTGCATTTGACTAATTCCAATATGGCACAGGTTTTCATGTATGTTTTTTAACAGTTTGATGCTAAATTCTTCTGATAAAATAATTTTTTTCTTTTTTTCTGACCTTTTTTAAGAATATACTGTGTTTTTCAATAAATTTCCTTTTGTTATTTTGTATATTTTCATTATTTTTTTGATCTGTTAGAATATCTTCCAGTTTAATCAAGTTCACAACTTTTAACTGTTCGTCTGTATTTTCATTCGGATTTAATACTGAATTTCTGCTTAAACAGTCTGCTTCCAAATTTTTTTTTCCTGGAGCATATTTTATTTTAAATTCATATTGCGATAAATAATATGCTAAATCTCCCAGTTCTTCATCGGTTCTAGATTTTAGATTCATGTTTTCTAGTGGCTTGTGATCTGAATAAACTGTAAACGATTTACCTATCAACCAATATTGCCAGTATCTCACTGCCTCTTTGATTGCCAAACATTCTAAGTATATTGCTTTTTTTTTCTTTTGTGCCTCATTCAATTTTTTTGAAAAATAAGCCACTGGTTTTTCTTTTCCATCAGGCTGTGTCTGTTTTAAAATAGCTCCAACACCTTCTAAAGAAGCGTCTGTAAAAATATTGATTGGTAAATCTTGATCGAAAATTTCCAGAACTGGTTGGGAACATAATAGGTTTTTCATCATTTCAAATGCTTTTTGGCATTTATCAGACCAAACGAACTTTTGATTTTTCCTGAGTAAATTATGCAATGGATCTAGTATTATTGCACTCTTTTGTATATATTCATGGTAAAAATTGATTTTCCCTAGAAATTGTCTGACATTTTTTTGAGTTTTTGGAATTGGAAAAATTTTTATTGAAATTAAATTATCTTTAACTGGTCTAATAGAATTATTTTTAGTCTTTAGTCTTTAATCCAAAAGGTAGACAGGTCCATTGGAAATGTCCTTCTTGTGTTACGAATCCTGTTTTTTTCCTATCTTCGATTCGAAGAGGAATTGACCAAAATGCAGAGTTTATATCCAAGGTTGAAAAGTAATTACAATTTCTCGTTTTTATCATTAGGTCTTCAATTAATGGAAATGGTTGAGCTTGAGGCATTACTATTTTATTTAAGTCTCTGAAGTCTATACACAGTCTGGATTTTTTATTTTCCTCTTTTTTAAATGCCAAAGTTACAGGTGCAGCAAATGGGCTGTAGGATTCTTCTATCAGCTTTCTATCTAGTAATTTTGATATTTGTTCTTCTATCTCTTTTTTATTTTCTACAGTGCATCTGTAAGGTCTCCTACTACAATATTTGTCTTCTGTTAAGTCTATCCTCGCTTCATATCCATCAACGTTGCCAACATCGTATTTAGTTTTGGCAAAAACTGATATATCTTTGCAAATCAATCTTTTTATTTCAGATTTTTGATATTGATTTAAATGGTTTATTTTTATTTCAATATCTTCCTTTACATTCTCATTATTATTTATTTTGTATTTTTTGGTATAGTTTATGTTATTTTCTATACTTTTTAATTCATTATTTTTTTTTTTTTTTTTCGATACAAGTAGAAGTTTCTTCTACGTTGTCTTTATTTTCAGCAGAAATTTCTTCTACTATATTTATATTTTCAGCAGAAATTTCTTCTACTTTGTTTTTATTATTTAGACTCTCTTTCTGAGTTATTTTTAAATCT